>BNCR01000016.1:2412547-2977547 GCA_014656515.1 Oryzias celebensis
GCGTCTATATTCATTCCAGTTCAGTTACAATTTTTGGCAAAAGGTCATTTTTATCATTTTAAGGAGATATTTATTTATCTAGTTAATATAATGAAATTGGCTATACCATTATTCAGAATAAGTCATTCAGTTATTAGTTTTTCTGTAAAATGGAGTCAAATCTATTAAATCTAAACTAGGGTGTGGAACACAGAGTAATAATCCTCTAAGGCTCCACCAACACAACTCTTCTAAAGATCTGTAGACTTTTGAAGAGTTTGATTCAAGGTTTAGTTTTACAAAATCTAACTTTTCACATTTGACAACATTTTAATTATGACTGTAAAAAACTGCAAGATAATTCAATAGCTTTCCAGGTATTTAACATCCAACAAACGAACCAGACCACACATTTTTTTGCTCTGACCTCAGAATTTCCAGTTTGCAGTTTGGACTCTCCAGACCTTCACGCAGGAACTTTAGTGCTAAATCAGGCAGGTTGCTCCCACTCAGATCCAGTTCTGTCAGATGGGAGGGGTTGGACTGCAGAGCCGAGGCCACGATATTCCAATAAAGATCAGGTGGTTCAGGAAAATTAGGGCTTTGATTAAAAAAAAACAGGAACAAACGATCTTTCGTGAGTACAACATATGAACTTCTTAGTGATAACACTGCAGTTGTGTTCTAAGAAGCTGCAAAGTTACTCAAGTTCAGTTTTTATTTATTTATTTATTTGGCTCCTTCCAATCCCGCCTCACAGATTCCACTGTCATTGCTCATGAGCATCGAAGTTCCCAGGAGACCTTGTCGCATTTTGAATTCCTTCTTCCAACATAAGAATACCAGTGGAAATTTTTACCCAAAGTAACTCAATGAGTAGCTCAATTCTCTCGTTGCTTGTGGGACTTTCCTTAGAAAAAGAGGAAGGAGAAGAGGGATGCAGTCCTTCAGAATCAAGATGGAGGTGTTGGAAGCGTGGGAATGAAATTTGAGAAACTGGTCTGCTCGCATTTACTGAGACATTGGTCAGTGAAATGAACTGGGATGAGGAACTAGTGACAAGTGGGTTTGGTAGCCCATTTCAACTCATAATTGAGCAGGAGTGTCTCTCTACGTACAATAAACCAGAGGTACAGTATTTCCATCGTAGTCTGGGAAAGGTGATGCTCCTCAGACATTGAACTGCTTTCGGTCTCACTCTGTTCCCACCTTCTGCCTCAGGAAATTCAACAGCTGTTCTTCATGCTGGTTTACATCCACCTATGTGCTAATAGGGCCATGGAGGCGCTGCTGATTGAGGACCTCAAACACAAACTCAGCACTACTGCACAGATGCAGAAGTTTATGCGTCTTGTGCCACCACAGCACAAAAAATTAAAAGATAGATAAGCAAAAGTCAGAATCGGATTAGTGGACAGGACTTCATCTCTCCAAGCCTGCTTGGACTAGACTGATTGGGACTGCTTTTATGACAGTCTCAATCCAAAAAACATAGAAGTTCGCCAAGAGACTGAACCGCCTGATAAAGAATGCAGGTCAGGTTTAAGACTGGTGTCACTGGAGTCTGCGGTGGAGCGAAGGATTCTGGGAAGGCCAAATAACATTCTGAAGGAGACCAGCCTTCCCCTTTACCCAGTGTTCTCTGATCAAAAGGGTTCAGTGAGCAACCGCCTTCACTCATTGCTGGCTCACAGTAACTGAGTTAACAGTCAGTTTTAGTCTTTCTCTATAAGACAGAAGTGAGGCTAAAGATACAGGAGTAATGTTAGACTTAGACATAAACTGTCAGTCAGATTAAATCTAAACCATCGGGAGAATGTTACCATCTAAAACAATGCCAAAATCAAAAATATCCTGTAAATCAGACAAAGATACATATTCAAATTTTTATCCCCACCTGATTAGGCCATAGCAACAATACGGCAGCTACAGAAACAGTACATGTTAAGAAGTGAATAATCAGGTAAATAGAATAAACTATAGGCGCTGTTGGCTTCTTTGATGGACTTGCTTTGTTTCTTACCATGCGCATTGTTTTGATTTTCCTGCTAGTGATCTTGAGTTGAACCTGAAAGAAATCAAGAAAAGAAAAGATTACTACAAATGATGACACGACAATGACCAAGGCAAAAAAAGAAATGAAAGAAATTCTGTTTTCCCCCTCAGAATGTGATGATGACGACATAGAACTAGCAGGTGGTGAAATCAACACTAAAGACAATATGTATACATGATGATATGTATACAGATATGTATACATTCTTGTTTGGTGTCAAACTTTACATGCAATTTATGCAGTTAACTTTGCTCTGGTAATCATGCAATGAAATAGTTTGATAAAAAAAAAATTATTTTTTGTTTCTGACAATAACATAAAAATATGTTAGAAATATTTAGAATGTAATATTGACCTTAAATACTTTTAAATAATTCCCTAATGACTTGCGAAACTTAAAAATCATAAATATATAGACTTGATCAAGTTTTGAAATGCAAAACTACAGCAACATTTTCAAAATCAGCGCATTAAACTTTTTTCCAGAATAAAAACATTAGAAATAAGTAAAGTCTTTTGCGCGCTCCCTTTAGATGCAGCTGCTCGTCTCTACAACCCTCCACAGACCCAGACAACCTAAAAACCTGCAGCACACATGCAGGTCAATCCCTGTATAAGTGTGTATGTGACCCAAGCTTCAGGCAGGAACTAATCAAGACCAAACTCACCGAAACTTTCTGCACTTTCTCACTGCTGGGATCAGTCGCATGCGACCCACTGGTGATGTGTTGAACTTGTTTAGGTCCAACTCCTCCAACACCTCTTCTGACATCTGCAGCCTGTAGACCAGAGCTGAACAGTGCATTTCTGAGAGGTTCTTGTCAGATCGGTTCTCTGACTTCAGGAACTCTTGGATCTCCTGATAAACTGAGAGATCCTTCATCTCCATCAGACAGTGGAAGAGGTTGATGCTTCTATCAGGAGAAACTTTGCATGCTTTTTCTTGTTTAAGATTGTTGATGATTGTCTGGATTGTTTCAGACTATTTTCTATGTCACCCAGCAGTTTTCCTAAAATGTTTTGGTGGAGTCTACAGTGAGACCATGAAGGAAGCGAAGACACAAATCAAGTTGACCAGTTTGATTATCTAGGGATTTCATGTAGATTTCGTTAAAAAGATAATCCAAAGGACGGTTGTTAATTTCTTGTCCAAAATGTCTCCATCACCTCCATCTTCTTGTTGTTGTAACAGTGGATGATGTAAACTGCAGCCAGAAACTCCTGAACACTCAGATGAACAAAGCAGTAAACTGGTTTCTGGAAGATCTCACACTCTCTTCTGAAGATCTCAGTACAAACTCCAGAGTACAAAGAAGCCTCTGTGACATCCAGACCACACTGCTGCAGGTCTTCTTGGTAGAACATGATGTTTCCTTTCTCCAGATGTTCAAATGCCAGCCTCCCCAGCTTCAGGAGAACTTCCATGTCCTTCTCTGTCAGCTCCTGTGGATTCTCTTCATGTTCCTGCTGGTACTTGTTCTTCTTCCTCTTTGTCTGGACCATCAGGAAGTGTGAGTACAAGTCAGTCATGGTGGTGGGAAGCTCTTCTCTCTGTTCTGTGGTCAACATGTGCTCCAGAACCACAGCAGTGATCCAGCAGAAAACTGGAACTCCACACATGATGAAGAGACTCTTGGAGGCCTTGATGTGGGAGATGATTCTGCTGGACAGATCTTCATCACTGAATCTCCTCCTGAAGTACTCCTCCTTCTGGGAGTCAGTGAAGCCTCGTACTTCTGTTACCCTGGAGACACATGAAGGAGGGATCTGATTGGTTGCTGCAGGTCTGGAAGTGATCCAGACCAGAGCTGAGGGAAGCAGATGTCCCTGGATGAGGTTTGTCAGAAGAACATTGATTGATGACTTCTGAGTGACATCAGACACCACCTGACTGTTGTTGAAGTCCAGAGAAAGTCTGCTTTCATCCAGACCATCAAAGATGAAGAGAAGTTTCCAGACAGACAGCTGTTCTGCTGGGATCTTCTGGAAGGTTGGATGGAAACGTTGGATGAGAGTGAGAAGACTGTGCTGTTCATCTCTGATCAAGTTCATCTCCCTGAAGGAAAGAGGAATCACTGCACTGATGTCTTGGTTCTCCAAGCCCTCGGCCCAGTCCAGAGTGAACTTCTGCACCGAGAAGGTTTTTCCAATTCCAGCAACTCCGCTGGTCAGAACCACTCTGATGGATCCATGTTGGTCAGTGAAGGCTTTGAAGATGTCCTGACACCTGATTGGAACATCGTGGGGGGAGTTGATCATGCAGGCGGTCTCCACCTGCCACACTTCATGTTGGGTATGAACCTCTTCTCTCAGTCTTGCTGTGATGTAGAGCTCAGTGTAGATCCTGTTGAGAAGAGTTTTTCTTCCCGTTTCATCAGTTCCTTCAGTTGAATTTTCACATCTCCTCTTAACACTGAACTGATGTTCATCCAAAGGTTCCTGCAGACCAAAATCTGCAGAAAAATGTTCAGTCTTACTTTGAACAGCTGTATCCTGACTGATGGACTGTAGTCCAGCTCTGCTTCTGGATCTTTCTGCACACTGTGGACAGGAGCAGAGTCCTGATGGATCAGACTGGTCCCAGTATGAGGTGATGCACTGCCTGCAGAACCAGTGTCCACAGCTGGTAGAGACGGGATCTTTCAGGATGTTCTGACACAGAGAACAGCAGGACAGCTGCTCCTCCTCACAAACATCAGTCCTGCCCTTTCTGTTGACATCAAGAAGAATAACGAAAATAGGTATTAATAATATAATAACAAATTATTAAATAATTAGATAATCTTTTCTGATGATCTTCAAAAAGCAATTTGTCTCTTGATATCATTGTTACATATGGATTTATTAAATGAGACAGCACATGTCAGCTGGATCAGATCTACTACACCAGACAAGACCCAAAGTGTATGCTGGTCAAAGAGGCGCCTGAAACAATCCAACACATAACTCAGGGTGTAAGATGCTGGCCGGGGAAGCATACATAGAGCGCCATAACCAAGTGGCTGGAAAAATATACAGGAACATGTGTGCAGAATATGGACTGGAAACCCTAAAGTCAAAATGGGAAACGCCTCCAAAAGTGTAAGAGAATGAGAGAGCAAAGATCCTGTTGGACTTCCAGATACAGACGGACAGGATGGTAATGGAACCAACCAGACATTGTAGTGGTGGATAAAGAACAGAGGAAAGCTGTTGTGGTGGATGTAGAAGTACCAAGAGATGAAAACATCAAGAAGAAGGAACATGAGAAACTGGAGAATAACCAGGGACTCAGAAAAGAACTGGAGAAAGCTTGGAAGGTGAAGATGACAGTGGTGCACGTGGTAATTGGAGAACTCGGAGCTGTAACCCCCAAACTGGAGGAGTGTCTACAGCAGATCCCTGGAAAGACCTCAGACATCTCAGTCCAGAAAGGTGTAGTCCCCAGATGTGACTTAATGGTTCAGTTTGATTCAGTTGTCCCAGTTGGCTTCAATATGGGGAAGATTTCAGATTTAACTATTCAGACGACCATCATTGATCCCCTCCATAATCTGGCTAAGCCTCTAAAGTTCCAAGCTAAGGAGGCTAGCTGTTCACAGAAAGTGCTGTGTCCAAACAGATCAATGGAAAGTCTAATGGACGGACAAAATGTGTCAGGAGAAGATGCACCACCAAAAGAGACGATTGTGGGCTTCAGCCGATTATCAAGACAAGACTGAAGAACCTGCAGACACCCAGAAAGAGTGTAGTGAGGTGGAGGAAGAGCTTCAAAAAGCACCACATTTAGACACATTCAGGAGATGGGCCACAACTGTCAGCTTCCTCGGGTCAAATCACTTCTGAGTCCAAACTAACGGAAGGAATTTCTCAACTGGACCAAGGAGAAGAAGGACTGTTGGCCAGAGGTCCAAGGTCCTGTTTTCTGATGAAAGTAAACTGTCTTTCATTTGGGAATCAAACGGTTTATTTAAGATCAGTAAAATGGAAACTATCTCACCTTTGATGGTCATTTTCATGGCTGAAGAATGGATTGTTCTCCCTGGACTGGTCACTTTTTTTGGATATACAGCTGGACGCTGAAGACTGAACTCTCTGTTTGAGCTGCTGACCTCTGCAAACACGGAAATAATACCAGAACAATAGAGGGGACATTTTTTAAAGTTTAAAGTATAAAGAATAAACACTTCAAATAAAGAAATAAGCAAAAATCTAAATTGGATTTTTTTAATGATGCATTTTCTGTCCTAGAATCAAACAGTTGATGTTCACTAATAATTTACATTTGTGGAAATCCCTTTGTTGTTTTAGTTTTTTTGTCTCAAGTTGGTAAAGTAGAAATCCTCTCACCTTTGTTTTTCATTTTCATGGCTGAAGAATGGATTGTTCTCCCTGGACTGGTCACTTCTCATGGATACACAGCTGGACTCTGAAGACTGAACTCTCTGTTTGAGCTGCTGACCTCTGCAAACATAGAAAGAACACCAGAAAAGTAGAGGAGATGTTTTTTGAGTTTAAACAATGAAGAATGAAAACATCGAATAAAAAACTCACTTTAAAGTCACCCACAATTTTCAAAGTGTTCCCAGTGTTATTTTATTTATGATTATAACTTCTTAGTCAAAATCAAAACGCCTGTGTTGTTTTCTAGAACATAGTTTCTGCAGACTGGCAGAAGTTCATTAGAAATTCACCTCTGAGTTGTGGGCGGGACCCTTGACCTGCCCACATTTTCCATCATCCCTTTGTTTACACTCTCTCCCGCTAGCTTTACAGCCCCTCACATCCCCAACTTAACTCTTCAAGTGCAACAAAAATGGCTACCAATATCGCAGCTATCCAGTTGTGCAGTTTTGATCTAGATTTCAGCTCAGACGAGATAAAAAAAAGACGTTCGTGGATCTTTGGCCTGGTTTGTGCACCACCCACGTCTCAGCATTTTAAACAAATGAAAAATGTTCCAATAACATGTTAAAAATTCACAATGATCATCAGAGTGGATCTTTAAACATTCTTGAAAGATGAAATTATACTATAAGAAATAACTGATGTGCAGTGATATTTCCCATTTGGGAAAAACCCATTATTGCTAGTTTGTTTATTCTAAGTCTCTCACTTTTGTTGTTCATCTTCTGCGCTGAAGAATGGATTGTTCTCCCTGGACTGGTCACTTCTCATGGATATACAGCTGGACGCTGAAGACTGAACTCTCTGTTTGAGCTGCTGACCTCTGCAAACACGGAAATAATACCAGAAAAACAGAGGGGACATTTATAAAGAATAAATACTTCAAATAAAGAATTAAGCAAAAATCTAAATTGGATTTTTTTTAATGATGCATTTTCTGTCCTAGAATCAACCAGTTGAAGTTCGCTGATAATTTATATTTGGGGAAATCCCTTTGCTGTTTTAGTTTTTTTGTCTCAGGTTGGTAAAGTAGAAATCCTCTCACCTGTGTTGTTCATTTTCTTGGCTGAAGAATGGATTGTTCTCCCTGGACTGGTCACTTCTCATGGATACACAGCTGGACTCTGAAGACGGAATTCTCTGTTTGAGCTGCTGACCTCTGCAAACATAGAAAGAACAATAATAGAAAAGCTAAGACATTGTTGGAAAATACAAAGAATGAACACTTTCAATAATGTATTAGGCAATAACTTAAATTTTAAGTATTTTAAATGATTTTTACTTTCCTCGAAACAAACAATTGATGTGTACCTATACATTACTCACAATAGTTTAGGGCTATTGTTATTTACATGAGGGTTTTTTTTCTATTTGGTCTGAATTTGAAATAAAATTACTAATATTGAATTAGAAGAAACACCATTTTCATTAGTTTGACACTTATTACCCCCAAAACTTTGACAATAATCAAGATCGCATCAAATAACAAACATTGATCATATCAATAGCAGGTATTTCCACCATTTGCTGCAATTACAGTTTGACAGCAACATGTCACGCTCCTCACCAGCCTCATGATGCTGTTCTGCTGCACTCTTTCACAAGTGCTTCATACGGTTCTGTCAGGTCACTTGGGGATCAGATCAACCAGCCTCTGTTTCAGCTTGTCCCAGAAGTGCTCTATGGGGATCAGGTCAGGGGTCATGCCATTTGTGACACTCCCACTTCCTAAAGTCCAGCTGTGACCATTCTGGTAGCTTGTGATGGAGCATTATCATCCATGAAAAGAAAGTTGGGGGTGTTCTAGTGTAGTTGCATGATGATGGTTCTACAATGAGGCAAGAACGTGCAGTGACTGGACCACCAACAATTACCAAGCCGGTTTTGCTCTGACTGGTGATGTCTTTCCAGACTGTTGCTCTTCCCCACCAAAGCCAACCCAAGTGACCATGTTGACCTCTGCGTATCGTTCACCTCGCCTTCTACAGCAACGCCGCAGCCATCAAGGTCATCAGTGAACATTAAGGTAGACCATTGCAGCAGTGTCCAGGTCACACGGTCTGGTACCCACACAATCACCTCTGTGTAGTGGTGTCAGTGTGGTCATCTGTAACAGTCATCTGTAACAGTCATCTGTAACAGTCATCTGAACAGTTATCTGTAACAGTCATCTGTAACAGTCATCTGAACAGTCATCTGAACAGTCATCTGTAACAGTCATCTGTTACAGTCATCTGAACAGTCATCTGAACAGTCATCTGTAACAGTCATCTGAACAGTTATCTGAACAGTTATCTGTAACAGTCATCTAAACAGTCATCTAAACAGTCATCTAAACAGTCATCTGAACAGTCATCTGTAACAGTCATCTGAACAGTTATCTGAACAGTTATCTGTAACAGTCATCTAAACAGTCATCTAAACAGTCATCTAAACAGTCATCTCTAACAGTCATCTGTTACAGTCATCTGTTACAGTCATCTGTAACAGTCATCTGTTACAGTCATCTGAACAGTCATCTGAACAGTCATCTGAACAGTCATCTGTAACAGTCATCTGCAACAGTCATCTGAACAGTCATCTGTTACAGTCATCTGTAACAGTCATCTGAACAGTCATCTGTTACAGTCATCTGTAACAGTCATCTGTAACAGTCATCTGTAACAGTCATCTGAACAGTCATCTGTAACAGTCATCTGTAACAGTCATCTGTAACAGTCATCTGTAACAGTCATCTGAACAGTCATCTGTAACAGTCATCTGTAACAGTCATCTGTAACAGTCATCTGAACAGTCATCTGAACAGTCATCTGAACAGTCATCTGTAACAGTCATCTGAAACAGTCATCTGAACAGTCATCTGAACATTTATCTGTCATTCCAGTCAAAGCGGTGGAGTCGGTTGTGAAGGGTTTGTGTGGAGACCCTGGTACACCTCAGGTCAGGTAAACGGGCCTGCAGCTGTGTGGCCTTTGGTAAACCATGTCTGACTGCAGAGTCCTTGAGTCCTGGTCATGGTTGTGGTACGACACTGGAGGCGTTCCACCATCAGAAACTCTGATGGTAGTTCTGCGTCTTTATCCGAGGCCAAATCGTGATTCTTACCTCTCTTTTCTTACCCCTTTGGCTTCCCCATATCCCTCCAACTGAAGGGGCATTTGAAGTGACAGGCGTGTCAGAAATTGTTTTTTAAAGAGAAGGTGAAGAGACTTTGAGTTCTGTATCCCTCTGCCAGTAGGGTGTTCCGCATCGCACTGTGCCGCGGAGGAAAGATGCATTTCTTGACGTAGGTGTGCTCTGAAGCACAGAAGTTTACATTTAAATAGAAGTAATGACTTGTTTTAGCACGACTTTTAAGGTTATAAAACTGATGTTTTGAAGTATTTTCCGAGCGCTGGCAGCTACGCGTTAACAAAGATGACCGGCGAATATTCATTGCCGTCGGAATTCAAAGACACAACTTTTCCATAAACTTTCCAGTTGGAGCGCTAAACGTAGGGGTAGAGACAAGAATCCTAGTTCACCTGCAACATCTACCTGTCTACGGCCAACCTGAAGACGCCTGAAGATGACCAGGTGGTGATGCTCATCCGTTAAGCGACACTGTGTTCATGTCTGTTTGAATGATGAACTTGGAATGACTCACAAAATCAGCTTTTCAGACCCACAGGATGTTGGACTTGATAAAGACAGAAGATGTTTTTCCAACAATATGTTTGGTTTTGGCTCCAGTAAGTCAGACCCACTGAACACAGGGAGGCCATCATGAGGAAAACACTACAAGAGTCTTCTGTCGCCACGATACAATTACCTCCCTATCATCTGTGAAGTGAAACAAGTGAAACAAACACTGTGTACGACATCCTCTGAGTTTTTTATCAAATCTCTAACTTGCTGTGAGGAGTTTAGAATATATCTGAGAACATCACAAAGTAGTTTAGCCTTTGTCTTATCTCAGGTCAGTAAAACAGAAACTGTCTCACCTTTTATGCTCATTTTCAGAACTGAAGAATGGATTGTTCTCTCTGGACTGGTCACTCCTCATAGACACACAGCTGGACGCTGAAGACTCTATTTTTGTCTGCTGCTCCTCAGTGGAATCCATCTTCACCTATCGGATTTGAACCATCAGCTTTCACTTTGAGTTCAGAATATGAAAGTCATGATAAACATATTAGTTTATAAAAAGATAAAGAGAAAGTTTAGCGTCCTAACACAAACACAGCATATTCACTGCAGTTTGTGCAAACAGCTGCTGTTCACTGCAGTAATCTTGTCACGTCTCTGTCTTCCTCTTCCGGTTATCTCTGCCAGTGCAGTCTTCTGGTCTCTTTCTGCTGCTTTCTGTTTGGTCTCCACAGGTGTGCAGGTTTGCAGGCAAAGACTTTTGACACACCTGTAACCCATCTGACCTCACCATGAGCGTATTTATGACTCTTTTTTAACCTGTCCATCAACCTCTACCCATAAAAAAGGAAGGTGGACTGACTACCACTCACACAAGTTCTGGACACTTCTGCCTCACTGGTAAATAAAATATCAGCTTTCCCTTTGAGGCAGCTACATTGAAATGCTCATCAAGTTAAATGGAAATTAACCCAAACCCTCTTTTTATATTGACAGTTCTGACTGCTGAGACTTTTTTCTCTTCAGCTTTTTTTAAATCATTCAAAAATGTTTCTTTATTTCTTAGTTATTTAATATTTCACTGTGAAAAAGTTGATTTCCTGTTGTTGCTTCTGCTATTTCTGTTCATGACCAGCTGAACCTGTTAGACCACAATCATCCAATCAGAGCAGAGATGTCAGCCTGTAGCCCCGCCTCCAGAGTGTCAGCAGCAGTGATAGGAATTCCGGCTCTTCCAAGTGATTCTACTCTTTTGGATCAGCTTGCTCAAAACAGCAGGTTCTTCCGGGTCCCAACCGGCTCTTCAGGTAGTTTTTTTTTTTGCTCTATTAAACTTTTTCGTCAGCAACTATATGAGATTACGATGACAATGTCTGAGAATATCTACCGACCAACTGTGTAATATAACCTGCGTGATCCCCGGGTTGTCCCACGCCTGCCCTGGCATCGTACCACAGCCCCCTGGATGGGGGGACTAGTTGAAAAACACTGAACTACACCGAGATGCTGAGGACACCTGCAGATTCTCACCTGTTCCCCTCACTGCTGCTCCACTGTCACACACTTTCAGGCTTCATGGATTGAAGAAACTTCTGGAAGAAGAAGCAGCAGCAGCTTGTTGTTCCTCTGCAGTCCTCGGAGTCTCAGTCCGACTGATCACATCCTCATACTTTCAGAGTCTGAAATACATCAGATTCTCGTCTGAACCAGTCGGACCTGCTGTTCTGATAACTTTGAATGTCTCATAAAACTTTGAAGCATCTGAAACCATCACTTGGGATGTTACATATAAGTGCATTTGCATGTGCTGAAAATACACCATAAACAAACACACAGTGAACCTTCAGCAACAGTTAAAAACTATCATATCGTCATCACTCATGTCTCAAACCTTTGACCTGAGAGAATCGGTTTGACTTCTTCATTCTTCCCTGAAAAAAACAAGCTTAACGGCAGCATTTGTTTCTCAAACTTTAAAGGAACAGAGTCAATTATAAAGTCAATAACTGATACAGTTCATTGTGTTTATATCTATTGTTTGTTAGTTATTTGTGTTTTTAACATATGTACAATGTTTGTCTAATTTGTTTAACTCACAAATACGTTGTTTGATCTTTAACTTCTATCACTGCGGCTGTTATTTCTCAGTCTAATCCTTATTTGTAACTTTGATATTATTGTATCAGTGCGGCGAATAGGACTTGATGTCACTGATGTTATTTTCAATCCCAAATGTGGAATTTGCCATAAACATGAGATCTTAATATTATTTAAAAAAAAATCAATGCAAACACTAAAGAATACAATTTAGTATGTTCAAAAATGACTACAAGTCTATGGATTCAAAAATGAAAATGGAGACACTGTAGTATGTAAAAAATTAAAAGGAAGTTTAAAAGAAACATTTTTTTGCAAAAAATCTTAGAATTTCCGTCTTTTATAAAACACTCCTGTATTTACGGCAGTTCTTTGTCTGTCCTCTGTGAGGCTGTGTAACCTCACAAGTAGGAACTGGTGTTTGACAAACCAACTGTGGTGTTTCATTTCAGTTCAGTTTCTACCTCAGCTGTCACTACTGTAATAAATCTTTTTTAAGTATGAACTGCTTTGTTAAAATCCCTTGTTGACTTCAGTGTACAGAAAAGACTTGGTTTCATAGCATTACAACCAGACAGAAGCTTCAATTGTTAATTTCTCCTCCATGATCCATTTTCAAACGATTGTCATTTTATTGAATTAAAGGGGATGTTGTCCATTTGCGACTCCTAAATCCGAGTCCCTGGTTTCACTTGTAATGTGCGATAAATCCCCGTGTATTTTGTACTTAGTACTTTGCGTAGACAAGAGTTCTGAATGCGGAGCACAGACTTAATTAGAAGAGGTTCCATGAATGCAGAGGTCGGTGTGAACGTAGCTTAACTCTGGCAAGCTGAGCGCATTCTGTACAGGAGATTGATTGACATGGTCGACAGCCAATCAGTTCGCAGAACACAGTGCACTGCTAGAAAAATAGGCCAATGAAAATGATTATGTATGTTGATGTAGTGATCGGGATGACAGCCTGGACGATGAGAAATGAAACAATACAATGAAAACAAAACTTTTTTTTTTTTTGGTCTTCAGAACTGCCTTCATCCTTGGTGGCAGAGATTCTACAAAGTTCTGGAAACATTCCTCAGAGAGTTTGGTCCATGTTGACGTGACAGCATCACAAAGTTGATACATATTTGTTGGTTGTACATCCATGATGCCAATCTCCTGTTTCACCACATACCAAAGGTGATCTATTAAGATCTGGTGACTGTGGAAGTCAATAGAGTCCAGTGAACTCATAATCATGTTGAAGAAACCAGTCTGAGATGATTCCAGCTTTATGACATGGAGCCTTATCCTGCTGCAAGTAACATCAGAAGATGTTCCACTGTAGTCATGAAAGGATGGACATGGTCAGCAACAATACTCAGATAAGCTGTGGCTTTGGAACCATGCTCAGTTGGTACTAAAGGGACAAAAGTGTGCCAAAAAATGTCTCCCTCAGCATTACACCACCACCACCAGCCTAAACCGTTGATACAAGGCAGGATTTATTCATGCTTTCATGTTGCTGACGCCAAATTCTGACCTTACTGTCCAACTGTGGCAGCAGAAATGGAGACTCATCAGACCAGACAACGTTTTTCTAATCTTCTATGGTCCAGTTTTGGTGAGTTTGTGTGAATTGTAGCCTTAGTTTCCTGTTCTTAGCCGACAGGAGTGGAAACCGGTGTGTTCTCCTGCTGCTGTAGTTCATCTGTCTCATGGTTAGTCGTGTGTTCAGAGATGTTCTTCTGCAGACCTCGCTTGTAACCAGTGGTTATTTGAATTGCCATTTTCCTCTGACCTCTGGCATCAACAAGCCATTTCCACACACAGAACTGCTGCTCTCTGGGTATTTTCACTTTTTCTGGCAATGCTCTGTAAACCCTAGATATAGTTGTGGGTAAAAATCCCTGAGGATCAGCAGTTTCTGAAATACTCAAAACAGAACAATCATGCCATGTTCAAAGTCACTTCAATCACCTTTCTTCCTCGTTTTGATGCTCGCTTTGAACTACAGCAGATCATCCTGATCGTGTCTACATTCCTAAATGCACTGTGATGCTGCCATGTTGTTGGCTGATTGAAAATGTGTGTTAACGAGCAATTGGATTGGTGTGCCGAAAAAACTCCTGGCCAGTGATTGTGTGTGTACGGACAGATGGACGAACAGACAGGTGTTCCACGAGTTTCTTTAAGGAATAATCTACTTTATTATAATTTCTCTACTTCAGACACAGACAGAATGAAAATAGACCAAAAGAAAAGTCATTTTACAAATAAAGACAAGCGAAGCTCGAGTAGAAACTTGTGGTCAGTGTGGACATTTTTTTTACATTCAACAGAGTAAAAAGATAACACTTATTGCCAGACTTTAATAATACAATCTATTCTTAGAGTCGTTATATTTCAAAGCATCAAGGGTTTATCAGGAAAAAAAACAATTAAATGTAAGATTTTTTTATCGTTTTTCTTTTGCCTATAATTTCAACCTTGACTATTTAAGTACATTTTAAAAAAAATCATTTTTATGTTTACTCCTAATGATTCATTTGGATCTTCTCACATGTCCAACACCAAACCAAACACCACTCCAAGAAACAAAACCTGACTTACAAGAGCAAAACTTGACTTAATGTTAAAAAATGAATGAGACAACATGTAATTTGTGAGAAAAGAAACCAAATGCAAAGTCCTTCTTTAGTTCATCCTCAAACATTTTCTCAATATTTTAATCACACAAGTATTTTTGTTAAACCTAGAATCTAAAGGTTTAACGGTGAACAAAAGCATCTTTGCACAGAGTGAAGCTGAAACAAAAGAACTGCATTTAAAGAGTGGAGCTGATGTCAGAGTTCTCACTGAAGCTCTGAAAGTCATCTTCTCCTCCATCTCTCTCCTCTCCTCCTCCAGTAACATGGTCCAGAACATCTACAGACAAACTTCTGCTGCTTCCCCTGTTGAACTATCAGAACCACCTGTAAATACAAGAAGGTAGAACATGAATGAAAGTCATCTCATCGTCATACTTTCACACAGCAGGATTAGTATCAATTCTGATCAAAACATCTGGACTAAGTCCATCTACTGACCTCAGAGTCTCCAGTTTGATGTCTGGACTCTGTAACAGATCAATAAGCTGCTGAACATCTGACTCCTGCAGATTGTTTTCACTCAGGTCCAGTTCTTTTAGGTGGGACGGGTTGGACTTCAGAGCCAAAGCCAGAACATCACAGTGTGCCTTTGACAGACAGCAGTTCTTCAACCTGTATGCAAAATAATAGAATAATAAATAGGTTTTTAAAAAAGTATTTTTAGAGTAACATGCTTACATTAATTTTAAGAAACTTTAGTAAGTCATAAGTGTAAACAATATTAGCATCTATATTCTATCCAGTTCAGTTACAATTTTTGGCAAAAGGTCATTTTTATCATTTTAAGGAGATATTTATTTATCTAGTTAATATAATGAAATTGGCTATACCATTATTCAGAATAAGTCATTCAGTTATTAGTTTTTCTGTAAAATGGAGTCAAATCTATTAAAATCTAAACTAGGGTGTGGAACACAGAGTAATAATCCTCTAAGGCTCCACCAACACAACTCTTCTAAAGATCTGTAGACTTTTGAAGAGTTTGATTCAAGGTTTAGTTTTACAAAATCTAACTTTTCACATTTGACAACATTTTAATTATGACTGTAAAAAACTGCAAGATAATTCAATAGCTTTCCAGGTATTTAACATCCAACAAACGAACCAGACCACACATTTTTTTGCTCTGACCTCAGAATTTCCAGTTTGCAGTTTGGACTCTCCAGACCTTCACGCAGGAACTTTAGTGCTAAATCAGGCAGGTTGCTCCCACTCAGATCCAGTTCTGTCAGATGGGAGGGGTTGGACTGCAGAGCCGAGGCCACGATATTCCAATAAAGATCAGGTGGTTCAGGAAAATTAGGGCTTTGATTAAAAAAAAAACAGGAACAGACGTATTAACTTCTGCTGATCTTTCGTGAGTACAACATATAAACTTCTTAGTGATAACACTGCAGTTGTGTTCTAAGAAGCTGCAAAGTTACTCAAGTTCAGTTTTTATTTATTTATTTATTTGGCTCCTTCCAATCCCGCCTCACAGATTCCACTGTCATTGCTCATGAGCATCGAAGTTCCCAGGAGACCTTGTCGCATTTTGAATTCCTTCTTCCAACATAAGAATACCAGTGGAAATTTTTACCCTAAGTAACTCAATGAGTAACTCAATTCTCTCGTTGCTTGTGGGACTTTCCTTAGAAAAAGAGGAAGGAGAAGAGGGATGCAGTCCTTCAGAATCAAGATGGATGAGTTGGAAGCGTGGGAATGAAATTTGAGAAACTGGTCTGCTCGCATTTACTGAGACATTGGTCAGTGAAATGAACTGGGATGAGGAACTAGTGACAAGTGGGTTTGGCAGCCCATTTCAACTCAATAATTGAGCAGGAGTGTCTCTCTACGTACAATAAACCAGAGGTACAGTATTTCCATCGTAGTCTGGGAAAGGTGATGCTCCTCAGACATTGAACTGCTTTCGGTCTCACTCTGTTCCCACCTTCTGCCTCAGGAAATTCAACAGCTGTTCTTCATGCTGGTTTACATCCATCTATGTGCTAATAGGGCCATGGAGGCGCTGCTGATTGAGGACCTCAAACACAAACTCAGCACTACTGCACAGATGCAGAAGTTTATGCGTCTTGTGCCACCACAGCACAAAAAATTAAAAGATAGATAAGCAAAAGTCAGAATCGGATTAGTGGACAGGACTTCATCTCTCCAAGCCTGCTTGGACTAGACTGATTGGGACTGCTTTTATGACAGTCTCAATCCAAAAAACATAGAAGTTTGCCAAGAGACTGAACCGCCTGATAAAGAATGCAGGTCAGGTTTAAGCCTGGTGTCACTGGAGTCTGCGGTGGAGCGAAGGATTCTGGGAAGGCCAAATAACATTCTGAAGGAGACCAGCCTTCCCCTTTACCCAGTGTTCTCTGATCAAAAGGGTTCAGTGAGCAACCGCCTTCACTCATTGCTGGCTCACAGTAACTGAGTTAACAGTCAGTTTTAGTCTTTCTCTATAAGACAGAAGTGAGGCTAAAGATACAGGAGTAATGTTAGACTTAGACATAAACTGTCAGTCAGATTAAATCTAAACCATCGGGAGAATGTTACCATCTAAAACAATGCCAAAATCAAAAATATCCTGTAAATCAGACAAAGATACATATTCAAATTTTTATCCCCACCTGATTAGGCCATAGCAACAATACGGCAGCTACAGAAACAGTACATGTTAAGAAGTGAATAATCAGGTAAATAGAATAAACTATAGGCGCTGTTGGCTTCTTTGATGGACTTGCTTTGTTTCTTACCATGCGCATTGTTTTGATTTTCCTGCTAGTGATCTTGAGTTGAACCTTAAAGAAATCAAGAAAAGAAAAGATTACTACAAATGATGACACGACAATGACCAAGGCAAAAAAAGAAATGAAAGAAATTCTGTTTTCCCCCTCAGAATGTGATGATGACGACATAGAACTAGCAGGTGGTGAAATCAACACTAAAGACAATATGTATACATGATGATATGTATACAGATATGTATACATTCTTGTTTGGTGTCAAACTTTACATGCAATTTATGCAGTTTACTTTGCTCTGGTAATCATGCAATGAAATAGTTTGATAAAAAAAATATTATTTTTTGTTTCTGACAATAACATAAAAATATGTTAGAAATATTTAGAATGTAATATTGACCTTAAATACTTTTAAATAATTCCCTAATGACTTGCGAAACTTAAAAATCATAAATATATAGACTTGATCAAGTTTTGAAATGCAAAACTACAGCAACATTTTCAAAATCAGCGCATTAAACTTTTTTCCAGAATAAAAACATTAGAAATAAGTAAAGTCTTTTGCGCGCTCCCTTTAGATGCAGCTGCTCGTCTCTACAACCCTCCACAGACCCAGACAACCTAAAAACCTGCAGCACACATGCAGGTCAATCCCTGTATAAGTGTGTATGTGACCCAAGCTTGAGGCAGGAACTAATCAAGACCAAACTCACCGAAACTTTCTGCACTTTCTCACTGCTGGGATCAGTCGCATGCGACCCACTGGTGATGTGTTGAACTTGTTTAGGTCCAACTCCTCCAACACCTCTTCTGACATCTGCAGCCTGTAGACCAGAGCTGAACAGTGCATTTCTGAGAGGTTCTTGTCAGATCGGTTCTCTGACTTCAGGAACTCTTGGATCTCCTGATAAACTGAGAGATCCTTCATCTCCATCAGACAGTGGAAGAGGTTGATGCTTCTATCAGGAGAAACTTTGCATGCTTTTTCTTGTTTAAGATTGTTGATGATTGTCTGGATTGTTTCAGGACTATTTTCTATGTCACCCAGCAGTTTTCCTAAAATGTTTTGGTGGGAGTCTACAGTGAGACCATGAAGGAAGCGAAGACACAAATCAAGTTGACCAGTTTGATTATCTCGGGATTTCATGTAGATTTCGTTAAAAAGATAATCCAAAGGACGGTTGTTAATTTCCTTGTCCAAAAATGTCTCCACCACCTCCATCTTCTTGTTGTTGTAACAGTGCATGATGTAAACTGCAGCCAGAAACTCCTGAACACTCAGATGAACAAAGCAGTAAACTGGTTTCTGGAAGATCTCACACTCTCTTCTGAAGATCTCAGTACAAACTCCAGAGTACAAAGAAGCCTCTGTGACATCCAGACCACACTGCTGCAGGTCTTCTTGGTAGAACATGATGTTTCCTTTCTCCAGATGTTCAAATGCCAGCCTCCCCAGCTTCAGGAGAACTTCCATGTCCTTCTCTGTCAGCTCCTGTGGATTCTCTTCATGTTCCTGCTGGTACTTGTTCTTCTTCCTCTTTGTCTGGACCATCAGGAAGTGTGAGTACAAGTCAGTCATGGTGGTGGGAAGCTCTTCTCTCTGTTCTGTGGTCAACATGTGCTCCAGAACCACAGCAGTGATCCAGCAGAAAACTGGAACTCCACACATGATGAAGAGACTCTTGGAGGCCTTGATGTGGGAGATGATTCTGCTGGACAGATCTTCATCACTGAATCTCCTCCTGAAGTACTCCTCCTTCTGGGAGTCAGTGAAGCCTCGTACTTCTGTTACCCTGGAGACACATGAAGGAGGGATCTGATTGGTTGCTGCAGGTCTGGAAGTGATCCAGACCAGAGCTGAGGGAAGCAGATGTCCCTGGATGAGGTTTGTCAGAAGAACATTGATTGATGACTTCTGAGTGACATCAGACACCACCTGACTGTTGTTGAAGTCCAGAGAAAGTCTGCTTTCATCCAGACCATCAAAGATGAAGAGAAGTTTCCAGACAGACAGCTGCTCTGCTGGGATCTTCTGGAAGGTTGGATGGAAACGTTGGATGAGAGTGAGAAGACTGTGCTGTTCATCTCTGATCAAGTTCATCTCCCTGAAGGAAAGAGGAATCACTGCACTGATGTCTTGGTTCTCCAAGCCCTCGGCCCAGTCCAGAGTGAACTTCTGCACCGAGAAGGTTTTTCCAACTCCAGCAACTCCACTGGTCAGAACCACTCTGATGGATCCATGTTGGTCAGTGAAGGCTTTGAAGATTTCCTGACACCTGACTGGAACATCGTGGGGGGAGTTGATCATGCAGGCGGTCTCCACCTGCCACACTTCATGTTGGGTATGAACCTCTTCTCTCAGTCTTGCTGTGATGTAGAGCTCAGTGTAGATCTTTTTGAGGAGAGTTTTTCTTCCCGTTTCATCAGTTCCTTCAGTTGAATTTTCACATCTCCTCTTAACACTGAACTGATGTTCATCCAAAAGTTCCTGCAGACCAAAATCTGCAGAAAAATGTTCAGTCTTACTTTGAACAGCTGTATCCTGACTGATGGACTGTAGTCCAGCTCTGCTTCTGGATCTTTCTGCACACTGTGGACAGGAGCAGAGTCCTGATGGATCAGACTGGTCCCAGTGTGAGGTGATGCACTGCCTGCAGAACCAGTGTCCACAGCTGGTAGAGACGGGATCTTTCAGGATGTTCTGACACAGAGAACAGCAGGACAGCTGCTCCTCCTCACAAACATCAGTCCTGCCCTTTCTGTTGACATCAAGAAGAATAACGAAAATAGGTATTAATAATATAATAACAAATTATTAAATAATTAGATAATCTTTTCTGATGATCTTCAAAAAGCAATTTGTCTCTTGATATCATTGTTACATATGGATTTATTAAATGAGACAGCACATGTCAGCTGGATCAGATCTACTACACCAGACAAGACCCAAAGTGTATGCTGGTCAAAGAGGCGCCTGAAACAATCCAACACATAACTCAGGGTGTAAGATGCTGGCCGGGAAAGCATACATAGAGCGCCATAACCAAGTGGCTGGAAAAATATACAGGAACATGTGTGCAGAATATGGACTGGAAACCCTAAAGTCAAAATGGGAAACGCCTCCAAAAGTGTAAGAGGATGAGAGAGCAAAGATCCTGTTGGACTTCCAGATACAGACGGACAGGATGGTAATGGAACCAACCAGACATTGTAGTGGTGGATAAAGAACAGAGGAAAGCTGTTGTGGTGGATGTAGAAGTACCAAGAGATGAAAACATCAAGAAGAAGGAACATGAGAAACTGGAGAATAACCAGGGACTCAGAAAAGAACTGGAGAAAGCTTGGAAGGTGAAGATGACAGTGGTGTCCATGGTAATTGGAGAACTCGGAGCTGTAACCCCCAAACTGGAGGAGTGTCTACAGCAGATCCCTGGAAAGACCTCAGACATCTCAGTCCAGAAAGGTGTAGTCCCCAGATGTGACTTAATGGTTCAGTTTGATTCAGTTGTCCCAGTTGGCTTCAATATGGGGAAGATTTCAGATTTAACTATTCAGACGACCATCATTGATCCCCTCCATAATCTGGCTAAGCCTCTAAAGTTCCAAGCTAAGGAGGCTAGCTGTTCACAGAAAGTGCTGTGTCCAAACAGATCAATGGAAAGTCTAATGGACGGACAAAATGTGTCAGGAGAAGATGCACCACCAAAAGAGACGATTGTGGGCTTCAGCCGATTATCAAGACAAGACTGAAGAACCTGCAGACACCCAGAAAGAGTGTAGTGAGGTGGAGGAAGAGCTTCAAAAAGCACCACATTTAGACACATTCAGGAGATGGGCCACAACTGTCAGCTTCCTCGGGTCAAATCACTTCTGAGTCCAAACTAACGGAAGGAATTTCTCAACTGGACCAAGGAGAAGAAGGACTGTTGGCCAGAGGTCCAAGGTCCTGTTTTCTGATGAAAGTAAACTGTCTTTCATTTGGGAATCAAACGGTTTATTTAAGATCAGTAAAATGGAAACTATCTCACCTTTGATGGTCATTTTCATGGCTGAAGAATGGATTGTTCTCCCTGGACTGGTCACTTTTTTTGGATATACAGCTGGACGCTGAAGACTGAACTCTCTGTTTGAGCTGCTGACCTCTGCAAACACGGGAATAATACCAGAACAATAGAGAGGACATTTTTTAAAGTTTAAAGTATAAAGAATAAACACTTCAAATAAAGAAATAAGCAAAAATCTAAATTGGATTTTTTTAATGATGCATTTTCTGTCCTAGAATCAAACAGTTGATGTTCACTAATAATTTACATTTGTGGAAATCCCTTTGTTGTTTTAGTTTTTTTGTCTCAAGTTGGTAAAGTAGAAATCCTCTCACCTTTGTTTTTCATTTTCATGGCTGAAGAATGGATTGTTCTCCCTGGACTGGTCACTTCTCATGGATACACAGCTGGACTCTGAAGACTGAACTCTCTGTTTGAGCTGCTGACCTCTGCAAACATAGAAAGAACACCAGAAAAGTAGAGGAGATGTTTTTTGAGTTTAAACAATGAAGAATGAAAACATCGAATAAAAACTCACTTTAAAGTCACCCACAATTTTCAAAGTGTTCCCAGTGTTATTTTATTTATGATTATAACTTCTTAGTCAAAATCAAAACGCCTGTGTTGTTTTCTAGAACATAGTTTCTGCAGACTGGCAGAAGTTCATTAGAAATTCACCTCTGAGTTGTGGGCGGGACCCTTGACCTGCCCACATTTTCCATCATCCCTTTGTTTACACTCTCTCCCGCTAGCTTTACAGCCCCTCACATCCCCAACTTAACTCTTCAAGTGCAACAAAAATGGCTACCAATATCGCAGCTATCCACTTGTGCAGTTTTGATCTAGATTTCAGCTCAGACGAGATAAAAAAAAGACGTTCGTGGATCTTTGGCCTGGTTTGTGCACCACCCACGTCTCAGCATTTTAAACAAATGAAAAATGTTCCAATAACATGTTAAAAATTCACAATGATCATCAGAGTGGATCTTTAAACATTCTTGAAAGATGAAATTATACTATAAGAAATAACTGATGTGCAGTGATAATTCCCATTTGGGAAAAACCCATTATTGCTAGTTTGTTTATTCTAAGTCTCTCACTTTTGTTGTTCATCTTCTGCGCTGAAGAATGGATTGTTCTCCCTGGACTGGTCACTTCTCATGGATATACAGCTGGACGCTGAAGACTGAACTCTCTGTTTGAGCTGCTGACCTCTGCAAACACGGAAATAATACCAGAAAAACAGAGGGGACATTTATAAAGAATAAATACTTCAAATAAAGAATTAAGCAAAAATCTAAATAGGATTTTTTTTAATGATGCATTTTCTGTCCTAGAATCAACCAGTTGAAGTTCGCTGATAATTTATATTTGGGGAAATCCCTTTGCTGTTTTAGTTTTTTTTTTTTTTTGTCTTTTTTTGTTGGTAAAGTAGAAATCCTCTCACCTGTGTTGTTCATTTTCTTGGCTGAAGAATGGATTGTTCTCCCTGGACTGGTCACTTCTCATGGATACACAGCTGGACTCTGAAGACGGAATTCTCTGTTTGAGCTGCTGACCTCTGCAAACATAGAAAGAACAATAATAGAAAAGCTAAGACATTGTTGGCAAATACAAAGAATGAACACTTTCAATAATGTATTAGGCAATAACTTAAATTTTAAGTATTTTAAATGATTTTTACTTTCCTCGAAACAAACAATTGATGTGTACCTATACATTACTCACAATAGTTTAGGGCTATTGTTATTTACATGAGGGTTTTTTTTCTATTTGGTCTGAATTTGAAAGAAAATTACTAATATTGAATTAGAAGAAACACCATTTTCATTAGTTTGACACTTATTACCCCCAAAACTTTGACAATAATCAAGATCGCATCAAATAACAAACATTGATCATGTCAATAGCAGGTATTTCCACCATTTGCTGCAATTACAGTTTGACAGCAACATGCCACACTCCTCACCAGCCTCATGATGCTGTTCTGCTGCACTCTTTCACAAGTGCTTCATACGGTTCTGTCAGGTCACTTGGGGATCAGATCAACCAGCCTCTGTTTCAGCTGGTCCCAGAAGTGCTCTATGGGGATCAGGTCAGGGGTCATGCCATTTGTGACACTCCCACTTCCTAAAGTCCAGCTGTGACCATTCTGGTAGCTTGTGATGGAGCATTATCATCCATGAAAAGAAAGTTGGGGGTGTTCTAGTGTAGTTGCATGATGATGGTTCTACAATGAGGCAAGAACGTGCAGTGACTGGACCACCAACAATTACCAAGCCAGTTTTGCTCTGACTGGTGATGTCTTTCCAGACTGTTGCTCTTCCCCACCAAAGCCAACCCAAGTGACCATGTTGACCTCTGCGTATCGTTCACCTCGCCTTCTACAGCAACGCCGCAGCCATCAAGGTCATCAGTGAACATTAAGGTAGACCATTGCAGCAGTGTCCAGGTCACACGGTCTGGTACCCACACAATCACCTCTGTATAGTGGTGTCAGTGTGGTCATCTGTAACAGTCATCTGAACAGTCATCTGAACAGTCATCTGTTACAGTCATCTGTAACAGTCATCTGAACAGTCATCTGTAACAGTCATCTGCAACAGTCATCTGAACAGTCATCTGTTACAGTCATCTGTAACAGTCATCTGAACAGTCATCTGTAACAGTCATCTGTAACAGTCATCTGCAACAGTCATCTGAACAGTCATCTGTTACAGTCATCTAAACAGTCATCTGTAACAGTCATCTGTAACAGTCATCTGTAACAGTCATCTGTAACAGTCATCTGAAACAGTCATCTGAAACAGTCATCTGTAACAGTCATCTGTAACAGTAATCTGAAACAGTCATCTGTAACAGTCATCTAAACAGTAATCTGTAACAGTCATTTGTAAAAGTCATTTGTAAAAGTCATCTGTAACAGTCATCTGAAACAGTCATCTGAAACAGTCATCTGTAACAGTCATCTAAACAGTCATCTCTAACAGTCATCTCAAACAGTCATCTCTAACAGTCATCTGAAACAGTCATCTGTAACAGTCATCTGAAACAGTCATCTGTAACAGTCATCTGTAACAGTCATCTGTAACAGTCATCTGAACAGTCATCTGAAACAGTCATCTGTAACAGTCATCTGTAACAGTCATCTGTAACAGTCATCTGTAACAGTCATCTGAAACAGTCATCTGAAACAGTCATCTGTAACAGTCATCTAAACAGTCATCTCTAACAGTCATCTGTAACAGTCATCTGTAACAGTCATCTGTTACAGTCATCTGTAACAGTCATCTGTAACAGTCATCTGTAACAGTCATCTGCAACAGTCATCTGTAACAGTCATCTGAACAGTCATCTGAAACAGTCATCTGAACAGTCATCTGTTACAGTCATCTGTAACGGTCATCTGTAACAGTCATCTGTGACAGTCATCTGTAACAGTCATCTGTAACAGTCATCTGTTACAGTCATCTGTTACAGTCATCTGTAACAGTCATCTGAACAGTCATCTTAACATTTATCTGTCATTCCAGTCAAAGCGGTGGAGTCGGTTGTGAAGGGTTTGTGTGGAGACCCTGGTACACCTCAGGTCAGGTAAATGGGCCTGCAGCTGTGTGGCCTTTGGTAAACCATGTCTGACTGCAGAGTCCTTGAGTCCTGGTCATGGTTGTGGTACGACACTGGAGGCGTTCCACCATCAGAAACTCTGATGGTAGTTCTGCGTCTTTATCCGAGGCCAAATCGTGATTCTTACCTCTCTTTTCTTACCCCTCTGGCTTCCCCATATCCCTCCAACTGAAGGGGCATTTGAAGTGACAGGCGTGTCAGAAATTGTTTTTTAAAGAGAAGGTGAAGAGACTTTGAGTTCTGTATCCCTCTGCCAGTAGGGTGTTCCGCATCGCACTGTGCCGCGGAGGAAAGATGCATTTCTTGACGTAGGTGTGCTCTGAAGCACAGAAGTTTACATTTAAATAGAAGTAATGACTTGTTTTAGCACGACTTTTAAGGTTATAAAACTGATGTTTTGAAGTATTTTCCGAGCGCTGGCAGCTACGCGTTAACAAAGATGACCGGCGAATATTCATTGCCGTCGGAATTCAAAGACACAACTTTTCCATAAACTTTCCAGTTGGAGCGCTAAACGTAGGGGTAGAGACAAGAATCCTAGTTCACCTGCAACATCTACCTGTCTACGGCCAACCTGAAGACGCCTGAAGATGACCAGGTGGTGATGCTCATCCGTTAAGCGACACTGTGTTCATGTCTGTTTGAATGATGAACTTGGAATGACTCACAAAATCAGCTTTTCAGACCCACAGGATGTTGGACTTGATAAAGACAGAAGATGTTTTTCCAACAATATGTTTGGTTTTGGCTCCAGTAAGTCAGACCCACTGAACACAGGGAGGCCATCATGAGGAAAACACTACAAGAGTCTTCTGTCGCCACGATACAATTACCTCCCTATCATCTGTGAAGTGAAACAAGTGAAACAAACACTGTGTACGACATCCTCTGAGTTTTTTATCAAATCTCTAACTTGCTGTGAGGAGTTTAGAATATATCTGAGAACATCACAAAGTAGTTTAGCCTTTGTCTTATCTCAGGTCAGTAAAACAGAAACTGTCTCACCTTTTATGCTCATTTTCAGAACTGAAGAATGGATTGTTCTCTCTGGACTGGTCACTCCTCATAGACACACAGCTGGACGCTGAAGACTCTATTTTTGTCTGCTGCTCCTCAGTGGAATCCATCTTCACCTATCGGATTTGAACCATCAGCTTTCACTTGGAGTTCAGAATATGAAAGTCATGATAAACATATTAGTTGATAAAAAGATAAAGAGAAAGTTTAGCGTCCTAACACAAACACAGCATATTCACTGCAGTTTGTGCAAACAGCTGCTGTTCACTGCAGTAATCTTGTCACGTCTCTGTCTTCCTCTTCCGGTTATCTCTGCCAGTGCAGTCTTCTGGTCTCTTTCTGCTGCTTTCTGTTTGGTCTCCACAGGTGTGCAGGTTTGCAGGAAAAGACTTTTGACACACCTGTAACCCATCTGACCTCACCATGAGCGTATTTATGACTCTTTTTTAACCTGTCCATCAACCTCTACCCATAAAAAAGGAAGGTGGACTGACTACCACTCACACAAGTTCTGGACACTTCTGCCTCACTGGTAAATAAAATATCAGCTTTCCCTTTGAGGCAGCTACATTGAAATGCTCATCAAGTTAAATGGAAATTAACCCAAACCCTCTTTTTATATTGACAGTTCTGACTGCTGAGACTTTTTTCTCTTCAGCTTTTTTTAAATCATTCAAAAATGTTTCTTTATTTCTTAGTTATTTAATATTTCACTGTGAAAAAGTTGATTTCCTGTTGTTGCTTCTGCTATTTCTGTTCATGACCAGCTGAACCTGTTAGACCACAATCATCCAATCAGAGCAGAGATGTCAGCCTGTAGCCCCGCCTCCAGAGTGTCAGCAGCAGTGATAGGAATTCCGGCTCTTCCAAGTGATTCTACTCTTTTGGATCAGCTTGCTCAAAACAGCCGGGTCCCAATCGGCTCTTCAGGTAGTTTTTTTTTTTGCTCTATTAAACTTTTTCGTCAGCAACTATATGAGATTACGATGACAATGTCTGAGAATATCTACCGACCAACTGTGTAATATAATCTGCGTGATCCCCGGGTTGTCCCACGCCTGCCCTGGCATCGTACCACAGCCCCCTGGATGGGGGAACTAGTTGAGAAACACTGAACTACACCGAGATGCTGAGGACACCTGCAGATTCTCACCTGTTCCCCTCACTGCTGCTCCACTGTCACACACTTTCAGGCTTCATGGATTGAAGAAACTTCTGGAAGAAGAAGCAGCAGCAGCTTGTTGTTCCTCTGCAGTCCTCGGAGTCTCAGTCCGACTGATCTCATCCTCATACCATCAGAGTCTGAAATACATCAGATTCTCGTCTGAACCAGTCGGACCTGCTGTTCTGATAACTTTGAACGTCTCATAAAACTTTGAAGCATCTGAAACCATCACTTGGGATGTTACATATAAGTGCATTTGCATGTGCTGAAAATACACCATAAACAAACACACAGTGAACCTTCAGCAACAGTTAAAAACTATCATATCGTCATCATTCATGTCTCAAACCTTTGACCTGAGAGAATCGGTTTGACTTCTTCATTCTTCCCTGAAAAAAACAAGCTTAACGGCAGCATTTGTTTCTCAAACTTTAAAGGAACAGAGTCAATTATAAAGTCAATAACTGATACAGTTCATTGTGTTTATATCTATTGTTTGTTAGTTATTTGTGTTTTTAACATATGTACAATGTTTGTCTAATTTGTTTAACTCACAAATACATTGTTTGATCTTTAACTTCTATCACTGCGGCTGTTATTTCTCAGTCTAATCCATATTTGTAACTTTGATATTATTGTATCAGTGCGGCGAATAGGACTTGATGTCACTGATGTTATTTTCAATCCCAAATGTGGAATTTGACATGAACATGAGATTTTAATATTATTTTTAAAAAAGAAAAAAAAATCAATGCAAACACTAAGGAATGCAATTTAGTATGTTCAAAAATGCCTACAAGTCTACGGATTCAAAAATGAATCTGTAGACATTGTAGTAGTTTAACAAATGAAAGAGAAGATTAAAAGAAAATTATTCTATTTGCTTCTCATATTTTGCAAAAAAAATCTTTGAATTTTCGTTTTTTATAAAACACTTCTGCGTTTTCCGCAGTTCTTTGTCTGTCCTCTGTGAGATGATGTAACCTGAGAAGTAGGAACTGGTGTTTGACATGTGGTGTTTCAGTTCAGTTCAGTTTCTACCTCAGCTGTCACTTCTGTAATAAATCTTTTTTAAGTATGAACTGCTTTGTTAAAATACTTTGTTGACTTCAGTGTACAAAGAATGAATCATCAACATTACTCAGAACAAGTGTTTATTTTACCGGGAATCAGTCTGACTTCTTCATTCTTCCCTCAGTGAAAAAAAGCTTAACAAAAGCAGATTTCTTTCAAATTTCTTTGTTTTAAATGTGATTTATCTTCATAGTGATTTTATTAGAAACTTTTCAACTTGAAAAGTGTTTGAATTACATTGTTCTCTTCATTTATTGCAGGGGTTGCATTCTAAAAACAACCAGTGAAGGTGAAATCCACAAAGTAGGATTACAGATGTTTTAGACTCCTCTCTACACTTTTCTCACAGACATGAACATTTTCACACTTTTCTGTCTCAAAGTTCAAACCTTCATAGAAAAGTAAGTCCAGTATTATAGATGGAAAACGAAGGTCTGATGGTTATAAAAGATTCCTGTGGATTTGGAAAACTGAACGCATTCTGTACAAGAGACACAGCACAGAGATTGACAATGGCCAATCAGGACGCAGAACACAATGCACTGTAGAAAAAAATAGCATGGAAATAGCACTAGAAAGTTCTGCAAAGCAGCGAGACCGTGAAAAGTGATTCAAATATAGCAAAGGAACTCTGTTGTTCTTACAGACACAGCTGACAGTCTTAGACAAAGTTTTTATTTCTACTGCATAAAATTGTCCTGTTTATAGCAAAAACCCTATATTTATTTAAGAAAAAAATATTGAGTATCAGTATTAAATGCAAACTTCAGCTTTATTTGCAACCTGCTGAAGAGAATGACGACAAATCCAAGACTCAGTTCAAACTTCTGCCAAACACAAAAAGATGCAGTCCTTGGGCAGTTATATGCTTTCACAGCTGATCCAGATAATCAACAGGGAAGGGTACCCAGAAACATTACAGACACATCAGCCATTGAAGCCTGGAATTTCCTACCTTAAGACTAAAAACAAAAAAACAAAACAAAATAAAACAAACAAACTTCCTCATTAAAGCAAAACCTGAATTCAACTTCAAAGAAACCCTTTGGACCAGCCTGTAGATTTTTGTGAAAACGGACCGACTAATTACATTTTTAAAAAAACATGTCAGTTGTGCCCTGCGACAGACTTGTGACCTGTCCAGGGTGAACCCCTCTTATGCCCAACAGTAGCTGGGATAGGCTCCAGCAACCCCGTAACCTCGAAAGGGATTCAGCCAGTTCAGAAGAAGGATGGCATCAGTTGTGGGAAAGAAGATTGATCTCATGCAAATGATCTAAAAGCTTTCTACATGATGGATTATTTACAAATAAACAGTTGAACTGAATGCAAATAATGACAGTAGCTTAGAAAACAAAACGAAATGAACAAGAAAAAAAACAAACATGTAGTGTACATCTAAAACAAGCCTGTAAAATGATCAGCTGAAGTTTGACTTAACTTTCTTAGATGTTGCTCTAGAGAGCTTTAATCATCTCAACACATGTCACAACTCAATGTTTCCTAGACATTTAACTTTTACATTTAAATGTGAACAAAACAGAGGAGTTATCTCCTTTTCGTCTGACTTCTCCAACATTTTCCTCTTCTTCTCTCAGTAATCTGCTCCAGTCAGAACCTCTGGAGACAAACTGCAGCCGATTCTCCATCAGAGGAACCTGTCATGAACAGAAAGTGGGACATGAATTGACGTTTTATGTTTTAAATCAAGACTGACAAAGCTTCCCATGTTTCAGCATCAAGTCTGTTTCCTCTGCAGATTGGTTTCATCCAATCTCTACTGACCTCAGAGTCTCCAGTTTGTAGTCTGGACTCTTCACCAGTTCAGAGAGCTGCTGAAGGTCTGAATCCTGAAGGTTGTTCTCCCTCACATCCAGTTCTGTCAGGTGGGACGGGTTGGACTTCAGAGCTGTGACCAAAAGGTCACAGCTGCTCTTTGACAAATGGCAGTCCACCAACCTGAATGCAAAAACAGTCCATGACGGAAAAATCCGGCATAACTTTTAATAAAAATCCTTGTATTCTATCCAATAATCTCAATGAGTCTTCAGTAGATCATCATCATGTCAACCTCTACAGACAGTCTAAATGTCAGAAGGCGTCTTTGATGGCACTGAATGGTGTGTAATCATTATTGAAATCAGGATAAATAAGCCAAAGAATTTTCAGTTAAAACAGTCTCTGAGTTAGGATTTTTAACAAAGAGGAATGAATACATTTCCTTCTGCTTAAACGTCTGAATCATCATTAATGCACCTCAGTTCATCTGGAAACAGAAAAATGACAAGAATTGTACCAACCTCAGAGTCTTAAGCCTGCAGTTTGGACTCTCCAGTCCAGTACACAGGATTTCCACAGTTGAATCCTGCAGGGTGTTCCCACTCAGGTCCAGTTCTGTCAGATGGGATGGGTTGGACTTGAGACCCGAGGCCACAATTTCCCAGTAAATATCTGAGAGTTCAATACTAAAATGTCTGTCATGACAAATGTGGAAATAAAATAGTCAGTTTTTGTCATAGAACTTCCTGTTCGGCATAAGTGACATGTCATTATACTATTCAAAATCTGTCCAGCTTTTCATCTCCTTTAAAAGGAAAGAAATGTAACTCATTATAGACTCCATGTTGTCTGAACTAACTTGTTGTTGGTCCTGTCAGTCCCTGACTTCAATACACAACATCATTCAGACACACCCCCACACACACACACACACACACACACACACACACACACACACACACACACACACACCCTTTTTCTCCTTTAGTAACAGCAGACACAATAAAATATAATTAATAATTTTAACTTACTTTTTGCATCCTTTTAATTTATCCATCAGTGACCTTGACCTGAGCCTGAAAAAGAGACAAGAGTTATGCTACGTTTAAACCGAGCACGGGAACTCGCTAAATCCACATTCTTGAATGCCCACTCAGCCCATGGTGTTTACATAGGACTGTCGCTACCCGATACTACCACATGCCCTACAGTTGGAAGAGGCTTGATGCAAACTGTCCAAGTGTTGCAGATCTGGTGAATCTTGCCCCAGGCGTCTTTTTGTCACAGCTCTACTCATTATACTGTATGAGAAAGAGTTGGTGTCATGTAATTCCAGTCAGGCACAACCTGCTATGATCATTTTTTTTTCATGATCAATTTACAAACTTCAATGAATTAAAAGGGACCTATCCAAACGTCACTTCCAAATCTGAGTCCCTGATTGGTTAAAGTTTAACCTGGTTTAACTTGGAACTCATGTTCTATGGCCAAGCATTTTGATTGTAGAGCCAGCAAAGAATCGTAGAAACTTGCATAGCAACGCATAAATGCATACTTGAAAATACTGTAACGCTTTGACCGTTTATGCATTTAATATAATTCCATGAACTCTGACGTGGAGAAAAGTGACTACGAGCTGATATGCAACACTTCACAATAAAAACACTTTACATTTCTACTTCCCATTAGTAAAATGTGGCATAATGGCACATGGATGCGTTTTAGAATCTGTAGGAATTACGCTGTTCAAAGAACGTCGAAACTGGAGCGAGCCAGAGTTTAACCCTAAATCTCCAGTGTTAAAATGTCTGTTAATATGTTAAAAAGTGTTCATGTCTGCACACAGATGTACTTTAAAAAACAAATATGATAACTAAACTAGATGGATGAGTATTTATCTTACCGGAACTTTCTGCAGTTTCTCACAGCAGGAATCAGCCTCCGATAACCATGATGGGATGTGTTGTATTTGTTTAGGTCCACTTCATCCAGAACCTGGTCTGACATCTGCAGCATGTGGGCAAAAGCAAAGCAGTGGATATCTGGAAGTATGTTTTGTGACGTTTTGTCTGACTTCAGGAACTCTTGGATCTCTTTATTAACTGAGGGGTCCTTCATTTCCATCAGACAGTGGAAAATGTTGATGTTTCTGTCAGGAGACAAATGGCATGGTGTCATTTCTTTGAGGTTATTTATGACTGTCTGGATGGCTCCTGGATTCATCTCTGTCTGACCCAGAAGATCTCCTAAAAGTTTCTTGTTGGACTTCACAGAGAGACCATGAAGAAATCGGACAAACAGATCTAAACAACCTTTTTGATTCTCCAGAGATTTCTTCAACATTCTGCTCAAAAACTCATCAGTGGTTAAATAATTTTCTTGTAAAGATGAGTTTTTCTCCGGATTCTTCAAGAAGTTCTCCATCACCTCCATCTTCTTGTTGTTGTAACAGTGCATGATGTAAACTGCAGCCAGAAACTCCTGAACACTCAGATGAACAAAGCAGTAAACTGGTTTCTGGAAGATCTCACACTCTCTTCTGAAGATCTCAGTACAAACTCCAGAGTACAAAGAAGCCTCTGTGACATCCAGACCACACTGCTGCAGGTCTTCTTGGTAGAACATGATGTTTCCTTTATCCAGATGTTCAAATGCCAGCCTCCCCAGCTTCAGGAGAACTTCCATGTCCTTCTCTGTCAGCTCCTGTGGATTCTCTTCATGTTCCTGCTGGTACTTGTTCTTCTTCCTCTTTGTCTGGACCATCAGGAAGTGTGAGTACATGTCAGTCATGGTGGTGGGAAGTTCTCCTTTCTGTTCTGTGGTCAACATGTTCTCCAGAACCACAGCAGTGATCCAACAGAAAACTGGAACTTCACACATGATGAAGAGACTCTTGGAGGCCTTGATGTGGGAGATGATTCTGCTGGACAGATCTTCATCCCTGAATCTCCTCCTGAAGTACTCCTCCTTCTGGGAGTCAGTGAAGCCTCGTACTTCTGTTACCCTGGAGACACATGAAGGAGGGATCTGATTGGTTGCTGCAGGTCTGGAAGTGATCCAGACCAGAGCTGAGGGAAGCAGATGTCCCTGGATGAGGTTTGTCAGAAGAACATTGATTGATGACTTCTGAGTGACATCAGACACCACCTGACTGTTGTTGAAGTCCAGAGAAAGTCTGCTTTCATCCAGACCATCAAAGATGAAGAGAAGTTTCCAGACAGACAGCTGCTCTGCTGGGATCTTCTGGAAGGTTGGATGGAAACGTTGGATGAGAGTGAGAAGACTGTGCTGTTCATCTCTGATCAAGTTCATCTCCCTGAAGGAAAGAGGAATCACTGCACTGATGTCTTGGTTCTCCAAGCCCTCGGCCCAGTCCAGAGTGAACTTCTGCACCGAGAAGGTTTTTCCAACTCCAGCAACTCCGCTGGTCAGAACCACTCTGATGGATCCATGTTGGTCATTTAGGACTTTGAAGATGTCCTGGTTTCTTATAGGAGCATCATGGATGATCCTAGAAACTGTATGAACCTCTTCTCTCAGTCTTGCTGTGATGTAGAGCTCAGTGTAGATCCTGTTGAGGTGAGTTTCCCTTCCTGTTTCATCAGTTCCTTCAGTTGTATTTTCATATCTCCTCTTAACACTGAACTGATGTTCATCTAAATGTTTCTGCAGACTAACATCTGCTGAAAGACAAGAACACAATAAAAAACAGAAATATTTAGGTATGTCCAAGTCAACACCAGCAGAGGTTCCGTAAACTGAAATGAGTCCTATATCAGTCAGATGTTCAGTTTTACCTCTAACAGCTAAATCCTGACTGATGGACTGTAGTCCAGCTCTGCTTCTGGATCTTTCTGCACACTGTGGACAGGAGCAGAGTCCTGATGGATCAGACTGGTCCCAGTATGAGGTGATGCACTGCCTGCAGAACCAGTGTCCACAGCTGGTAGAGACGGGATCTTTCAGGATGTTCTGACACAGAGAACAGCAGGACAGCTGCTCCTCTTCATAAACATCAATCTTCCTTTTTCTGTGGACATGGATGAGAACATAGTTATACACAAAAATTGTAAAAGTGACAGAAAATAAATGTTCTCTCTGTTTCTTGAGAGAACAATAAAAGCCACTTCCACTTGTTCAAGGTCCTACTATCAGTTCAGTTCTACTCAGTTCATCCCTGGTTCACAACCGAGGGCATCTCCAAGCACAACAGATTCCACTGAAGTATTTTCTGTGTTTTCTCTGTTCTTTGCGAGAAAAAGTTCATTCCTTCCAATCACGCTCTTTCAGGTGCCACTGTTGTTGCCCACATGGAGCTTACAACTCCCCAAAAGACAACAGAGTTCCCCTTTATGGTCCTTCCAATCCCCCATCAGAGAGACAGCAAGAAGCCCAGGTACTCTGAACTCCTGTTAGGCCTGTAGGCCAAAACCACAGTCAGAAACTCATCCCCCGCCTAAAGGGCGAAGGGATACCACCCTCTCATGAGCAAGCACATGAGTAAGCTTATTTCACCCCTCCACCTCCATGAGCAACTCTAAAATGATAAAGTCCAGCCCCTGTTGAAGGATTGAGTTTCAGTTACCAGGCCGCGTGTGGAGGTGAGCCTCATTGTGTCTGCTTGGTACCTCTCAAACCCTTGTATAAGTTCAGATTTAAGCCCAGAGTCTTAAAAGTCGAATTTCATGAATGGGGTTCGAGCCACCGAGGCACCCGCCCTTGACTGCCACCCAAACCCCATTTCACCTTCCCTCTTTTTTAGCTCTCAGGCAGATGATGGGTCCATGGGGGACTGATCCCACAGCATCAGTTTAGGCTGGAGCCGACCGAGCCCCAACCCGAAACATTAACCCTACCATCCTTAACTTTGAAAGTTGTGGTATTTTCTCTTAAAATGTCAACATTTCATCTCAAAGTCTGTAGATATTGATGAATTACTTCTTGCAAGGACAACACCTCACAGAGTACTTGCACATACAGATGTATAACTGAAGGTAACATCATTGTGGTGTTCACAAGTGTTCCAATAAATGATAACAAGTTTTTGAGATTATAAACGGCCTCTAAAGGCTTTGTCTTATGCTGTTTTTGAACAACGCCTCTCCTTATTTCCAGGAAGCACAGAAGAAGAACACAACTTGTTCTATAACAATGTTTGGCATGATGCAGCAGAAAATCAACTCAACATTTCATAACAGTCATTCTTTTCACCAGCTTTTCCTTATGGTCTCTAACTTCCAGTAGACAGTGTGACATTGAGATCTTTCTTGGAACAGGAAACAGGAATCCCAGAAATCCCCCTCAGCATTGGGTTCCCCTTCTAAGAAAGCAGTGGTCTCAGCTGAGAATAAGAACCATTTTGGTGGTTTAAGCCCCAAATCTAACTCCAAACCAGACAGGGTCAAGCAGGGAGGCATTAATTGTTAAATCTGAGTCTTCAGCATGTCCCAATTCCTTGACCTCCCACTCCCAGGGCGTAGATTGAACTACCAAGCCACAGAGCTTGTGTAATGGAAAGGCAAGTTTAGCTGATCTTCAGCTTAGGTTTTACACTGAATAGACCCCTTTGTGGCACAACTGATATCCAATGTACTGTGAGAAATATGCCACCTTCAGCCCAACCGTATCGTTCCTGGCTCAGGGATCAGTGTCGTGGAACAAGTTTGTAACTCGACCACAAGTTCTACACCCAGATATGGAATGATAGTTATTCTACCCAAGCAAACATACTTTGGGGTTAAGAGTACATCAGCACAGATTGAAGGGTAAACAGGTACACCATCACCTGGAGTCTGTGGTTCCTGCCTCAGTGCTGAAGTCTGGGTTGTCAAGTTTGGACAGATCACTCTTCATGGACTCACAAGACTGGCCTCTGGGAGTGAGCAGCTGACCTCTGCAAACACAAACAGATCATTTCAACACTGAAGAGTTTGAAGGTGAACAGCTAAAAATGTGGTGTCACAAAGTAATGGACCACAAGCCTCAGTAGGAGAGATGCTGGTAAACAAAAAACATTCAGGTGGTAGCTTTGAGTTTTCTGTAGCTTTTCTTGTGTTTAGTATGTTGTTGCCGTGTTTGACTTTCAAACATCACAGTTTTCTTCTTTGTCAGTGTGTAAGCTTTCTTCAGTAAAAGAATGCAGGGGATTTCCTTGTGTTATAAAAGATTGATTTTTTTTGTGTTGTTGACACCAGCTCAACCTGTTGGTACCAGAGATTCTCCAGTCAGAGCACAAACTCCGCCTCCAGACGAAACAAGTCAAGACGTTCTCAGTTTCTCACACATTCTTTAAGCTGCTGAGTGACTGACATGCAGATCAGTTTACAGCAGAAAGTGTCTCTTACTTTTTGTCCAAAGATCCAGTTTCAGCGCTGAAGTCTGGATTGTCAATTTTTGACAAGTTGCTCCTCATGGAAACGGGCTGGACTGTCTGACTGAAGTGCTGACTCCTGGAAAAAAAATCAAAGTTTTAAAGAAAACAGAAGGTTGAAGTCCTGGTGAAGCCAATTTTAAAACACAAATACTTCAGTTCCTTGAGAAAGTACTTCATCAGTAAGCATGTCAGTCTTCTCATAGTAAATGGAAAATGGTTCATCCTACAATCTGGTTCCAAATGTCTCCCCTCTAGAGATGTGATGTTCACGAGAACTTTATTTGCTAATTTTCTACAGTTTGAATGTTTATTATATGTTTTTAAGTGAAAATGATCACAAAGTAGGTTGTTCTGTTTTTACTGAGAGTTAAATGTCATCGGCTTTGCAGTTATTGGCAGAACCCAAAAGCTGTCAGGCCAGTTGTTCATGTCTACCAGCCTTTTTTTTTAGAGTGGATTGATGTCAAAGCCTGTCAGGATAGTGATCAGCAAAAAAGAAAAGAGCTACAAATCTGCCAAGTTCCCACTAAACAGTCACACCACCAAATGATTTGTCTGTGGATTTTACAGAAAATGGAAACATACTGAGAGTAAAACAAGACTGCTATAGATGTGGGATCCACAGAACTTTAAAGAACTTGATCAAAGTCCTGCAATCCTCATGAAACTGTTTATAGCTGTGACTCAGAAACCTTCTTACTTTGTGAACGATGGTTTAGTTTCTGCGCTGAAGTCTGGGTTGTTGATTTTAGACAGATCACTCTTCATGGACACACAGCTGGATGCTGAAGACTGGCCTCTGAGAATGAGACGCTGACCTCTGCAAACAAACACACAAATGGTTTTAGAGTTTGTTCCTGAAATCTCTCTTCTTTACCTCTGTGGTTGTCTTTAGGGCACATAAAAACCAAGCTTGTTGATTAATACTTCTATTTTCTTGAACCTGATAAGCAGGTCTTTTTTTGAGAGATGAAAATGGAGCACAGAAGTCTTTTAACAACATCCTCAGTGGCCTGTTTCTACTGGACGTCAGGTTGGTTTGTTGTGTCTGTCTACAAGGGTTCATCAACATCACGTTGACCACTGATGGTTAAGAAAGCAGCTCTATGTCTGATTTACATTAATGTCTTTTACAAATTCTAAAGAATCTATCTGTCAGCCACTGTAAGGTTCACCCCTTCAGCCAACATAAAGGAATTAAAGTTAGTTAAAAGTGCCAACAGCTCAAAAAAGTTTCATTTTTTCGTGTTGAAAAAATATTGTTGTTGCTTTTGGTTGATTGAATTTCAAGCATTCCAGTTTTTCTTCTTCATGATGAATAGCTCTTTGTTCACTCAGAAAAACTCAGGGCATTTCCTGGTTCTTTAAAACAAAGCTTTCATTGTTGAGAAAAGGTCACAGGTGTGAGAAGCCAAAGTCCAACACCAAAAAAACATGTTATAGGTTCAGAACATTAAACATTAAAACCCTGTTAAATCCCAGCTGACTTACAGGTGGAAACAGCTGTTTATGGGGGGAAAAGGGTCAAACCTGTACTGGGTACGCAAGAGGCCTGTACAAAACATCAAGGTTATAGACCGTTCAGTGAACTCGTAGGGCGAAAATGGTCAGGCACATTTATTCTACGGGAATGCTGCAGGCGACAGGTCATGGAGAACACTTCTACAGCATGTAGGGGAAACGCAGGCATGTTGTACGGATCTTTCATGATGTTGACCTCTCCTAAAATCCTGGGGACTCTGCAAGGAGCCCGTAACATAATAAGTACGCTCTCCATGCATGCCTCATACAAGTTTGGCCATTTTTCTCCAGTAGACAGCCCACATCTGGCCATAAGGGCAGTTGTGAAGTTCTAAGGCTTTATTAGACCACAGTGAAGGCGCCGTCCGACAGCATCACCTGTTTGTCATGACTGCGTGAAACTGACAGTAGCCTTACAAACACATAATGATACTCTGACCCCACGTACGACACATCAGCTCCATTTTCAATGACTCTCAAGGTAACTCTGAGACACATCTGCACGCCCATGAAGATGGAACCGCCCCCTCTCTACAACCCCCAATGGCAAAGACAACCCAAAAACCCACAGCGTTTTTGCGGGGGCTGAGCTGTGCAGTTGTGCTTTGTTGATTCCGCACAGGTCAATCCCCTGTATGTACAGGTGGACGTGAGGCTTAAAGAACAAACATAATGATCAAAGTCTTGTGCTCTGAAGAAAAAAGAAAAGAGATGTTCTTTCTGTTTCAGATTCTTCCTGTTCGGAGAGTCGCCTGCAGCTCAGTTTCCAGCAGAAACCTTCTTACTTTGTGGTTACAGGTTTAGTTTCTGCGCTGAAGTCTGGATTGTCAATTTTGGACAGATCACTCTTCATGGACACACAGCTGGATGTTGAAGACTGGCCTCTGGGAATGAGATGCTGACCTCTGCAAACACAAACACATCACAGTTAGATAAAGAAACTCTTCTGTTTTTTTCAGTTGTATTTTCTGTTTTAATACATATAAAGTCTTTACTTCGGGTTTGGCAGCTCGAGTTCAGTCTTGAAGGGTTTGAGTCCATCTCTGACCTGGACCGTCTTCATGAAGGCACAGCTGGAACCTGCAGGTTCTACTCCCTCTGAGCGGCTCATCTTCATCAGTGAGAGAGCAACCTGGACTGTGAGTCAGAGCCAGAACACAACAATAGTGAAAACAGACTCACACCAAGAATGTGTGGTACAAAAAACGCACACTCAGAGTCAAGAATGCTACAGAACACATTTTCTAAGCCTGATTATTCCTGTTCAGGGTTCTGAGATGCTGGAGCCTATCCCAACTACTGTAGGGCAAAGACGGCTCCCCTCTGACCAGGTCGACAGTCTGTCATAGTAACAGTGACAAACTGTTTTTAGACTGAGGGAGGGAAAACCAGAGAGTTCGGAGAAAACCCACATAAACATCAACAGTAAGATCTCATCTGGGATTTGAACCAGAACCTTCTGTCTCTGATCACTACACCCCCATGCAGATGAAACACACAGCAGAGGGCAAAGAAAAAATAATCTCCTCCATCAAACATTAAAAATAGGTAACTTCCTGTTTTCTTAAGAAAAACATGTTTCCATTTTTGGTAGCTGAACCTGCTAGACCACAATCATCCAATCAGAGCAGAGATGTTAGCCTGTGGCCCCGCCTCCAAAGTGTCAGAAGTAAACAGGCAGGGAGAAAGTTGGCATCACAGCTTTGCGCTCATGGAAACACATTAATACACATAGTGTAGACAAGCATGCCCACACTGGCGTGAACGCTCACGGAACAGAAATCTCCCTTCATGACAGTTATCCCTCATAGCTGCTGTTTGTTGTCATGAAGTCAGTGATGAGTCTAATTTGTGATCAGGTTGATGTCACAGCTGTGAGGAGAAGACGTTGGAGTCTTCCTGCTCGCTCTCACAGATTTCCAGACAGCAGAGAAACATTTCTGCACTTCACTCAGTCAAACTACACCGAGATGCTGAGGACACCTGCAGATTCTCACCTGTTCCCCTCACTGCTGCTCCACTGTCACACACTTTCAGGCTTCATGGATTGAAGAAACTTCTGGAAGAAGAAGCAGCAGCAGCTTGTTGTTCCTCTGCAGTCCTCGGAGTCTCAGACCGACTGATCTCATCTTCATACCTTCAGAGTCAGAAAAACATTCAGATTCTCGTCTGAACCAGTCGGACCTGCTGGAAACTAACGTCACATTTTGATTAAACAGAAACCGTCACGGACTGTATGTACTGAAAGATTATTTAAAAAAACAAACTCAGAATGTAGCTGCAGTCATGAATGCAGTTTGTTTATTATTTTTACCTTTTGAAAGTAAAAAAAAACAAAAATCTGAATGACTTTTAAACCTGTTTATATGATCAAACCTGCTGCACACAGACAGCAAGAACAAACAGAACCGGTTCAGTTAGTGATTTCTGTCAACACTTTGATCTGTGTTTAAGAGAACGTTCAGCAACATCAGAATGAAGCAGAATCAAACTCACGTCTTCCACCATGTAAAACCCACTAAAACTGTTCAAAAATGTTTTCAACTGAAGAAGAAATGCAAAGATGCAAGATTTAAAAAACCTGACTTTAAAAACATTCTGGGACGTTTTCTGTTCCTCTGAAGCGGGTCGGTTGTCACATGATCACAGTGTTGTAATGAAATGTTTTCATTTGAAATCACCAAAGAACAGTAGAGAAGGAAATGTTGGTGACATGATTTTGGAGGAAAGTCTTCAAATATGTGTTTGCACTGAATTATCCCACAATTTACTACAGCTTCAAGGAGAAAAGGAACAGACAAAAAGAACATTGAGTTTGGGAGTCAATGTTTGAAGTTCTCAGGTTGATCTCTTAACCGGTCACTCTTTAAGGACTTTGCTTTAGATTTAGTTAAAGAAACTTTTACTACATACTACACTTATTTTAAATGCATTTCACAATAAAATGTTTTTTTCATTACCAGAGTCAACTTTGAATTAGATTACATATTTTTTTTATGTAGAGAAAGATGACCACAACAAAAATAACCAAACATTTGTTTTAAATCTGTCCTTTTGATCATTTCTAAACATAACTCTGAACATTAGAACCAAATAATCACTTAAAGTCATAACCTTGGCCATACTTTGAGTAGAAATTCACTTTTGAAATGTATTATTGCCAAATAAAAATATAATATTGACATTTGAAAAAGACTAAAATTAAAAATAATCTCTTTTTCAAGAAATTCAAAGCCTCAAAAATCATTCCATCTTTAAATCTTTAGGACTGGGTATATAAATCCACTCTTGCAGGTTTTTTTGTTTTGTGGGGTGTGTGTGTGTGTTTATCTTTTTTATTAGTAGTAGTCATCAATATATAGTCAGCAATAGTTAAGAGTAATTGTATATTAAACATGTCTTTGAGTTATGTTTATATTATGCGTTTGTAATGTTGGATCTTTGTGTTGTATAGTTTTTAAATGTTGAATAAAAAAAATGAATAAATTAACAATAAACATTGCTGTCACCTGCTGGTAAAAAGAACACATTACAAGCATGAGGACACATTTTATTTATTTATATTCTTTTTTTTACAGATGTATTAATTTTTATAAATGAAATAAAATACACATAGGCGTTATGGAGTAATTTGTCACTTTCAGATTAAAAGCCTTGAAGTTGGTCTGGATGTTCTCTATTAGGAACATATGAAACAAATCCTTAAAGAGCCGGAAAGAGCAGCGTGCGCGTCCAAAGACTGGGCTCCTTATTGAGATGAATTTTGTTCTGTTGAAAAAATAATAACAGCATTAATATTGCGATAATAACTGATCATCCACGTGTTGCAGGTGAAGATAACAGAGACAAAAACAAACAGCTGAGCTACTTCCGGCTCGGCAGGAAGCTGTGATGCTGCTTCATTACATTTTTGGGGTTAAAGTTAGCGTGATTCTCTTTCCACAAACAAACAAATAAAGATGTAAAGGTTCCCCCTTTCAAAAGAAACAGACGAACCGGATAAAACCCAAACGGTCCCGATCCGATCCCCTACATCATCACTTTCCAAACAAATAAGGTGAGCAACCAGAAGCCAACCTGACGCTACCGGTTCCCGCCAGAATCTGCTAGCATCTGGAGGACTTCCTGTCTAACTGCGGTCCTCCACCGTTTTCTGTCTTCATTGCGTGGAATTTGGTAAAAGAGACACTTCAATTTGGAGTTTAGAAAACCACCAGTAACCCATCAGAGCCATGAGGAGGTTCGGTGTCGGTTTCTCTACATCAAAGGTTGTTGTACCGGAAGCGCGGCGGGTCACGTGTTCTCCGCACCTGAGGCTGAGGGCTTATTAAGGGTAATTAGTTCCAGCTGCGCGGGTTACATTCGGCTCACCGGGATGCGGCGGCGGCAGAACTTCAGGTCAGTGGTCCTTCATTCTGCTCGCTTTTTTGGTGAAGATTCTGCTTTTTTTTACCTGAACTTTGGAGGTAAATGTGATGTTTTATGGAGCTGCTCTCCTGCTGGAGAACTTTAGAGGTTCCTTTATGGAGAACATTTGAGAAAGAAGAAGGTTTAGTTCTAGAAAGGCCCTTTCTGTGGAGGAAAACATTTGTGTTGGATTTGCTTTAAATATATTTAAAAAACGCTTTTTTTTGTCACTGCTTAACAAGTTCATTAGTAAACCCAAACATTTTAAACCTTAAAAACTTCATTCTAGTAAATTGTTGTTTTTGATTGGTGTTGGGTCGCTGCTTCCTGCTTAACAGATCCTAATTCGGTTAAAGTGATTCCCAGTAGAAATGTTTTATTCTAAATGATATATTCAGTAATACTGTGAAGCTAATTATAATTGACCATAAGAATCTTAGTGGTAAAAATATATTGATTAACTTTTTTTAGTTTATACTTTTTATTTTCATTGTTTGTTTTTGATTTAAATTTTCTTTAAGTGTTTTTTATTTATTTTTATTTTCTTTGTTTTATTTTTTATTTACTGACTGACTTCATCAAAATGTTTTAAATCTACAATAAGTTACGTGTAATCCTTTAAACAAACTTGTTTTTTCCTTCCGTTTTTAAAGTATATTTTTACTTTTTTTTTTTCCCTCCCCTTTTCAAAAAGCTGAAATGTTTGTTCACCGTGTTGCTAAACCAAACTCCTCCAGCGGAAATGAAGCTGGGCGTTTTCTGGCTTAAGCAGAGCCTAATGGTTGCTGTCCTCTGATTTCCTTTCCAGGATTCCTTTCTGGAAACACCGCCTGTCAAGGAAAATGAGAAGTGGGCCTCAAGCACACGAACAGAACAAAGAGGTAACTATTAAAAAACTGTTCACATTTTTAATTATTCATCCCAAATAATTTAACTTCTAATCACTTTACGTCTTTTTCTTCTCAGGAAGATCTTCAACCTGTAAGTCCTTCATTTCTTGGTTTGGCCGCCGTGCCGATCTTTCTTTTCCTCTTTCTCTAAGCTTGCATTGAAGGTGACTTCGTTTCCATTAATTTAATGTTTAGTGCAGCAGCTGCTTAGTTGTTATTGGTCACAATGAGGATGAACTTATTGTTTTAGGTCCTTTTCAGCTGAAATGCATTTTGGTGAACTAACTTTTCCTCCTGCAGGTCTTCCATAACGGTCGGTGATGTTGAATCTTGTAGTTTTTCTTCCTCTCAACTTTCTTCCATGAAGTTTCTAAATAAAAACTGCATTTCGTGGTCGTTGAATAAAATAGAATGAGTTCAGGATTGTCGAATGCATCTGGCACTTCCAGAAATCATGAAAACATGTAGTTTAGATTTTATTTTAAAAACTTTTTGAGTTCTGGGATTCTCCTTCCAAGTGGACCAGCGTCATCCATTTGCGCGCTCGCTTACGTCATTTCAAATTTTCTGCCATTTTGCGAATTGTGTTTACGTGTCACAATTTTTAATGCACACACCCACATTACATTGTGTAGAAATGAAAAATCTACCATCTATTTAATCTGTTTCATTACTTAAAGGGCGCCGTGCCGCCACTGTATCACTTTCTGGCCGCCGTGCCACAACTTTTGCTTTTATTTTGGTGGCCGCCGTGCCCCTCAAGCATTTCATGCTTTCTCATGTTTCTTTGATCATTTATGTGCTGTTTTGATTAGTTTTTAAATGCATGGTTTCTTTTTTTTTTCATCCTGTTCCAATAAGTTCGTCCTCATCTGTAGTAAAGTCACCTTCAATGCCATTTCTCTTTCGTCAGGCTAAAGTTGAGGCTCAGCATCAGTGTTTAGTGTTTGCTCTCTGAGTTCTTGGAGCTTTGTGGTCTGAAAGAGTTCAGTCTGGTCAGAGTTAGATCTTCAGGAAAGTGCTGCTCCTGAAGTATCTTGATGAATTCCTGTAGGTCTGTAGTTTGAAGGCTGTTCTCTGACCAGCAGCTGCTCTTAGGATTAGCAGAGGTTGTGGTTGTTGGGCTGGAGCTGAATCAGTGGAGTTTTTGGCTTGTGAATGTCTGGGTTGGAGGTTTAAAACAGGTGAAATATTTTCCTTTTCTTCATCTTCTGAGTCTGTGATTGGATCAGTTTGTGCAGTTTTATTTTCAGGTCGAGCCACAACAGGTAAGACCCATTTTTAAAATTTCATTCTCCCGTATGTGCGCTCGGCCGTCCCGCTGTGGTCATTGTTGATTTTATTGGTTTTGCATTAAAACAAACAAAAAATACAAAACACATATTTATAAAAACATATTTTAGATACTAAGTAATACATTGATTAGAAAATAAAGAGAAGCATAGTAAGATGAAGCCATCTTCCTGACTGTTGTTCATCATAAATGAGACGTTTATCCCACCCCTCTGTGGTGTTTTTTTATGGGACATTTTTGCATTGTAGCCATAATTCCTTTGTGTAGATCAACTTCAGATAATTTGTCAAGTAACACAATTGAGTGCTTATTGATTGACCTTAAATGTTTCATCACCTCAGCCAACATCAAATCACATGACCCTTCATTCCTCTCATATCCGGCTTGTGAAACACAATTCTCTGTGTAGTTCCTCGAATTTATGGTATTTGAAGATTGGAATAGGCCAAGCACTGTTTAGTTCAGTGATGCACACTGACACACACAAACTTATCTATGTAGTTCCTTACTCTAAATCTTGCCATTTCTGAATCCCTTAACTTTCTGTTTTGACTGTGCTGGTTGAGAGTCAAATTTCTGGGATGGTCCAGTCTAGTTGGGACTCCCTGAAAGGGGGTTGGTTGTGATAAATGGTTTTGGTTCTTGGTCCTGTTGTGTTTTTTTGGTTTGTTTACTAGTTTAACTTTAAGTGAACACTGAATTGTTCAAAATGTTGGTCTAAAGGTTTGGTTTGAGATTCTTCTGGCTTTGTTTTTTGTAGTTATGTCCATGAATGGAAAAGCCCAGCCCACAACCAGGGAGCTGTAGATCAGGGAGGACTGCATGCCCCGTCGGCCACATCCACCTGTGTTGGTGATGCATGTCTGAGTCATTCTTCCTGTCACACAACAGTCTGGGAGCTGCTTCTTCTGTGGATTGTTTCTCCTCTGGTTTATCTTTCTGGATCCGTTTTTCTGTCTCAGATGCTCTTGAAGTCCTGGTGCTTTCATGTTGCATCTCTCTGGATACCGGCTGTCTTGGTTTTCTCCTTTTGTCTGCATCTCCTGTTTTTGAATCCTATAGCTAAAGCTGATTCCTCTGCTTTCCTGCTTTTCGTCTGGACCCTCTTGTCCATCTCAGTAGATCTTTCTCTAGAGCCATCTTACCTATGTCAAGGTATCCTGTCTGCCTATTCCTCTTTTTCTGAGTTACACCTCCTAAACTATTTGGTCTCTTGTTCCCCCACTTTTCCTAATCTAATCTTTCCTGGAATATTTTCCTTTCCTACTCCCCTCTTGCTCAAAAAAAATTAATTTAGAAACTAAATGAAAAATTTTTGTAACTCAAACTATGCTAAAATCAATCAATAATAAATGAAATAAAAATGAAATAAAAATGAACAAAGCATATTGTGAAGCTAAAACACAAAAAGGACTTGTAAGGTAAAACGCATAAAATACAATCAAAATATCAAAAAGTAAACAGTTGTAGAAATATAAAAGCTTCAATTTTTTTATTCTTGATTATGTTGCATCAAACGTCCTCTTCATAAATGTTATATTTTGGGTAAGGTGTAGAAACTTCTTTAAAAAACTAATAGTGGGAAGGAAAGCCTCTGTGTGGAAAACAATTCTAAATTCTAATTTTTAATGATAGAGTTGTAATTCAGTGTTGAAAAAGAGCATGTAAACTAACAAGTTTCTTTCCCACAGCAGCTTACAAAGAACTTTGTGATTGATCTGAAACTGTAAACCAGGATGTGCAACTTCGGTGTTCTCCAAGGACCTGGGACAGATTTTTCAGAGTTCGATAAGGAAATTTTAAAAAAATGGAGCCTCCTTGAATGGATGAAGTCGAGCTTTCTCCAGCTACTGAATCCGCCCTCCACAAGACAATACAAATACAATACAAAAAATTTCAGTGATGGAACTTGGACAAAGTTGTTCTGAGGCAAACAAAGGCAATGTGGAAAAACAAAACCAAAGACTAAAGGACACTGGATGCAACGGCGTTGGAACATACTTGATTTTTTAAAAGGCCCGCCATGAATGTAAACTAAAAACACCCTAAAGGAGGATATGTGAGATAAAAATAACTGGAATGGAATCCTCACCACTGCCTGGTGTCGACAAGGTCCTCATGATTTGTCACTTTAACGGGGAAAGTGCTCCCTTAACCTCGTGGAAAACTACTCATGCATCACCTCAAAAAACAATACGTGCAGACTCCATGCAAAGACTACCTGTACACAACATACTTCGTGCATGATCAAGGCTAAATAAACATGTGGAGCTTTTTTTTTTTTGATCAAGTGCTCACTTAACCTAATCATCCTCTGTATTCGACATACAGAGCACAACCAAGCCCCAGTCTATATAAAAGACCTTACACTCCCAGCAGGTCCTTGAGGTCAAGCGACCAGGGTCTGCTGGTTGTCAAGAGAACCTGTCTGCAAACCAAAGGTGACAGAGCCTTTGCAGTAGTGGCTCAATCTCTCTGGAACTCCCTCCCCCTCAGCCTCAGATCCTCAGACTCTGTGCTTTCTTTGAAAAAGCCTCTAAAAACAGATCTTTTTACTATTGCATTTTCCATATTCTGTTTCCTGTGTTTTATGTATTTTACAGTGAAGCACTTTCTGACCTCTTATCTTAAAAGGTGCTACATAAATGAAATTTTTTATTGACCTCAGGGGAAAAAAAAATCATGAATCACCAACACTACATGCAGAGAACATGCCATGCTAGTTTTTGTTGAGCAAGTGCTCGCCTAAACTTGGGAAAAAGACTCATGCTCCACTTATGCCAACACTACATGCAGAGAACATTCTATGCCAGTTTTTGTTGAGCAAGTGATTGCTTAACCTCGGGAACGATTCATGCATCACCTATGCCAACACTACTTGCAGGGAACCTGCCATGCCAATTTTTGTTAAGCAAGTGCTCGCCTAACCTCGGAAAAAGGATTAAGGCATTCCCTTCGCTAAGATTATATGCGTATCACTATTTGTGGAGCAAGTGCTCGCCTAACCTCGGGAACGATTCATGTTTCACATATGCCAACACTACATGCAGAAAACATGTCATGCCACTTTTTGTGGAGCAAGTGCTCACCTGACCTCGGGAACGACTCATGCTTCACCTCCGCCAACACTACATGCAGAAAACATGTCATGCCACTTTTTGTTGAGCAAGTGCTCGCCTAACCTCGGGAACGACTCATGCTTCACCTCCGCCAACACTACATGCAGAAAACATACCATGCCAGTTTTTGTTGAGCAAGTGCTCGCCTAACCTCGGGAACGACTCATGCTTCACCTCCACCAACACTACATGCAGAGAACCTGTCTTGCCAGTTTTTGTTGAGCAAGTGCTCGCCTAACCTCGGGAACGACTCATGCTTCGCTTCTGCCAACACTACATGCAGAAAACCTGTCGTGCCAGTTTTTGTTGAGCAAGTGCTCGCCTAACCTCGGGAAAAAGACTCGTGCTTCACCTACTCCAACACTACATGCAGAGAACCTGTCGTGCCAGTTTTTGTTGAGCAAGAGCTCGCCTAACCTCGGGAACGATTCATGTTTCACATATGCCAACACTACATGCAGAAAACATGCAATGCCAGTTTTTGTTGAGCAAGTGCTCGCCTAACCTCGGAAAAAAGACTAGGGCATTCACTTCGCTAAGATTACATGCGTATCACTATTTGTGGAGCAAGTGCTCGCCTAACCTCGGGAAAGACTCATGCATCACCTCCGCCAACACTACATGCAGAAAACATGTCATGCCACTTTTTGTTGAGCAAGTGCTCGCCTGACCTCGGGAACGACTCATGCTTCACCTCCGCCAACACTACATGCAGAAAACATACCATGCCAGTTTTTGTTGAGCAAGTGCTCGCCTAACCTCGGGAAAGACTCATGCATCACCTCCACCAACACTACATGCAGAAAACATGTCATTCCACTTTTTGTTGAGCAAGTGCTCGCCTAACCTCGGGAACGACTCATGCTTCACCTCCGCCAACACTACATGCAGAAAACATACCATGCCAGTTTTTGTTGAGCAAGTGCTCGCCTAACCTCGGGAACGACTCATGCTTCACCTCCGCCAACACTACATGCAGAAAACATACCATGCCAGTTTTTGTTGAGCAAGTGCTCGCCTAACCTCGGGAACGACTCATGCTTCACCTCCACCAACACTACATGCAGAGAACCTGTCTTGCCAGTTTTTGTTGAGCAAGTGCTCGCCTAACCTCGGGAACGACTCATGCTTCGCTTCTGCCAACACTACATGCAGAAAACCTGTCGTGCCAGTTTTTGTTGAGCAAGTGCTCGCCTAACCTCGGGAAAAAGACTCGTGCTTCACCTACTCCAACACTACATGCAGAGAACCTGTCGTGCCAGTTTTTGTTGAGCAAGAGCTCGCCTAACCTCGGGAACGATTCATGTTTCACATATGCCAACACTACATGCAGAAAACATGCAATGCCAGTTTTTGTTGAGCAAGTGCTCGCCTAACCTCGGAAAAAAGACTAGGGCATTCCCTTCGCTAAGATTACATGCGTATCACTATTTGTGGAGCAAGTGCTCGCCTAACCTCGGGAAAGACTCATTCATCACCTCCGCCATCAATACATGCAGAAAACACGTCATGCCACTTTTTGTTGAGCAAGTGCTCGCCTAACCTCGGGAACGACTCATGCTTCACCTCCGCCAACACTACATGCAGAAAACATACCATCCCAGTTTTTGTTGAGCAAGTGCTCGCCTAACCTCGGGAAAAATACTCGTGCTCCACCTTCACCAACACTACATGCAGAGAACCTGTCGTGCCAGTTTTTGTTGAGCAAGTGCTCGCCTAACCTCGGGAAAAACACTAATGCTGCACCTACGCCATCAATACATGCAGAGAACCTGTCTTGCCAGTTTTTGTTGAGCAAGTGCTCGCCTAACCTCGGGAAAAATACTCGTGCTCCACCTTCACCAACACTACATGCAGAGAACCTGTCGTGCCACTTTTTGTTGAGCAAGTGCTCGCCTAACCTCGGGAATGACTCATGCTTCACCTCCGCCAACACTACATGCAGAGAACCTGTCGTGCCACTTTTTGTTGAGCAAGTGCTCGCCTAACCTCGGGAAAAATACTCGTGCTCCACCTTCACCAACACTACATGCAGAGAACCTGTCGTGCCACTTTTTGTTGAGCAAGTGCTCGCCTAACCTCGGGAATGACTCATGCTTCACCTCCGCCAACACTACATGCAGAGAACCTGTCGTGCCACTTTTTGTTGAGCAAGTGCTCGCCTAACCTCGGGAAAAACACTAATGCTGCACCTACGCCATCAATACATGCAGAGAACCTGTCTTGCCAGTTTTTGTTGAGCAAGTGCTCGCCTAACCTCGGGAATGACTCATGCTTCACCTCCGCCAACACTACATGCAGAAAACATACCATGCCAGTTTTTGTTGAGCAAGTGCTCGCCTAACCTCGGGAATGACTCATGCTTCACCTCCGCCAACACTACATGCAGAAAACATACCATGCCAGTTTTTGTTGAGCAAGTGCTCGCCTAACCTCGGGAACGACTCATGCTTCACTTCCGCCATCACTACATGCAGAAAACATACCATGCCAGTTTTTGTTGAGCAAGTGCTCGCCTAACCTCGGGAACGACTCATGCTTCACCTCCGCCAACACTACATGCAGAGAACCTGTCTTGCCAGTTTTTGTTGAGCAAGTGCTCGCCTAACCTCGGGAACGACTCATGCTTCGCTTCTGCTAACACTACATGCAGAAAACCTGTCGTGCCAGTTTTTGTTGAGCAAGAGCTCGCCTAACCTCGGGAAAAAGACTCGTGCTTCACCTACTCCAACACTACATGCAGAGAACCTGCCATGCCAGTTTTTGTTGAGCAAGTGCTCGCCTAACCTCGGGAACGATTCATGTTTCACATATGCCAACACTACCTGCAGAAAACATGCAATGCCAGTTTTTGTTGAGCAAGTGCTCGCCTAACCTCGGAAAAAAGACTAGGGCATTCCCTTCGCTAAGATTACATGCGTATCACTATTTGTGGAGCAAGTGCTCGCCTAACCTCGGGAAAGACTCATGCATCACCTCCGCCATCAATACATGCAGAAAACACGTCATGCCACTTTTTGTTGAGCAAGTGCTCGCCTAACCTCGGGAACGACTCATGCTTCACCTCCGCCAACACTACATGCAGAAAACATACCATCCCAGTTTTTGTTGAGCAAGTGCTCGCCTAACCTCGGGAAAAATACTCGTGCTCCACCTTCACCAACACTACATGCAGAGAACCTGTCATGCCACTTTTTGTTGAGCAAGTGCTCGCCTAACCTCGGGAAAAACACTAATGCTGCACCTACGCCATCGATACATGCAGAGAACCTGTCTTGCCAGTTTTTGTTGAGCAAGTGCTCGCCTAACCTCGGGAATGACTCATGCTTCACCTCCGCCAACACTACATGCAGAAAACATACCATGCCAGTTTTTGTTGAGCAAGTGCTCGCCTAACCTCGGGAAAAATACTCGTGCTCCACCTTCACCAACACTACATGCAGAGAACCTGTCGTGCCACTTTTTGTTGAGCAAGTGCTTGCCTAACCTCGGGAAAAACACTAATGCTGCACCTACGTCATCACTACATGCACAGAACCTGCCATGCCAGTTTTTGTTGAGCAAGTGCTCGCCTAACCTCGGGAACGACTCATGCTTCACCTCCGCCAACACTACATGCAGAAAACATACCATGCCAGTTTTTGTTGAGCAAGTGCTCGCCTAACCTCGGGAACGACTCATGCTTCACTTCCGCCATCACTACATGCAGAAAACATACCATGCCAGTTTTTGTTGAGCAAGTGCTCGCCTAACCTCGGGAACGACTCATGCTTCACCTCCGCCAACACTACATGCAGAGAACCTGTCTTGCCAGTTTTTGTTGAGCAAGTGCTCGCCTAACCTCGGGAACGACTCATGCTTCGCTTCTGCTAACACTACATGCAGAAAACCTGTCGTGCCAGTTTTTGTTGAGCAAGTGCTCGCCTAACCTCGGGAAAAAGACTCGTGCTTCACCTACTCCAACACTACATGCAGAGAACCTGCCATGCCAGTTTTTGTTGAGCAAGTGCTCGCCTAACCTCGGGAACGATTCATGTTTCACATATGCCAACACTACCTGCAGAAAACATGCAATGCCAGTTTTTGTTGAGCAAGTGCTCGCCTAACCTCGGAAAAAAGACTAGGGCATTCCCTTCGCTAAGATTACATGCGTATCACTATTTGTGGAGCAAGTGCTCGCCTAACCTCGGGAAAGACTCATGCATCACCTCCGCCATCAATACATGCAGAAAACACGTCATGCCACTTTTTGTTGAGCAAGTGCTCGCCTAACCTCGGGAACGACTCATGCTTCACCTCCGCCAACACTACATGCAGAAAACATACCATCCCAGTTTTTGTTGAGCAAGTGCTCGCCGAACCTCGGGAAAAATACTCGTGCTCCACCTTCACCAACACTACATGCAGAGAACCTGTCATGCCACTTTTTGTTGAGCAAGTGCTCGCCTAACCTCGGGAAAAACACTAATGCTGCACCTACGCCATCGATACATGCAGAGAACCTGTCTTGCCAGTTTTTGTTGAGCAAGTGCTCGCCTAACCTCGGGAATGACTCATGCTTCACCTCCGCCAACACTACATGCAGAAAACATACCATGCCAGTTTTTGTTGAGCAAGTGCTCGCCTAACCTCGGGAAAAATACTCGTGCTCCACCTTCACCAACACTACATGCAGAGAACCTGTCGTGCCACTTTTTGTTGAGCAAGTGCTTGCCTAACCTCGGGAAAAACACTAATGCTGCACCTACGTCATCACTACATGCACAGAACCTGCCATGCCAGTTTTTGTTGAGCAAGTGCTCGCCTAACCTCGGGAACGACTCATGCTTCACCTCCGCCAACACTACATGCAGAAAACATACCATGCCAGTTTTTGTTGAGCAAGTGCTCGCCTAACCTCGGGAACGACTCATGCTTCACTTCCGCCATCACTACATGCAGAAAACATACCATGCCAGTTTTTGTTGAGCAAGTGCTCGCCTAACCTCGGGAACGACTCATGCTTCACCTCCGCCAACACTACATGCAGAGAACCTGTCTTGCCAGTTTTTGTTGAGCAAGTGCTCGCCTAACCTCGGGAACGACTCATGCTTCGCTTCTGCTAACACTACATGCAGAAAACCTGTCGTGCCAGTTTTTGTTGAGCAAGTGCTCGCCTAACCTCGGGAAAAAGACTCGTGCTTCACCTACTCCAACACTACATGCAGAGAACCTGCCATGCCAGTTTTTGTTGAGCAAGTGCTCGCCTAACCTCGGGAACGATTCATGTTTCACATATGCCAACACTACCTGCAGAAAACATGCAATGCCAGTTTTTGTTGAGCAAGTGCTCGCCTAACCTCGGAAAAAAGACTAGGGCATTCCCTTCGCTAAGATTACATGCGTATCACTATTTGTGGAGCAAGTGCTCGCCTAACCTCGGGAAAGACTCATGCATCACCTCCGCCATCAATACATGCAGAAAACACGTCATGCCACTTTTTGTTGAGCAAGTGCTCGCCTAACCTCGGGAACGACTCATGCTTCACCTCCGCCAACACTACATGCAGAAAACATACCATCCCAGTTTTTGTTGAGCAAGTGCTCGCCTAACCTCGGGAAAAATACTCGTGCTCCACCTTCACCAACACTACATGCAGAGAACCTGTCATGCCACTTTTTGTTGAGCAAGTGCTCGCCTAACCTCGGGAAAAACACTAATGCTGCACCTACGCCATCGATACATGCAGAGAACCTGTCTTGCCAGTTTTTGTTGAGCAAGTGCTCGCCTAACCTCGGGAATGACTCATGCTTCACCTCCGCCAACACTACATGCAGAAAACATACCATGCCAGTTTTTGTTGAGCAAGTGCTCGCCTAACCTCGGGAAAAATACTCGTGCTCCACCTTCACCAACACTACATGCAGAGAACCTGTCGTGCCACTTTTTGTTGAGCAAGTGCTCGCCTAACCTCGGAAAAAAGACTAAGGCAATCCCTTCGCTAAGATTATATGTGTATCACTATTTGTGGAGCAAGTGCTCGCCTAACCTCGGGAAAAACTCATGCTTCGCTTCTGCCAACACTACATGCAGAAAACATACCATCCCAGTTTTTGTTGAGCAAGTGCTTGCCTAACCTCGGGAAAAATACTCGTGCTCCACCTTCACCAACACTACATGCAGGGAACCTGTCGTGCCACTTTTTGTTGAGCAAGTGCTCGCCTAACCTCGGGAATGACTCATGCTTCACCTCCGCCAACACTACATGCAGAAAACCTGTCGTGCCACTTTTTGTTGAGCAAGTGCTCGCCTAACCTCGGGAAAAAGACTCGTGCTTCACCTACTCCAACACTACATGCAGATAACCTGCCATGCCAGTTTTTGTTGAGCAAGTGCTCGCCTAACCTCGGGAACGATTCATGTTTCACCTCCGCCAACACTACATGCAGAAAACATACCATGCCAGTTTTTGTTGAGCAAGTGCTCGCCTAACCTCGGGAATTATTCATGCTTCACCTCCGCCAACACTACATGCAGAGAACCTGTCGTGCCACTTTTTGTTGAGCAAGTGCTTGCCTAACCTCGGGAAAAACACTAATGCTGCACCTACGTCATCACTACATGCACAGAACCTGCCATGCCAGTTTTTGTTGAGCAAGTGCTCGCCTAACCTCGGAAAAAAGACTAAGGCAATCCCTTCGCTAAGATTATATGCGTATCACTATTTGTGGAGCAAGTGCTCGCCTAACCTCGGGAAAAACTCATGCTTCGCTTCTGCCAACACTACATGCAGAAAACATACCATCCCAGTTTTTGTTGAGCAAGTGCTTGCCTAACCTCGGGAAAAATACTCGTGCTCCACCTTCACCAACACTACATGCAGGGAACCTGTCGTGCCACTTTTTGTTGAGCAAGTGCTCGCCTAACCTCGGGAAAAAGACTCGTGCTTCACCTACTCCAACACTACATGCAGATAACCTGCCATGCCAGTTTTTGTTGAGCAAGTGCTCGCCTAACCTCGGGAACGATTCATGTTTCACCTCCGCCAACACTACATGCAGAAAACATACCATGCCAGTTTTTGTTGAGCAAGTGCTCGCCTAACCTCGGGAATTATTCATGCTTCACCTCCGCCAACACTACATGCAGAGAACCTGTCGTGCCACTTTTTGTTGAGCAAGTGCTCGCCTAACCTCGGGAAAAAGACTCATGCTGCACCTACGTCATCACTACATGCAGAGAACCTGCCATGCCAGTTTATGTTGAGCAAGTGCTCGCCTAACCTCGGAAAAAAGACTAAGGCATTCCCTTCGATAAGATTATATGCGTATCACTATTTGTGGAGCAAGTGCTCGCCTAACCTCGGGAAAGACTCATGCATCACCTCCGCCAACACTACATGCAGCATTTTTCACCTGACGTTGATTTCCAGAGAGCACTTTTATTTCACATTTAAGGTAAATTTACCTATTTGAAAAGTTTCTTTTCATAAATATTTAATATTTTAAGGTCTGTTTTTACATTTGGTAGTAGTGCCTCTTTAAATGATCCATGTCATTTTACTTTAAGATTTTTTGTCAGCTCGAAAGTGGTCTTTTTTAATGCAAAATCTGTATACTCCAGAGTAACCGTGCCTTGTGACGCATTTATGCGTCTGTGTTCTGTTGGGGTTTTGTTTTAAATAATGGGGCACACAAATGGAAGTTTAGGCTGAACTGACAAACTTGTGGACATTTCCAGCCTAACTTGGTGGTTACATTTTTGTCATTTTGAAAGGGTTCTCATTTTGCATGGATTTCTACACTTTTTTATGATCCTTAATATTCGGTTTGACTGCACATAAGTGGCTTGTACGGCACAAATTTGGTCATGGTAGAATACCTGGTGGCAGAAAAATGCCCCTAATTTAGAGTGAATTTTCTTTTACAGCCTCCTGGTATCTGCTACTTTATCGTTAAAAACATCTTTCTGTTCAACACAATGGGCTGCTGGTGCACTACACATCACATTTTCTTTCAGCAACACTTGTGGGGATATTTCCTCATCTCTTAATTTAAAAAAAATTGGTTCCACCTCAAACTTGGTTATCATGAGTTCAAAAGATAAACTTTTCTAACATGGGGCCTGAAAGATTGGTGAACATCATTTTTAAACAAACCAACTTTCAGGGTTAAAGTGGTTTGTGTGATTGGGATGAGTTCACTGGAAGCGCTGGTCTGGAGTATATTTTAAGCCAAACTTTTTCATTTCTGTTTTAAAAGGTTTAAAAACTGTTCTTTGGTATGTCAAACTATTTAAAACAAATGCTCCACAACAATCATGTAATCACATATTATGTATTACATGACATTACATTAACAATTCATAAAGAAATGCCTTTTATACAAATGTATTCACAATGGTCACACCTGTGCTTTTGGTTTGACTGCCTATGAATATCTGTAGTCTTCACACATTTTGTCAAAGTGAAAGTGTAATCTTTTTCTGTTGGTGGCAGAATAAACTGCCTCTGTGTGTGTGTAAATATTTTTCAAGGGGATTTTTCCACTTGCAGCCACCAAGCGTCTGCGTTTCTTCATGGCCTAAAGCAACTTGGTGGTAACACAATGGTTGGCTGAAGTCTACCTCAACTTGATGACCTTGTTTTTTTATGAATGTTTTAGGAGATAATTCCTCCTCTTCATGCATTTGAATACATTCTGATCAGCCCCAATCAGCCCAGAATGTGGGGGACTTGAGTTCATATTGGTCAGTTGATTAAAATGGGGGCTGAAAGATCGGGCTCTTGCTTGAACAGCCTTTTGAATGGGATTCAAACTTTTTTTTTTTGCAGGTCTGGCGATTAAGGATTTGTTCACCCTAAGAATTCTTTATAACCAGGGCTTTTAGATTGTTTGGTTTGTATTTAAAAGGTTAAAAACTATCGACTCTTTGGTATGTCACACATTTGTTACAATGTTGTCACAAGAACATTTGTGGTTTGATCTCCTCAGAGGTACATTTTTTAATTATACCTTTGCTCAATTCATTTCAATGTTCAGTCTGGCGGTAAGTTCTCTGCAGCCATGATAACTTGACTGTAAAGATGATGAGTTTGTTCCTCTTTAAGAACCCCAACTCTCTCTAAGCAGTCTTTGTGTTGACAAAAAAGGCTGCAACAAACTTGTTAAAATTAGACAAAACCTCAAAAAATGTCTTGCAGGTAACGTAAACTCCAATGTGGATCAGGTTTACATCTGGATTAAAGTGTTTTTAACAGGTTTTTACTCTAAATTATGTTATTTCATTGGATCCACACTCACTGCATTTCATTCAAACTGTGTGGATCGTGAGTTGTGGATCATTTACCCGTATGAACTTGAGGTTTTTTAAGAACATTCCATCCTCAAAAGCACCTCTGGTATTTATTCTAAAGATGGTTTTCACAGTACATCTTTCTGCAACGTTTCCTGCCTTTCAGCAAACCAGTTGAACACATTTCCTCAAAGCATGTAGAAGAATGGCCCAGTGTTTGGTTGCTCTTCTGCAGTTCTTCTCTTGATGCTTATTTCTGATCCTTGTTACACTGCAAAACTTTGTCTGGCAGAATAATCTGCCTGTGATTTTCAATGGGAATTTTCACTGTTTTCTAGGTATCTGCATTTCTTCATTGATGTGAACATGGTCAGCTGGTATGGTTCACGTTGTGCCCACTGTTTTCTATACAACAACAAACTGGTTTGATTTGAACATTTTGTATTGACGTTTAAAAGACGTTTTATTTTTTCCTCAAAAACACAACCTGTTGTAGAATTGACACTTGATTCAGGTTTGGGCTTATTTGCCACACTTACCACAGCAATTCCATGGGCCCAACAAAACATACAAATATCCACATCTCTTTACTGTGGGTTGAACGGGAGATCTGGTTTCTGTGGCAGAAATATGGTGGCGTTGCAAGCGAAAATGAGCTGTTGCTCTGCAATAGTGACAATGTTGTCTCAAAGGGTTTTCTTCATCGTTGAGGATGCTGTTGAAGAGCCAGAATTTGCCTTTTCTGGTCAAAGTGCGCCGATTTTCTCCAATTGTTTTTTTGTTGTACAGGAAATGTTATGAAACTTGTTCTCGTGAGAGGACAAAGGTAAGTCCCTTCTATTGCATAGTTAGTTCCTATAAAGTCACCAACTTACTGACATGATCCACAGTTTATTGGTCAACTGTCCCATTGATGGCAGAACATGAATGTCTTGGTATTAGTTTAGGATCCTATATCATAGGTTCTACAAAAAGTGCTTAAAATGGAAGGAAGATAATTGTTTTTTAATGTCAAATGCACACCATACACTGGTACACAAATACATTTCAGTACACCTGAGGGTTGGTTGTGTGCAGATGAGGTCATGCACAGTTTATTTTGAACGGGATAAGAAATCTTTTGAGTGGATTTAATTTTTCTTGGAAAAAAATTAAAGAATGCTTAGATGTTGAACCTTTGATCTCAATGTTTGGATTCCTTCAACCTCTGCGCTGGATATGAGTCGTAGGGAAAACATGGGCATCATAATGTAAAGGTGACTGTTCATCTGAGCCAAGCGAGAACTCTTAATACACATGTCAGTGGTGACATTTCCATAGACTCTACAATTGTCTTCTAAACATGAATGAATACACACAACCTGTTCCAGTGGAAAACTGTACAACCACAAGGAAACTGGAGTCCAACATAATGGTACATGGAATAGGAATCGCTCTTCTAACCTTAAAAGATGGAAACGGGTCGTCATTAAGGAGAATCTACACACACAAACACACACCCCCGGGCTCCTTTACTCTGATTGCAGATGAATGAGTCCTGGAAACTTGGTTTTAAAGAAAAAAAAACACAACTTTGGAGAGAAAGTCATGGGTGACGTGAACTTGGTCCCTCTGTTCGCTTTCAAAGCTGCTTGACAATCTTTGGTATTTTCTGAAGGATAAATGATTTTAATTGGAATCAGCTGCAGTGCTGGATCCATGGAATAAAACTGAACTGGACCTAAAAATCCCTCCCCATCTGATGAACCTGAAGTTACTTTAAAATAATTATTGCAGAATAACCTCCACTCTGAACAGAATATTTCATAAGTTTGGCTTCTTTGGACCTGCTGGATCACTGACTCCAAAAATGGATCCTGCCTCTGCCAGTGAGAGCCACATCACTGCTGACTGTCATTACCATTTTATTTCAAATGTCTGTGAATGTGAAAGTTTTTTTGGGGGGGTGGGGGTTTGGTTTGTTTGTTTGTTTTTTTTTTTTTTTTGGTGTGTGTGTATTGTGAAGCAGACTGAAAATTTGAAAATATAAACTGTTAAAATATAATAAAATAAAACAAACTAAAAACTTTAGCTCAAGAGTGTATCAAAATAATTATCTGAATAAAACGTCCTCTAGTTTTTGACAAGAAAAAAATGAAATGTTAAAATAAAAATAGAACTGTTTAACTAGAAAATGAATCAATGGGTTTTAATCGCAAATTAAGCAAGTGACAAGTGTAGAATGCTTTTAAATCCTAGAATCAAGTTTATATAACTGTTTCTGGGTGATGTAACCATTACCTGAGTGAGTGGCAGTATGACATAGAACAGATTAATACTTTAAAAAATTAAATTAGTGGTTAGGTAATGCAACCACAAGAAGGCACATTCCAGTGCTTTCATGTGCCGGTCCCAAGTCCGGATAAATGCAGAGGGTTGTCGGGTGAGTATCCGACGTAAAACATGAACCACATCAAACTTGATCATCAGAAAAATGGTAAATTACTTGTCTTGATTAGTTCTGTCTTTTAGTACAAACACTGAAAGGTGATGCTGATTAGGATCTTCTGTTGTGGAACACCAACTGTCTGGATCTTCCATCCTTCTTCCAAAAACCACAGAAACTGTCATTTATCAGCGTCAACTGAGTCTCTGCATCCCACTATCAACCAAATAATAACTAGATTATGGAAATGCATCTATGGTAACAACAAATCAATGAAATTCATCTCAAAACAGGTAAACCTGATTTGTCAGGTTCAAACACTAAAATGTTCTGTCTGCTCTTTACAAAGATGGTTAGAAAGCTGCAGGATTTAACCTGATCCTGAACCGCTGACCCACATCAGATCTGTTCTCCAGTCGTTACACTAATGACTTACAACTCATGATTGTTGACTTTAAAATACTCAAGGTGGTTTGAAATGGCTTCACGGAGTTCTAAACTTAATTTTTTTTTACTTCCTCCTATTCTCAATGCTGCAGATTACCACTTTCATTTGTTTGGTATCCTACTAAAGCTGTGCCTTTGGGGCACACTGGATTAGAAAATGTTAGAATTTCAAAAAATCTTTGAGCAAGTTTCCTTAAAATCGTTGTGGTGTGTTAAAGGTTTTGATTTTAATGATCACTCTGTTAATATTTTTGTTTTCCCTTTAAATACTTTGTTTAAACCCTTTGAAATGTCGTTGTCCATGAAATGTGCTCTAAAAAAACTTGCTTTACCAACAGAATAGAGAAGAAACTATATTGATCTCTGCAGAGGGAATTTCCACATGTGGTTGGTCAATCATAAACACCAGTCGTTACTCCCAAAAAGACCATCAAGATGGTTAAAAAGGATAAAGGCAAATAAACAAAAACATGAGTGAATAAAAAGCCTAAAAACGACATGGTAATGGCAACATAAGTTCTCAGCAAAGACGGACCTTATAGCAGCTGGAATAGAGAATCTCTTGAACTTCTGTGTTCTGCTGTGCAGAGAGATGAACCGGTCACTGCGACTGCCTCTCTGAGAGGTCAGGGTCACGTTCAGTGAGTTTCTTTGGTTCTCATAAATGGCCTCCAGCATTCTTCTTGTTTTTGCTTCACAGAACTCCTTCGCCCACCACTGACGCACACTGATCAAGTTTTTGTAGGAGAAGAGTGTTCCTTGCTGTGATGTTGCCCCAGAAAACCACACCATATAACACAACACTGATTAAACATTTGACGGGTCTTGCTACAGACTTTGAACGATTTGAGTCGTCTTAAGAACAATCTGCCCTGATACCTTTTTAAAAGAGGCCTTTGCTTGTACTGACCACTCGAGTTTGTTGTCCAGGTAAACTCCGAGGTATTTAAAGGAGGGAACAATTTCAAAAGTGGTGTCAATTTTTACAGGCTGGTGGGTTCTTTCCTTCTGGCTGAAATCCAGAATCATGTCCTTTGTCTTGTGTTTAAAAGGAGTCCATTGCAGTTGATAAAAGCATAGATGAGCCTTCTGTATTCTCCCTCATCATCGTCCTTCACACACACAACAGCTGTGTCATCAGGGTACTTCTGTAAATGGCATAGTGTGGACCTGTGCACAAAATCACCAGTGTACAGAGTGAGCAGGAATGGAGAGAGTACAGTTCCCTGTGGAGCTCCAATGTTGGTACAGAATCCTACACATTTCCCAGCCTGACAAACTGGAGCCTCTCTGGATAGCTTTCAGGCCATGGAATAAAAGCAGAGTCCACATCCAGTACCTCTAGGTTTCTGCTCAGACTTACTGGCTGTTCAAGCTAAATGAGTTTGACAAAAACGGTCCACACAAATATTTTTTCACATTTAACATGATTTTCATTTTCTATGGAACATATTTCTACTCTGTTCATCAAATTTGAAAACCAGCTTTTAGAAAAAGCCAACGGACTAATGTTCTGGGATTTTCATCTGAACTTTGAATGTTCTTACTATTATGGAAAAAGGCAGTTACCCAAAATGCTCTGCAATTGAACATAAGTTTCCAACTTCAGTGCTACTTTCAGTGATTCATGGTGGTAGCCATGGGGTCCAGGTTCAACGCTCCAGCATTTAGTGAATCTGCAGCTCAGTGCTCAGCAGGAACCGTCTGAGGGTCCATGTTCTGCTCCCAAGTTCTGATCCATCAGTCTTCATGGAGCCGCACCTGGAGACTGAGCTGCTGACCTCTGCAGACACAGGTCATTGCAGATTTGGAGGAAGTGTTGGAAGATCAGAGAAGCTCTGACAGAAAAGGAGCTTTCATCTCCACACGGCCAGGTTGGTAACTTGAAGAGCAGAAACTCACAAAACTCATCTTTGAAAAAAGCTCCAACTTCATATCAGCAGAAAATGCATCAGTTTGGGTTCAGATGTTTGAACAGTAACTCCATGATGAACGACTGCAGAGCCCTGGATCACTGGATCATCACATTTTTGTTTTGGTTGATCCATATTCAGGATGAGTGCCCGTATCGCCAGCATTCATCTGTGTGTGAAAACTGCTTCAGATAAAAAGTTAATGTGTGGATGTTTGGCCAGCAGATGGCAGCATCGTGTAAAACTCTGCAGGAGGAACCCTGAAGTATCTGAATTACAACAGAGTTTCCTATCAAGTCTGAGAGAAAATACAAAAACATGTAAAATAAATACTACAAACATGAGTTTCATTAGATATGTTCTTTAAGGACTGTAAAGAGAAAACTTTGAACCAGTTTATAGTTGATTTTTTTAAATAACTTTATTAATCCTCCCTCCAAAGGACAATTCAGTTAAAACAGCTCTCATTGTGACATTAGAAACATGTCTGAATGTATTAAAACATGTGACTCTGACCACAACATATGAAGACTGGGACCCCACTGGAGTTAAATGTCGACTGTTCTGATGTTTGAGGTTTTTGTAGAAAAATATTTTAATTATCCGTTTTTCAGTCACCTTACTTTGATTTTTCTGTTCTGGAGTTTTGTTTTTTTGAATTCCTTCTGAATCACCTGCAGCTCACTTTGCAGCAAAAACTGAATCTAAAGGTCCAGGTTCTGTTCTAAAGTTTGGTCTGGTTCTTTTTCATGGACGTGACTGGATGCTGAAATTTCTGCTCCGTCCTCCTGCTCTGTTCATCTTTGTCTATTGGTGGAACCAGCAGGTCACACTGTTCTCAGTACAATCATAAATAACATGTCTGTAAAAGACTAAATAAAAGGACACACACACACAGGATAAGACCAATGATGAACCTCATCGTCTCCTTCCTTTATTCCATGGTATGAATTTCCAAAGTGCATGATCTTGTTTCAGCGCTCGACTCACACATGAGGGTGAGTCAAATGGATCAGAACCACCAGAACCACTGTCATTTGTCCGGGATGAAGTGATCTGATTGCTGTGGAGGAGGTTCTTCTGATGAACAGGAAGGAAGAGAAGAAGGCGACGTGCTCCGTCCCTCCATCATTTCAGTGCTGCAGCAGAAATATTAAAGTTTCAAAGTAAAAGCCTGAATGTTTTTATTGACTCAAACATTGACTTTGGTGTATTATACATGACTGTAATAGCTGTGTTTCTAGAATTTTAGTTCTTCCATAGAAATTAAATTCAGAAATGTTCAAGCCAGAAGAAAAATCTTTTTATTTCCATAAGTGTATCATTTTTTTAAAGGTTTAACAGTAAATGTTTGTCTTTATTTTTACAAATTGGAAAACATTTTCTTTTGAAAACCTTTGAGATTAAGATCACAGAAAATGACTATCAGTCATTCAGACACTTTGATGGTTCTTTGCCATCACCATGGCAACGGAGCAAAGTTCAACATTATACAGTGAAGAAAACCTGTGAATGTTTGTGTATTCACAGACAAACCCACACCTGCTGATCTGGGAGGGGCTTATTGACATCACAAATGAATAAGTTCACCCGTTAAGATGAATTGCATTTTTTTTTCCCCTTTAAAAGCATCAATAATTGTTATATCTGCCTTAGTGCTTATTCAAGATAAACTAATGTAAAGTAATAGTTTGTTTCTGAAATCATGGTAGTTTACATTTTTTATTGGATGAAAAATCGATCAGTTTGTGGATTAAAAAATCAGTTTGCAAAGAGTTGCTTGGTTTTCCTAAACATTTTTTGCCCTTTATTTCCTGATGTTTTTTCTCATTATATTGATTTTTAATAAGTTGAAGAAATGCTAAACATGTTATTGTTGAATTATTTTTTTTCTCTCAGAAACAATTTTAAGTGAATGAAAGCTGTAGGTTATCCCACCAGAACTTAAAATACATAGAAACTTAATGTGAAAGGGTTGAACTTTTCACAAATAAAATCACCTAAATAGAATGTATAGTCTAATGGTATAAGGTAAAATAAATAAATATTTGTTTCATCAAAACTTCTAAATTTGCTCCTTTTTTAAACAGTTCTTTGTTTTTCATGCAGGACAGGATTAAATATGAATAAATAGTTGAAGCAAAAAAATCAAATATGAGCAAAAACCAATACTTTGTTTCTAAAACAAACTTAATTTCATTCATGCTTTAGCAACAGTTATATGACAGCTTTATTGTACAAATGATCTAAACTTATATAAATCAGTATTTGCCTTTAAAAAAAACTAAAAACACACTTTTAGAAGTTTATTGCACCAAACACAAAAGCAGAAATCCCCAAAGCTTATGCAGACACAGATAAGGATCATTCCAGAAGATTACAAACGGATGAAGATAAACTTTAATGAAGACTTGATACAATCACCTGTGTTTTTAGTAATGAACAATCTGTACTGTGTAGTTCCTTATGCTTTACTGTAATCAGTGTGATGCATTCAGGAAACTGAAGACATTTGTTCCCTTTAGATCCACACAACTCCACAACAGCAGTGGTTCTTTGAAGGTGTCGAGGAGTCACAAGAATACAGTAAAATAAAAAGTTTGATCAAACTTAAAGCAGAAGTGACTCTTTAGGTTTAAATATCTCCTATGATATCTTATGTACAAATATGTTTACATTTTACCTATTTCATGAACAAAACTGAAAACGTTTTTACAGTGCAGTAGATCCCCATCAACTTTTCAACAGTGTTTCTCAATCCTGGTCCTCAAAAACCAGAACCCTGCAGGTTTTATGTGTTTCTTTGCTACCAAAACTCAAACCAAACCACCACAACTCTGGACAGGAATCAAACATTTAAAACAGGCAGGACAGTAGTGCTGAAGGACCAGCCTCCACATTAAAGTGTCTATTAGGAGACGTTTACAGTGTAGACATGTCTAATAGTGGAGCTGTTATGTCGCCTTCTCCTCAGAACATCTCTGCAGACCAACTGCTGCTAGCTTAGCTCCATCCAGACAGACAGATCTTCCACACATTCTGCCTTTTGCAGAGACGGCTGCCATCTAAAGAAACAAAAAACGGCAAAGAAAGTGAAATGGAAATCCTCAGCTGTCAGTTATGCAGCATAAAGAGCAGCAGAGCTGTTAACCGTAATCTCCAAAGGAACCAGTTTTCTTGTGAAAACGTCTATAAAACCCAGTTCAAATGAAGCAGCTGAGCTGAGTCCAACCCTCTACTGACCTCACAGTCTCCAGCTTGGAGTCTGGACTCTTCTTCAGAGCAGAGATCTGCTGAACATGGGAATCCTGCAGGTAGTTGTATACCAGGTTCAGTCCTGTCAGGTGGGACGGGTTGGACTTCAGAGCTGAGACCAGAAGATCACAGCTGATTTCTGACAAACCGCAGCTCTTTAACCTGAATACAGACAGAAAAGTTCATCTAGTCAAATGTGAGTTCGAGTGGAGGTACTGATCCGGTTTTCTTGGACCATCATCATATTGTTGGACTCCACAAAGATTCTATCGCCAATAACAGACTCAGAACTGACCCCAGAGTCCTCAGTCTGCAGTCCGGACACCCAAGAAAACCACACAGAAGCTTCACTCCCGAATCCTGCAGCTTGTTCATGCTCAGGTCCAGTTCTGTCAGATGGAACGGGTTGGACTTCAGAGCCAGAACCAGAACCTCACAGCTCTTCCCAGACAGCCGACAGTCCATCAACCTGGATCCAGAGAGAAACGGTTGGGTCTCATTAATGAAGCTCTCATTCAATATCTTTGTTAAGAGATGATGGTGAAAGCCAGAATGAAAAGGTCGATGATTGAGTCGATGTTTCCAAAAAAAAAAAAAAAAGACTTTGTGTCCAGATGACATCAAGACACCAGCTATTTAAGGCATTTTAATGCAGACTAAAGCATCATTTGTGTTTTGCAAAATCAAGGTGGTAAATTCTTCAAGTTTTTCTCCCAAACTTAATGGTTTCATCGTCTCTCCAACTTATTTTCGCCTCGTTTTCTTGTCTCAGATGTTTTAATGTGTGTTAGAAGTTTTTTTAGGCACACATCAGAGCAACTGACCTCAGACTCTTCAGGTTGCAGTCTGGACTTTCCAGAAAACCACACAAATGCTTCAGTCCTGAATCCTGCAGTGTGTTGTAGCTCAGGTCCAGTTCTGTCAGACGGGATGGGTTGGACTTCAGTGCTGATCCCAGAACAGCACAGCTGGTCTCTGACAAACTGCAGCCTTTCAACCTGAATCCAGACGGAAAGCTTTAGGGTCAATCCTGTGAAAGTGAAGCCGGTGTGTTCAGGTGTGTATGAATCCAGCAGGGAACTGTTACTTGATATTCAAGTGTTGGAACAAATTACACCTGCTGTTCAAATTCAGAGTAATTTCTGTACCAATGAAGAAGAAGGTTACGGTTTGGTGGATCTTCGATAAGGCAGAAACCTCCACTACAACTGTACACTTCGAGGTCATCCATCTGCTGTGACCTTTTTGTAACAACATTAAACAAATGGATACGACCTGGTTTCAAACCAACAGCTTACTGGGTTAACTAACTTTTGGGAGCTGGCATGTTTGCTTGAGAAAAGAATAGTCGAAAAACTATCAAAGGAGCTTTTGTAGCCAAGCTGAAGAATATCAAAAGATCTGTTTGAAAATAATTATGTAATTTTTTTTCTTTAACCTCAGAGTTCACAGGATGATGTAACTTTGAAGTTCTTGAGGTTTTGCAATCCATCAGGAAAAAATTGCGTAACCTGCTGTCAACCTGCACTTTTTTATTGTTTGACGCTTTAGAGCTTTATTTCACAAGTACATATATTTAACTGAGCTGATCATTGCAGTTGTACTGGTGACGTGCTTCTGAGAAAACCAGGTTTCACAGGGGGAAGCGTGTCTAAGATTTTATTTTGAAAGGCTGCGGTAATCCCCTCAGCTTTACCACCGACTTGGCTCGTACAGCCAGAAGTCAGTTTGATGAAAATGACTCATATCCGGATGTGAGGAAGGAACTGTTGATCAAAACTCCTGATTGTGTTTGAACTTTAGTCTCACGCAAATGTTGTTGAAGCTCACTAGTTATTTAATGAAGTGTTTTGAGGTGAACAGTTCATTTGTTTTTTAAACGTTTTATAGAATTATTCTCTTCTTTCAGGCTTTATGTTTGTTGAAGCCTGAAGCACAAGCACCTTAACGGGGGATTGACCCGTATGAATTCTGCAGGTTTCTGGGTAGTCATAGAGAGTGTCTTAGGGAGGAGCGGCCGCATCTTAAGGAGAGCGCAGGTTCCCTTTTGCTGTTTTCATTAAGGGTCGTAGAAAACGTTAGCATGACCTTCCTGCCTCTCACCTGCTTCACCCTTACTCACCCTCACGCGCTGTGTAAGTGTTCACTACAGCCTGTCTTCTGCAGCATGCCCATAGAAAACTGTGCATGAACACTTTCTCTCTACTTCCTTGATGTTTCGTGTGTGTCTCATACAGGTTTGACCATTGTTTACCCACAGACAGCCTGTATCCACCCGTAAGGGCAGTTGTGACCATGGCTTGTGTTAAAGGGAAAAGCTTTTAAAAGTAGTAACATTATGGAAATTTGTCTCAGAACTTCCAATTTTACCTGCAGAGTTTGTATTAAATGTTTCTAGAAGGTTTACTTTCCGTTAATGTATGACTTACTACCTACCCGTGTTTATAACAAACAAAAACTAACAAAATACATGAACTTTTTAGGCTGTAACAATCAGCCTCATCTGTTGTTCACCTCAGAGTCTCCAGCTTGCAGTTTGGACTCTTCAGTCCAAAACTCAGAGCTTTTGCTGCTATATCCTGGATCTGGTTCCAGCTCAGGTCCAGTTCTGTCAGATGAGACGGGCTTGACTTCAGTGCTACGGCCAGAACTTCACAATCCGTCTCTGAGAGTTCACGAGCAGAAAGTCTGTTATAGCAAACACAGAAATGAACAGGTTAGTGTTTGTGGACCTCGTGCTCGAGATGAGACCCAAGTCCATCCTTTTCTCGATCAAAGGTGTAGACTTGACATATTTGTGCTGCTTTGTTCTGGAAAATGTGTTTTTTATGTAGCTTTCACATTTTCCTCAGTCTGATAAGGATTCCATTCACAACCTTCTCAGTCTCCAGAATTTGTTTTCTGCACTGAAATTTATTAATGAAAAAAGGTTCTGGTCTTTCTCATTTAAGATAAATGCATCTAATAGTTTTAAAAGAATCCAAAACTTTCATTTTTAAAGGTGGCAACTCTAGCACATGCTGGCATAATTGGGACGAGCGTGTCAGGCTGCTTTCACTTTGACTGTGACTTCACCTGTTATTCTGAAGAGGATCATAAACATGAGTTCACATGGTGTTTGGATGTACATTTCTCACCTGCTGGGATCCTCTTCAGAAGATTTCATCAATCCACTTAACCTGAACAAGAAAAAACAGATTCATGAAAGCTGAGTTCAAACGAATCCGTCATGAAATCAAGAGTTTTATGGGATCCTATCTAAAGCTAGTCCCTCTTAAAACATGTTAATAATTCACTTTTTCTTCGAAGTTTACAAAGACAGAGGATCTTTTATCACCAAACTTTGTACCTTTAGTTATCTCCCACACAGCTTTATTTCCAAGACGGAAACGTGAGTCTGAAAACACAAACTATTTTATTATTTTATTATGTTATTTTATTGATTTTACGGAAACCAGACTAAAATGCTTTGGTGCAGCTATGGTTTCAAGTCTTGACTGTGAAGTGGGATTGTCAGGTGTGGATACTTATTTTTGTGCTAAACAGTGGATATTGAATTTCAGGAGATAATTAAACACTGGTTTTCAGGAGTAAATATGGGTCATTGAGTCAATTTGATTTAATATGTTAATTTAGCAACTCATGGCTTCATCTTTTAGATGGATAACCTCAAATATAGTCATAGTGGGGCAAAACCACTTCACTAGTTACTGAGTTTGCAAGTTGTTCTCTTTAAAAAACGGAGTTTAAGCTGTAATATATTGGAGCAGAAAAGACAGATTTAGCTTCTAGAAACAAACAGGACTTCTGTCCCTCACAGATCTGATGTATTCCCTTTCTGGTACTCTGGAATCCTCCACTCTTTACTTGTATTACTGTTTGAACTGGTTGCCTATATAAATGAGGAGGTCAATGACCTGAAGAGAGCTGGGACCTCAGTAACAAAAGATACTATGGTAACACACAACATCGTCATGGATTCAAATTCTGCAGAGCTTCAAATGTGTGGCCATGTTGTAGACAGCTTCAAAACATCAGAGATTATTTACATGGACCAAAAAAGCAGCTATAGAGCAAGCCTGCTGAAGGCCTACAGGAACTCTGTCATTGACAACAGTGTTACAAAGCATTCAGGTAAACTTCTGTCATTGACCAAATACATGTTTTCTGCACCATTATACAAAGAAATTCTTTCAAAATCAGAAATGAGATTTCCAGGATTCTTGTTTTAAATTCTGTTCCTCACAGTTGAAGTGTTTCTGTGATGAACATTACAGATCTCCCATGTGGGCAAACCTGCAGACTCTGTTACTGACTTGTGCTTTATTGCCCCTCTTTTTCTCACATTTCTAATGGTTGAACTCTGAAGGTTTTCCCTCTAATAAGTTGCAAAGACAAATGTTGACTTGACTTTAGTCAGTGCGAACTTTGTGGGAGAAATAGCAGCGTGAGGTCAAAGCCGTTACCTCCTACTCCAAACTGACAACATGTTAGCAATGGATAGATTAAAACAAATGTGTCACAATGTGGATTTGGGTTTAAAAAATCAATTAAATATGTCAAGACCAAGGTAATATATCTATTTTTTCAAAATTTTCATTTTGTAGCATAAAAAAATATATTTATATTCACAAGGGAGGGGCACTGTGACGCGTTCAGTAATGCACAATATTGTATGTATTTTCAGCATGTCATGTTCTCGCTGGCCTGTCGCGACCCAATACTAGTGCATGTACCTGGAGTTGGACGAGGCTTAGTTTGAAATATTGAAATGGCGATAATCTGGTGAATCTTGCTCCAGGCTTTTTCTTTCACAACTCTGTTGCAATACATGAAAGACTTGATTTCATATAATTACGACAGAACAAAAACTGCAATTATTCATTATCACCATCCATACCACCAAACCGAATCCCTCATTGGTCAAAGTTCAACTGGTTTAACGTTCAACGTACGTTCAGTTGCTGTGTGTGTTCAGCTGACTTGCGTAGCGACTTCTCAATGTGAGAGTTTTTGTGAACATGGAACCTGAAACGCTCATTTATGCGCATTTACATGGACTTTTCATTGGAAGTGGTAGCTTGAACACGCATTGCTGAGGAGGTTATGAACGTAGCATCAGTCCTGCACGTACAGCTTAGATTACAAAGCCTTACACTATAGTTACAATTACAAAATGCTAAAACACAAAAACACAATCATTTCAGATGTGAAAATGCTTCACTTTTCAACGGGGAAAATCCCAATCCTAACATTTTCAATGACTTTTGGACTCACCGAAACTTTTTGCAGTTGCTCACTGCTGCAATAAGTCTCCATCGACCCTCTTCAATTGTGTTATAATGTTTCAGATCCAACTCATCCAGAACATCTTCAGACATCTGCAGCATGTAGGCCAGAGCTGTGCAGTGGATGACTGAGAGCTCTTTCTTTGATCTATTTTCTGACTTGAGGAACTCCTGGATCTCCTGATGAACCGTGAGGTCCCTCATTTCTGTCAGACAGTGGAATATGTTGATGGTTCTGTCGAGACACATGTTTTCACTGTTCATCTTCTTCAGGTTGCTGATAGCTTTCTGTAGGGTTTCTGGACTGTTCTCAGTCCACCCCAGTAGGTTTCCTAAGAGTCTCTGGTTGGACTCTACAGAGAGACCATGAAGAAAACGAACAAAAAGGTCAAGGTGCCCTGTTTTACTCCTCACGGATATCGTCATAACGCTTTGAAGAAATTCATCCAGAGGTAAAGTGATTATTTGGTCCTCCAGGAATGTCTTCACCACTTCTGTCTTGTTGTTGTAACAGTGGATGATGTAAACTGCAGCCAGAAACTCCTGAACACTCAGATGAACAAAGCAGTAAACTGGTTTCTGGAAGATCTCACACTCTCTTTTGAAGATCTCAGTACAAACTCCAGAGTACAAAGAAGCCTCTGTGACATCCAGACCACACTGCTGCAGGTCTTCTTGGTAGAACATGATGTTTCCTTTCTCCAGATGTTCAAATGCCAGCCTCCCCAGCTTCAGGAGAACTTCCATGTCCTTCTCTGTCAGCTCCTGTGGATTCTCTTCATGTTCCTGCTGGTACTTGTTCTTCTTCCTCTTTGTCTGGACCATCAAGAAGTGTGAGTACATGTCAGTCAATGTCTTAGGAAGTTCTCCTCTCTGTTCTTTGGTCAACATGTGCTCCAGAACCACAGCAGTGATCCAGCAGAAAACTGGAACTCCACACATGATGAAGAGACTCTTGGAGGCCTTGATGTGGGAGATGATTCTGCTGGACAGATCTTCATCACTGAATCTCCTCCTGAAGTACTCCTCCTTCTGGGAGTCAGTGAAGCCTCGTACTTCTGTTACCCTGGAAACACATGAAGGAGGGATCTGATTGGTTGCTGCAGGTCTGGAAGTGATCCAGACCAGAGCTGAGGGAAGCAGATGTCCCTGGATGAGGTTTGTCAGAAGAACATTGATTGATGACTTCTGAGTGACCTCAGACACCACCTGACTGTTGTTGAAGTCCAGAGAAAGTCTGCTTTCATCCAGACCATCAAAGATGAAGAGAAGTTTCCAGACAGACAGCTGTTCTGCTGGGATCTTCTGGAAGGTTGGATGGAAAACTTGGATGAGAGTGAGAAGACTGTGCTGTTCATCTCTGATCAAGTTCATCTCCCTGAAGGAAAGAGGAATCACTGCACTGATGTCTTGGTTCTCCAAGCCCTCGGCCCAGTCCAGAGTGAACTTCTGCACTGAGAAGGTTTTTCCAACTCCAGCAACTCCGCTGGTCAGAACCACTTTGATGGATCCATGTTGGTCATTTAGAACTTTGAAGATGTCCTGACACCTGATTGGAACATCACAATAGATTTTGGAAACTGTCTCCAGCTGCCAGACCTCATGTTGGGTGTGAACTTCTTCTCTCAGTCCCTCTGTGATGTAGAGCTCAGTGTAGATCTTTTTGAGAGGAGTTCCTTTTCCGGTTTCATCAGTTCCTTCCGTTGTATTTTCATATCTTCTCTTCACAACGATCTGATGTTCTTCTAAAAGCTCTTGCACAACTACATCTGCTGAAAGACAAGAACACAATGAAAACCAAAAGACATCTTCATGTCTGTTAAAGTCAACACCAACACAAGTCCAGTTTTCAGAAATGAGTCTATTATCAGTCAGATGTTCAGTTTTACCTCTAACAGCTGTATCCCGACTGATGGACTGTAGTCCAGCTTTGCTTCTGGATCTTTCTGCACACTGTGGACAGGAGCAGAGTCCTGATGGATCAGACTGGTCCCAGTATGAGGTGATGCACTGCCTGCAGAACCAGTGTCCACAGCTGGTAGAGACGGGATCTTTCAGGATGTTCTGACACAGAGAACAGCAGGACAGCTGCTCTTCTTTGCAACTGGGATCCTCATCACTCTCTCTGTTTGACATAAAGAGATGAATATAAACAGAATTTATCAAATAGGCTTAAGTAATGGGCTAAACACTTCCATCTCAGGACATTCATTTGTCATTTCTCAATTTCTAACTAAATGTTTTCCAACTACCTGCTAATCTCCACATAAATTGAACAGACAAAGATGTGGTCCCCAAACCAGACTCCCTCTTGCCCTTGGTCACACATTGAAATTTTGCCTTTCTCCTGATTGTACAGAGACCAGACGTCCCTTAGAAGAAAATCTCAGACTTTGAATTCCCAAGACACAAGGATTGGATGGGCAAATTCCCACACATTAACACTACCTGCTGAATTCTCTTTTCCAGTACCCTGGAGCAAACTCTCTCAGGGAGGCTGAGCGAAGTGACACCCCCTGTTCTTGGAGCACACTTCAGTCACTTCAGTCACACACACCACCAACCCAATTTGCCAAAACAGAGGCAATTTCCCCTATTGCCCTGTGGTTTTCACTTGACAAACAGGGTAGTGAGGTACTGAGAGGCTATTTTTGCCTCCTTGGCTCAAACTCGTGCAAAAGGTTGGGTCATTGCTGCATCTTCAACCTCCGTTTCTTTCTTAGCAAAAAGAAGATGTGTTGGCGGGATTCAGGAAATCCTCCAAGTATTCTTTCAACCTTTCAACAATGTTGTTGGACAAGGTCAAAAGCTCATCACCCACATTGTAAATAGTATTGGGAGCGAACTGCTTGCCCCTCTAGAAGAAACAACTCCTTCTGAACATCTTTTCGTCCACACTGTATTCTGCTTGAACTACCAAAACCAATGCCAATGTCTGCTTCTTCAAGGTCTTTCAAGCCAATAGTACTACTTCAGCTTGTCAACATATTTTAACCTCTTATGACCTCTATTGGCTTTGTGAATTTCTGCTCCAATGGGCACCATAAACCTTATAGTTACACTTTGAACAGCTGCATTAACCATGAAGGAAGAAAACATGGTCCACTCCGGCTCAGCGTCTCTGGCTCACCTGGGTCCCCTTGTTGGTCCCTTGGTCTTGGCTTGTTTGATGTGGGACATTAGGTGATTTCTTGACAACCCTGCTTCTTTCTTTGTCTGAGTGTCCAGGAAACATTATCACAATTGAGTTGATACTCCTACAAAGTCAGTGTTTTACCTCATGTCTAGTGTGTCCTGGTGCCTCGTGCACGGATTGATATTTTTGTGCTCAAACATTGTGTTTGTGGTTGGAAAACTGACTGGCATAGAAATCTAGAAACAAAACAGGACCCAATTTCAGACCAGGGAGGCAGCTTCTTCCAGTTATCACAGTCTTTGGCCACTTGGGCATGGGCCATGGGCACACGGACTTCCTAAAACTCCTTCTGGAGTTCCAAGAAAGCCGAGAACTCTTTACTAATGTTTGGCCTGTAGGCCAAGACTGCAATTAGAGACCTGTCCCTGATTCCGGAGGCACAGCGACATAACCTTCTCTCCTTCTCTTTTAGCTTGGCTTATCACCAACGATCTGTTTACTTTGTTATGAACCCGCCTGGGGCATTTCCACAATTAAGACAGTAAAGCCCCTCAGTATCACTCTTTCCCCCCGCCCCTTTGTACCACCACCAAAAGAAGGTGGTGGTGTATGGGCTGACAATTGAGACTTTCATTTAGCTCATAGAAATTATAAACTAAATTGTTTTTGATGTGTGTTAGATTTAATGGGATGTTAAACATCATGTCTACGTCACTGTGTTTCTATGCTATTTCTGTTAACATATGTATGCATATCTTAACATATGATACATTTGTATTGATAAATGATGTTGTGTTTCTCTTATGCTCTTTCTATTTATATAGTTTTCGTCTTTACTTTCGTTTTTATGTCTTTACTAAAGTCTTAATCAATTCTTGTCAGTAAAGTGAGCCACTCAAAAAACAAAAACTCACTGTAAACACCTTCAAGTGGTGTCCAAAGTTGACATTTTGGTTTTAAGTGTCCCTAAGTGTGGTGCTTATAAAGAAAATCTCATGACATGTCCATCAATGAGTAATGTCTATAGTTTATCGTTTCCAGAAAGATCTAAGCTCTGGACTGTAAACTGAGATAAAACTTCCCCTCATGATAGACATGTAAAGTATTTAAAACTGAATAAAAAACAGGTAATTGTATTAAGCAAAGGTGGTAATTTGTCATTTATTTGATACATTTAGAAAATTGAGAAAGATGGGGGTTGTCATCCTGTGAAGATGTGACAATCTAGACCCTTCACACTACAGCTTAACTAAGTAGCCACAAGGGGGCCCAAGTTTGGGCTTCCCTGTGCTGTTCCCCATCCTGGATAAAATACAGGATTGTGTCAAGAAGGGCATCTGCTGTAAAAGTCTCTGCTAAACAACCTGTGCAAGTCAGTGAAGCGGGTGGCCGTGGGGCAGCGGTCGGTCGGGAAGTTGACCTCTGACCTCTGAAGACTGTAGGTTTGATTCCTGCCTTGCGAGCCCAATGTGTCGAAGTGTCCTTGGGCAAGACACTGAATACCACATTGTCTCTGGTGGGGGGTTGGTGCCAGCGTTCAGCAGTGGAGCCACCATCAGTGTGTGGATGCGTGTGTGTGAATGAGACTGTGACTGTAAAGCGCTTTGGGCCTTCAAGAAAGGTAGAAAACCACTGTATTAGTATACGCCATTTACCAGTGAATAGTGTTTCATCTTGATGACCCCTGACGGGATATGGCAAAAGGTGAACAACAGCATGCAGGAATGTGAACAAACCCAAAACACATTTACCTTAAAAGGTTTTTAGACTTATGTAAGATAAAAACTGTTAACCGTGATTGTTGAAATATTCATCATTCGGTCGAGGAGCAGTAATGCAAACTATTAAATATGGTGAATTTGCTGGATTTTCTTTTTATTTACATCTATTTATACACAGGCATGAGCATGACTAAGAGCTTTAGGCTGTTGCGGGATTTTTTTTATCACCCTGCTGGGACTTGTACATAAACTGTTGAGTGATCATATTGCCTTGTTTTTACAGACCTAACAGCTTGTCTGGTACAAAAAAGGATTCAAAAAGGTATTCGAATTAATTTCTTTGTCTGCAAGACTTAGACGGGTTTCTGTATTTTTTTACGTTGCATACATAGTTAGGACATCAGTCATCGTTTGTGTGTTTTTTTGATAATTATTTTACATCACACACGTTGTTTTATTGTTTCTTTTAGGGGTTGTAGCACTAAAATCCGTACATTTTCTTATGTAAATTCAGTTTTAATTTTGTTTACTTTACAACTTCCTGTATCTGGAAAAATAAGTAAGGCCTTTATAGTGAAAGTAAAAAAAATTACTAGTTGTGTTCAGTAAAACTTTTCCATTTGTTGAATAAATGACCATCACTGTCTTACCATTCTATAAATATTATTGTTGTTTAGATTTAGTAAATATTTCTGTTGTTTTAATGTCCCCGTCTCAGCCTGAGGTAAAGTCTGAACATCTTATGAAATGTTCCTGTATAGACAGCTGTGATAAGAGGTGATGCTAAAAACAACAGAAACTCAGTGGTGACGGTTCTCCCTGAAACTCCAAGGTCACAGTGGGGTCATGCCAAAGACTCTAAAAATGGGATCCAATACTTCCCTGTTTGACTCTCAGCATTGTGGATTGGAAATGGTTCTCCGGTGCTCACCGTTCCCCCAGAACAAGAGTCAAATGCAGAGAACAGGAATGTGACAAGTAAAGGGACTTTAACTTTAATCACAAGTATAATTGATTTTTTTTTAAAAACAGCCCAAATCCCATGAGTTCCACTTTACTTATGTCATTAAAAACGTGCGGCATGCCGTTTCTGCTCTGGAAACATAAAAAATAGTATCTAAACAAACAATCAGAGTAAAACTATACAGTAGCTTTGAAAGTCTTTTGAACCAGAAGTTTCTCTTCAGTCCATGAAAGCAAACAGCATCTGTTTTCAGCACTCTAGGATGCAGATTGTTTAGTGAATAATAAGAAACACTCAGACCAGACATGTAATGGAAACGCCCACCATTTCACACATTCTTTCTCCTGCAGCTCAGTTTACAGCACAAAGCTTGTCTTACTGTAAGTCTGTGGGTCCAGGTTCGGTTCTGAAGGCTAAAGGTGGATCCTTGGACTGGTAAGTTACAAAACTGTGTCCCACAGATTCTGCATCGTCCTCTTCCACTGCGCCGCTCATCTTCATCACACTGAGCTAAAGCGGCAGAACTCTGACTGAGTTCACAAGTCAATAAAAGGTCGAATTCCGTCCTGGAGCAGGAAACACAAAACACACGCAGCTCAGTGCATGATGAAGCAGCAAGAGCATGTGGCTGTTCTTACTATTCTGGAAAACCCAAAGCTCATGGAGTACTTTCAGTTCTGCCCTGAGCAGAGCCCCTCCCATCCTTCCTCTGCTTTTCCAGGAAATCACATGACCATAAACCAGACTGACGCTTTACAAGTGCTCTGACTTCCTTGTTTAAAAGCAAATAATCTATTTCTAATGAATGGGAAAGAATTAAAAAGGCTTTTTTTTTAGCTGAAACCACAATCCCCAGTCTCTCACGGTCTTGGCATCACGCCATTGTACTCTCGCCATTCCCTCAGGCATGTTTGGCACACATTCCTCCTTTCACAAGCAGAGTGAACTCTCCTGTCGGTCAAACTCAGTAAAAGTCATTTAACTTTCATTTTAACCACATGCACCCTTGATGTCAAATACATTACGATCATTTTCAACTTGCCTAATGCTGATTGTAGACAAGAAATTCCTCTAAAAAATGATTGTGGAAAGTTACAAACTGTTCACAGTAAATGCATTTTGCATTTGCATGAAAGTGTGTGCTTTCACATTAAACCCCATTGTTTGAAAGATATGTCTGCTGCTCTGCCATACCCAGAAAAAACAGGGGACTCGCCCCCCAAGCATGCAGTACACTGCTGCCCTCTAGTGCTTCAGCCTGACAACTGCACTTTCATTTTCACTTCTAGATATTTTTTGAATTTTCCAAACGAAAGGAATTTTTTTTAATTGAAAAAACCCCTTTGGAATGTAAGTAATAGTCAAAAACATCTATAAATGGAACAATTCTGATGTTTTTATTTTATTTTTCTCTTTTAATGCCTTAAGAGCTCTTGGTGACACCAGCGTAATGGAAAAAAGTCAGACGTGTTTTGGTTCACCTGGTCTGTGGTATCTTTTTCAGGGGAAGACTATCAGTTCTTATGAGTTAAAGAAACAGCAGGAACCTGATCTGTCAGAAACATGAGATGTTCTGCGGGTTAATCATTTCTGCCCAAGAAAAGGATGAGTTGTGCTCATGTGATTCAGGTAAATGATAAGAGGAAAAAAAACAGTGTTCTACAGGAAGACTGCCTGTGTGCAACCGAAACCCGCATGTTCTGAACTCTAACAGCTGAGGAGAAGATGAGCAGTTCAGAGGAGGATGAAGCTCGGCCTTCATCATCCAGCTGTCAGTCCACAAAGAGCAATCGATCCAAAGGACGACCTCCAAACTTCAGAGCTGAACCTGAACCCTCCGACACAAAGTAAGAGTTTCTGCGACAGTCGTTTCTTTGTAGAACTCTTTGTTCTGTAACTGTGTTCATCTATGTGAACTTCCCCAGTTCTAAGGTGTGTTCGCATTCTTCAGAAGTATCTCAGAGAACCTGCCGGGACAGAAAAAGTTTCACCAACAAAATGTGAACATTTTGCAGTGAACTTTGGATCCGAGCTTTTTTCTGCCTCTGTCTTTTTTTACGAGAAACACAAGTCCTGTTGATCATTTACTTCCACTTCCCCCTAAAGCTCCAAACAAACCCAACACTCTGCTGTTTTATGAATCTTAATGAACAAAGGTGCTTTTTTTCTCAGTTGTAAAATAAAAAGCTTCGAGTGAATGCCGACAGCTATCTTTGGGATATCTTTGTAAAACTCAAACCGCCATCAAGCTTTCATAGTTGATCAAACTCCAAGTGAATTCCACAAAGAAATGCTGAAAAAGTAACAAAAAGAAAAACTGAATTTCAAATCCCAGAGTTTGGTTTTAGTGCTTATGTATGAACACAGATTGATCATTAAATTGAATGTTTTGTGAACAAGACACAAAGTCTTTCTCTTGGGGTGGGAGCTCTCTACCTACCAAGAGAGGACAAACACTATTTTTTCGGGTGGAGAACTATGACCTCTGACCTGGAGTGTTCCTAGTTTCCCAGTTAAACCAGACATCACATCTTCTGTTCTTTCAGAGCTTCTCTGTTTTCCTTCAAATACAGCAGATCCTTCAAAGCTCTGACCTGTTTGTTTTGCAGAGGTCAGCTGATCACACGAACAGTCCAGTCTTCAGCATCCAGCTGCATGTCCATGGAGAGTGACTGGTCCAAAGACAAGAATCCAAACTTCAGAACTGAACTTTCAAACTCAGAGTAAGAGACGGTCTCTGCAGGAGACTTGCTGTGTTCCTCTTTCTGCTGCTCTGCATGTCTTAGTTCTTCAGCCAGAGATCACATCTGATGCTGCTGTTTTCCTGATCCTGATTCAACAGATGTTACTTGAGTGTCTTGTTTTGCTTGTGTTGTAGACAAAAAAAAAGAAAAGGCCCTGCAGAGTGTCAGGAAAACTTACCATCACTGAAGAGGTGAAACATCTCCAATAATAAAAAGAAATCTAAGTCCAGTTAACTTTGAAGGAACCAACTTGGATGAATGATGACACGGATGTATTTTTTTCACCACTTGAGCGTTTTGATGTACAAGAAAACCACTCTTACTGAGTGGTCTCCCATGTTGGACTCCTCCTATTCAACTGAACTTACTGTGGGGCAAAAAAGTTTTCAGTCAAACACTAATCATGCAAGACTTAATAGGGAGACAGAATCCAGGAAATCCTGCCATAGGACTTTAGATGAAATAATTGCTAAATTCTTCAGTAAAATTCATATTTGATCAACTGCAAACAAGCAAGAATTCTGTCTGTGACAAATTGCTGACTTCTTCTATCCTCCATGTGCTGCCTGAATTAATATCACCAAGACCAAAGATCTGTCAAAGGACACCAGAAACAAAGTTGTAGACCTGTGCCTACAGGGAAGACTGAATCTCCTCCAGGTAATCAGTTTGGTGTGAGGAAATTACCTGCTGGAGACATCGGCCAACCATTCTAATCATTTGAAACATTTAAAGACATGAAGATAGTCATGTTTTTGCTCCATATCTCATTCTGTCGGCACACAACCTGAATTATCCATCAGCTTTTAATATCGGAGAAAAAACTCAGATGACATTAGAAACTTCTTCCAGGAGGACCTTTAAAGCCCTTTTCCTTATTGGAACCGAATCATCCCCACATAATGAATAGATTTGGCCCAAAGTATGATTGAAAAACTCAAACCACCATCACCTATTTTAGAATTGATCAACTTCCAAGAGAATTTCATGGGGAACATGGAAAAAGTCATAAAAAGGAAAAAAAAATGAATTTCAAACCCCTGGTTTGGTTTTACTGCTCGGTAAATGTAGTTGTTTTGTCCCAGATTCTGTAAAATGACTTTTTGTTCAGTTTTTGTAAATCACCAAACACAGTCAACGTGCACTTTAGGTAGAAAAAAAACAACAACATAGAATACTCAGAAAGAACCAGAGATGAGAACCAAACTGTGTGCAGGAATGCAAGATATAAAAGAACGCTTTTTTTTCCTTAGACATTGTTAAACTTTAATGTTGGTAGAATTTAATATCTTGCAATTTTTTTCTTCATTTCTACAGACAGAGGGAAAGTACAGATGCTGATCAGAAGGACCAATGTGCTTTATGTCAGGACGTCCACAAGGATCCGGTCTTGAACTTGAAAGAAGCTTTAGATGAACATCAGAGCAGTGTGAAGAAAAGATGTGAACATGTGACTGAAGGAACTGATGAAACTAGAAGAGAAACTCCCCTCAACAGGATCTACACTGAGCTCTACATCACAGAGGGACTGAGAGAAGAAATTCATACACAACATGAGGTCTGGCAGCTGGAAACCACCTGTAAGTTAAACAGCTGCCATGATGATCCAATCAGGTGTCAGGACATATTCGAAGCCTTAAACAACCAACATGGATCCATCAGAGTGGTTCTGACCAGTGGAGTTGCTGGAGTTGGAAAAACCTTCTCAGTGCAGAAGTTCACTCTGGACTGGGCCGAGGGCTTGGAGAACCAAGACATCAGTGCAGTGATTCCTCTTTCCTTCAGGGAGATGAACTTGATCAGAGATGAACAGCACAGTCTTCTCACTCTCATCCAACGTTTCCATCCAACCTTCCAGAAGATCCCAGCAGAGCAGCTGTCTGTCTGGAAACTTCTCTTCATCTTTGATGGTCTGGATGAAAGCAGACTTTCTCTGGACTTCAACAACAGTCAGGTGGTGTCTGATGTCACTCAGAAGTCATCAATCAATGTTCTTCTGACAAACCTCATCCAGGGACATCTGCTTCCCTCAGCTCTGGTCTGGATCACTTCCAGACCTGCAGCAACCAATCAGATCCCTCCTTCATGTGTCTCCAGGGTGACAGAAGTACGAGGCTTCACTGACTCCCAGAAGGAGGAGTACTTCAGGAGGAGATTCAGTGATGAAGATCTGTCCAGCAGAATCATCTCCCACATCAAGGCGTCCAAGAGTCTCTTCATCATGTGTGGAGTTCCAGTTTTCTGCTGGATCACTGCTGTGGTTCTGGAGAACATGTTGACCACAGAACAGAGAGGAGAACTTCCCACCACCATGACTGACATGTACTCACACTTCCTGATGGTCCAGACAAAGAGGAAGAAGAACAAGTACCAGCAGGAACATGAAGAGAATCCACAGGAGCTGACAGAGAAGGACATGGAAGTTCTCCTGAAGCTGGGGAGGCTGGCATTTGAACATCTGGAGAAAGGAAACATCATGTTCTACCAAGAAGACCTGCAGCAGTGTGGTCTGGATGTCACAGAGGCTTCTTTGTACTCTGGAGTTTGTACTGAGATCTTCAGAAGAGAGTGTGAGATCTTCCAGAAACCAGTTTACTGCTTTGTTCATCTGAGTGTTCAGGAGTTTCTGGCTGCAGTTTACATCATCCACTGTTACAACAACAAGAAGATGGAGGTGGTGGAGAACTTCCTGGGGCCCTTATGTAAAGATTGTCCAGACACAGCCTCAAGACCAACATCTTTTTTTGGAAGGATCTTTAACTATTTTTTTCTTGGAATGATCTTTAACTATTTTAAAAAGAACGACCAAAGTTTTCTTCTTTTGGATGAATTTTTGAAAAGAGTCATGAAAAAATCCCTACAGAGTCAAACTGGTCATCTGGATCTGTTTGTCCGTTTCCTTCATGGCCTTACTGTGGAGTCCAACCAGATACTCCTAGGAAGTCTCCTGGGTCAGACAGAGAACAGTCCAGAAACCACCCAGAAGATGATCAACAACCTGAGAGCGATGAACAGTGATCAGTCTTCTCCTGACAGGTGCATCAACATCTTTCACTGTCTGATTGAGATGCAGGACTTAACAGTTTACCAGGAGATTCAGGAGCTCTTCAAACCAAGAAATAGATCAAAGAAAAAACTTTTAGAGATACACGGCTCAGCTCTGGCCTACTTGATCCAGATGTCCGACAAAGCTGTGGATATGCTGAACCTCAATCATTACAACTTAACATATGAAAGTCAAAGGAGGCTGATCCCAGCAGTGAGGAACTGTAGAAAGTTTTGGTGAGTCTGGATGTAGATTAGGTGTTTGATTCTACACAACATCAATCTTAACCTCATTTCAAGATTACATATTGATGAATTATAGTCTGCTTCAATCAAGCCTTATCATAAAATAATCTACCCAAGAAGAAATCTGGAAAATATTGAAGTTAGTCACTTTGGCCTAGAACAAAATGTCAAACAGGATCTTCAAGTACTTGCTCATGCTTTAAAGCCTCCCTTCAACCATTTTTTGATTTTAAAAGTGATCCCAGTGGTCTTTTGTGACCATGAGATTGTTGTGTTTTCATTTGTGAAAGTCACTGCTGTACCTGTTCAACACTTTCCAGTTGTCCTGTCCCTGTTAGTTTGTCAAAGTTAACGTGGTTTTTCTGGAACTTCCTCTTTATGATATTTTTCTTATTTGTATGGAGACAAAAATAAAATGTCCCTCTAATTTTATTCTGATTTTAATTCTTTTCCTCCTCGGACTAATGTGAAGCAGCAAGTCATCAAACTGGGTCACAGAGAGCAGAAGTACCGCTGAAAGCGTCATTCAGACGCAGCTTCTGCAGTCGATGGTGAAAATGATGGAGAGTCTCTGAATGATCTCATGGACCCTGACATGGAGATCACCGATGCTTTTGTAGAACTCTTGAAAATAACTCAACCTAAACGCTCAACATCATCCGTGTCTCCCATGCATTGGAAATAAGATATCTAGTCAATGCTTCCATGTTGCCATGAGACTAAAAACTTTTGACAGTAGGTCCTCCCACATGTGGTGTGAGCGCCCAATTTATGAACAGATTATTGGTCAAGCGTTGGATTTAGCGTGCATCAACAGAGAGGCAGCAGACGCGAATGTATGTCCTCTATCATCATGAAAATGCCACAAAAACACGGTCTAAACACCATTTTCCTCAGATTGGGTCTTGAATTGGAAATGGAGTTCATACCTACTTTTTTTTGGTCTCATTTCAGTTTTTCTCGACGTTTTCTCTCTGAGAATAGCTGGGAAGTTGTTGCCTCAGCTCTGACTTCAAAGCCCTCCCATCTGATAGAACTGGACCTGAGTCAGACACACCTTCAGGATACAGTGATGAAAATCCTGTGTGCTGGACTGGAGAGTTCCAACTGCATACTCCAGACTCTCAGGTCAGAACAATGGATATAGTTTCCTAATCACACATTACTGACGTTCAAGTAATAAGCAACCTTACTCAACTCAACGCATTTTAGAAGATCTCAGTCAGTTCACGTGATTTATCTTCTTATCTTCTGCATTTGAGGGTCTGGTTTATGGGGTCACCAACCTCAGCAAGAATACCCACACTTCCTGTTTCCTTATTGGAGGAAGAGCCAAAGAGTAAAATCTCTTATGTTTGTTGAAATGAAAATACCACAGCAGTGAAAATGTTCATTAATTAAAATGTTCATAGTTAAAGAATGCAGGTTGAGTGCTTGGCCCAGTTTCACCTCATCAAATCTGGCCCTTTTTGCAAAAAGTTTGGACACCCCTGACTTAAATGTTGCTCAAAGATATTTTCCATCTGAAAAACACCTGGTTCAGGATTTTTACAAAACCTTTTCTTGTTGGCTTGAGGTTGAAGGACTGCAGCTTGTCAGATATCAGCTGTGATGTTCTGGTCTCAGCTCTGAAGTCCAACCCGTCTCACCTGACAGAACTGGACCTGAGCTTCAATAAGAACCTGCAGGATTCAGGAGTTATTCATCTGTGTGCTTTTCTGAGAAGTCCAGACTGCCGCCTGAAGACGCTGAGGTCAGACTTCAACTTAGAATTTTTGCTGACATAAAATGATAGAAAAGTTTTTTTAAATTTACGGCTTGAGGCAGATATTTTCCACAACCCTGGAGATGTTTCTTCACTAAACTCTACGCTCTTTGTACAAATTATGACATTTTAGCATTTCTGAGTCAAGGGGCTTTTGGTCCATTTTACTGTCCAAATGACATAAAATAACAGACAAATGGCATTTCAATTTATATTTTTAAACATTTTTTTCTACAGTAAAACCTTCTGTCTTGAATACAGAAATGTAACCTTTCTCTACCACCAACATTTATGCTTGAACTTAGGTTGATGGACTGCAGCTTGTCAGAGATCAGCTGTGATGTCCTGGTCTCAGCTCTGAAGTCTAACTGTGCCTGCCTGAGAGAACTGGACCTGAGCTCCAACCAGAACCTGCAGGATTCAGGAGTCCTTCATCTGTGTGCCTTTCTGGAGAGTCCAGGTTGCAAACTGAAGACTCTGAGGTCAGTTGTCGAACTCCTACTGTTGGACTTCCTGTTTTTGAAGAATTTAAGACTAAGAAAGTCTTAGAATGAAAGCCAAACTCAAGTCCAGAAGACGTAAGCACACCTTCATCCATGTACTCTTTTATTCAATTACTGGTTAAGCCTTTCAAAATCAGGGGTGGAGTCTGTGGCTCAATTCCAACAGGCTGCAGGAGCTTATAGGATTGTGTTTCCAGTGAAAACCGACTGGTCTTGTTCAACTGCTGACTGTTTGAAGATGACTGTAGTTTGCAGAAGTGCAGCTTGTCAGAGGTCAGCTGTTCTGCTCTGGGCCCGGCTCTGAAGTCCAACCCGTCCCGTCTGAAGCAAATGAGCCTGTGTTTTAACAGCCTGCAGGATTCAGGAATGACACACCTGTGCGCTCTTCTGGAGAGTCCGCACTGCAGACTGAGGAATCTGAGGTCAGTTCTGTTACTCCAGCAGATCTTCTGTGTTCAGGATCAAAACAGAAGATCCATTCCATCACTCAAGCCCTGCCGGAACAGCTTAATTGTCTTAAAAAATCAGCTTTGAAGTGATCACTAATAAACTGTGAATTAATTGGTTGTAAATTGTGAATTTTAACGTGAATATGACAATTATTTGAGATGAAATTGATCATTTACATGAATATGTAAGACTGCAAAATGATAACATGATGTCATTTGAACTGTGTGTTTCTAGATCTACATATACATTTACAGTTGTAAAGATTTTCTTTTCTTATAGGTGAACTAAATGACAGAAATTGATCAAAAAACTTTTCACTTCATAGATGGAAAAATTTTTTTTTTTTTGCTATTTTCGTCGTATTTAGTTTTTGTGTGGTACTTTAGTTGCTTAAAGTAAATGTAATCTGCTCTGTGATTGGTCGCCACTGCGATCACAGCTGCTTCCAACAGAGGTAATATTTATTACCTTTTAACAAATGTATTTCCTCTTTTAAAGTGCCATTTATAATGTGGAAAATACAAAAAAGATCATTGAAAATTGCATTTAGCTGTTTTTTATGTTCTACTTTCTCAAAGAAAAAACACTGTGGAGAACTCAGTGTTTGGTATAAACAGCATCATAAAAACATTTATATTTTTGCTGCTTTTAACCTTTTTCCTGAAACATTTGTGTATTTCAGGTTGATAAGCTGCAGTTTGTCAGAAATCAGCTGTGAGGCTCTGGTCTCAGCTCTAAAATCCAACCCGTCCAACCTGACAGAACTGGACCTGGGTGCGAACAAGCTCCAGGATTCAGGAGTTCATCACCTGTGCGCTTTTCTGGGGAGTCCAGACTGCAGACTGAAGATTCTGAGGTCCATTTTTCACCTGTTTTATGTGTTAAAGTTCTTCTGAAGCTCACTGATGTTCAGAAACACAGACAGCACCAGATGTTCTCAAACACCAAAACTTCAGTCATATTCCAGAGGAAATTCCAAACTGGGAATGTTTTTCATGTTGGCTGAGTCATTCTGAGCAGCAGTTAGTCCCAGCGTCATAATCTTTTACACAAAGCAAAACCAACTTGTGACCTGAAACCAGAAACACCGACACATAAAAGCACCTAACGGTTTCTGAAAGCATCACTGAAGATGCGTTCACATCAAATGCGATTCACACGGCAGAATAGTCCAGTTTTAAGTTAAGTCAATATACAAACGCAATCGGAGATCCAGTGGCAGATTTTGGGTGTTGGTTGAAGCTCTATTTTCTAACTGGACACAAATTCTGTCGTGAAATGTTGCCATGCAGAGCAAAGTTTCCAGAGTACAAATACCTGCACATTACACATTTGCATCACATCAACCAGTCAGGAACTCAGTTTTATGTTGGTGATGCAGTCAGTGGGTGGAGTCTAAAATCAACACAAAGGGGAATCTGATCCTTCTCCTTCTGGAATTTCTGCTACTTTTCTTCTTTTTATAGTGACAATAACAGAAAATTTCTCAAATGTTATTTTTTATTTTTTCCTCCTTGAACTAATGCGGGACAGCAAGTCATCAAACAGGGACACAGAAAGACAGAAGTACCGCAGAAAGCGGCCGTTAATCAGACCCAGCTCTTGCAGTAGATGGTAAAGCTCGCCGTACTTTTAGAGTCTCTGAATGATCTCATGAACCTATGGAGAGGAGATTACCGTCGCTTTTATAGAGTTCTTCAAAATAAACAAACCTGATCTGTCAACATCATCAGTGTCTTAAAACATTTCAACATTTTGACGATAGCGGAAGCGTCAGGTTGTTGACATAATTTTGGACAAGTGTCAACCAGTTTGATGTGTGTCAAGGAAGTGGACGCAAATCTGCAGAGCAAATCATATTCAGTGTGAATTTTGAATTTCTATGCCTACTTTTAAGCATTGTACTTTTTACTTGTGTTGGCGTGCTAATGCTCAAGCTGTGTTATTATTAGGAACAACTATGTGGTTCTTGTTTAACGCCGACAGTTTCTGTCTGCATCCAGGTTGGTGCAATGCAGTTTGACAGATGTCAGCTGTGAACTTTTGGCCTCAGCTTTGAAGTCCAACCCGTCCTATCTGACAGAACTGGAGATGTACGAGAACGATCTGAAGGATTCAGGAGTTCTTCATCTGTGTGGTTTTCTGCAGAGCCCAGACTGCAGACTAAAGGCTCTGAGGTCAGTAGTCCATCTGTTCATAAGGGCTTTAGTTTAAACAACTGTGGAAAGCTCAAATACGTCATCACATAAAACCAGGAGTCAGAACCTTTTCTTTCTTCCACAACACACACAGATTTTAAAATGTTACTTTCAGTTTTATGCTGCATTTCGACTTATATTTCGTAAACGGTTTTTTACCTAAGAATCTGTTTTACTTCTTCACAACATCGACTTGCCAGAGAAGGCAGATGGAAACCAGCCTATGTCTAAAATCTGGCATATTTACATTTGTTTCTAGTGTTCACTAAATGCTTTATTCATAAATAAATGTTGGAATATCTACAAACGTGTGTGGTCGACCAGTTCCTGTCTGTGTCCAGGATTGGGTACTGCGGCCTGTCAAAGATCAGCTGTGATGTTCTGGTCTCAGCTCTGAGGTCCAATCCGTCCCATCTGACCCAACTGGACCTCACCAGCAACAACCTGCAGCAGTCAGACCTTCAGCAGCTCCTCGATTTGGTGGAGAGTCCAGACTTCAAGCTGAAGAGCGTGAGGTCAGCAGTTTCCAACATGAAGGTCCTTCCTGGTCGTCAGGATCTCCTTTTCTTTCATTTACCATCCAGATGTATTCAATGCATGTTTTCAAGCAACTCCAGTTTGAAACAACCAATAACTAGATCATAGTTGGTAGTGATGTTGAAAAATATGAACAAAATTTAGAGCAAAGACAAAAGGGGAAACAAATCCAAACTACATTATAATGAATCCCAAAAGGAAAGAAGTCACTTCAGACCACAGTATTTACACTCAATCTATAGGCTTTAAATGACATTAGAACACATTCTTTTTATTTACAGCTCATAGTAAAAAAATACATACATTAACATTTTGTGGAAAGAAAAACAATTCAGTTTTCATTTCACTTAACCTTCATAAATCTATGCAAGACAGATTTCCAATGTGTTTTTGTTAAAGAGTTTGGGCCACACTCTTTAACAAAAACACAACAAAAAAAAGAGTTGGTTGTCATGGTAACGACTACAGGACCAGCACCGATCTGCTGCAGGATCCACAACATCATTTCAGAGGGAAAGTTCACGTCTTACCGCTTGTTTTTGTCCAGATAATGACGCAAAAGTTTGTTTCACAGAAACACAAAAGCAGTTTCCCAACTTTCTTTCATTTAAGAAATATCCACCATTAACTCCAATCCTTAAATCTAGATGAACAAACAAACAATCGACATCCTGCAGCCAATCAGGGTGGAGTCTTCACCCGGACCGTTGTTCACAAACCGATATACTGAGGCGTCATCCTGTTTTTAAATCTGCTTTATTTTGAGACTTTAGAACATCCCAAGATCACATCTTCAACTGGACTGATCTTCATGATCTCTGTTTTCTGTTTTCAAATTGACATATTGGCTGGAGATAAATGAAGAAAAATAAACTACAATAAAAAATAAAAATAAACTACAGCTGATCAGTTTAAACTGCTGAAGTTCAGTTCTCACATCCTTCTGTTTGGTCCTGATGTGTTGATGGACCGCCTCCGTGTTTGCTCTCATTACTCCAGATGAGTCATGACTTCTGGACTGAAAGTCTTCCTTTAAGTCCAGATGACAGCCTCCATGCATGTTTCCTGTCAGTCAGATCTGCAGAGTAAACAGACGTGATGCTGAAAGTGTGTGAGATGAGCAAGCTAACCTGAGAGCCGACAGGAAGCTGCTGCTCACTCATTTGTTCTCTGCTTTTTGTTCTTCAATAGATGGACCAATGACTGGACACACTAGAACCACAGAAAGAACAAAGCAGCAGCATCCCGATAGACCCTCAGCAGAATCTGCAGAGGTTCTGACTGGACTGGATGTGACTCCCTGAGCTTCAATGTGAACTGATCTGTGATGTCAATGTGCACAGAATAAAACTAATAACTTGGAGAGGACGACAAAAACTGACTGAACACCGGAGGAAGTCATGACAGAGTTTTAAAAACTCTTTTGTTTTATGTCACCAGTTTGATCCAGTTCATTCTATTGTTGTTTTTCCACATCAGAATAATCCAAAGGGACATTATTAGAACATTCTAGCACACTGTATGCTCACATGTCTTTGTAAATTCAAAGTGTTTCCACACATTGGACTGGAATGATGGTTGATCAGTTTTTGCTGTGTTGTTCACTGTGTTGTTTTTACATTATAGTAAAATAAACCAAAGATTCTCAATCCAAATGGTATCTTCAAAGATCCATTTGATTATTGATTTATCTCATTTTGAAAAGTTTCTTTTTAATGTCATTGGTCGATTTGATTCGATTCTGCCTCAGACAGACAGATCTGCTTGGATTAGGGATACACCCCTGTGATTAAGGTGTGCATGTGTGGTTTCTTTGACTCCTCTTTCTAACCATCTTTGGGGTTCAGCATCCTCATTATCAGCTGGAATTCCTGAGGAATTGGGAGAGAGATTGTGTGATCTTTTAACAGTTGATTATCCATCATAAAAACATCTGTTTTCTACATTCTTCTTCCAAAAAAAGAAGGTTTCTGTGTTTCCTTCCGAAGGACTTCCTCTACTATTCTTTTCTGCAGAATAGTAGAAACTGCAGAAACGGTCATGAGCTCCGCCTCCTTTTCTTTGATTTACTGTGTGGTTGCATTTCTTTTCCTCTGCTGAGTCTCCATAGAAGCTGCAGACTCCCCGCTCAGTTGCTGTCCGTTGTGACAGAAACACTCTTGTTGCGCCACGCTGAGGCAGAGCTTGGTCATGAACAGGAAGAGTGCAGTCATAGTGCTTCCTGTTAGCAGTGGGTGGGGCTCTGCTCAGAAAAGAAAACCAACAGTTTCCAGAAACCTTTGAATCCTGATAGGAGAGAGCAGCAGAGCTGTGAACTCTGATGAAGATCATTTATTCAGAGGAAGAGGTGGAGACAGCATGTCAGAAGCTTCCAGACAGTTTCTCCTGTGTGTCTGCAATAAAAGACCAACGTGGACCGCTCGGATTTGAACCTGGATCTTCAGATTCAAAGTAAGTCAGTTCTTGCTGTAAACCTCTACAGAATCACTGACAAAGATGATTGTGACTCTTCCAGCTCACAGACCCTGCAGCTGGTTTTTTAACAGAAAGCTGTAGCTTTCTGTAAGAAGATCCTCCGGCACAGTCTGACTCATCTGAAGTTAAAAACAGCATCAACATTCTATTTAAGGTTTAGAGTGTTGGTCTGTGGGCTGGAGGGTCTCTGACACACTTAAGTTTCATTTACTGTCACCTTAAATCACAGAAGTGTGCAAACAAATGAGGAGAATTTTCTCTGAGTCAGTGGAGCAAAGCAGATGAAACAGATGTTTCCTCCTGCTGTCGTCATGTGAGCTTTATGTCATAAAACTCTCCCTGCAGCTGCATGTTTCTCATCCATCTGAAAGACCTCCATTGTTTTGCTGTCCTCCTAAGCTCCAATCTCTTCTTTGTAGATATCAGAGGCTCACACAGAAAGTCCAGTCTTCAGCGTCCAGCTGTGACTCCATGAAGAGTGACAACTCCAAAGGCTTTCCTCCAAACTTCAGAGCTGAATCTGGACCCTTCAAGTAAGAGATGGCTTCTGCTGCAAACTCAGCTCCAGGTTTTCACCATGTTCCACTTCCAGATGTTCTGCAGGTATCAAGGTTTCAGGCAAAGAACACACAAATGTCAGGAAAAAAGCAATCAAGAAAAGAGTCAAAGCTGGAGGAAGCGACGTGTCTTCAGGAGCGTTGAGGCAGAAACATGGACGAATGCAAAGCTGCCTCCTACAGCGTTCGCAGAGAGGTCAAGGAGGCAAAGGGACGCTACAAACAGAAACTACAGTCAGAGTTTCAGCAGGGAGACTCCTGGAGTTTGTAACAGGAGCTGAGAACAAGAACGATGAATGCAGACGCATTCTGTAGCAGACAAGCTCAAAGCGCTAACGGCGTTAGCAATGTGAAGACCACAACAGACTGAAGACTCCGGGAGCACGCCGTAGAGGACAGCACATTCATCATTTCGAAGCGTGACATGAGGAAGGCGTTCAGAAGAGCAGGAAAGCAGCAGGACCAGACGGCCTCAGTCACACCCCTAGCAACCAGCATCACCCTCAGACCTGGCAACCTAAAAGCAGGGGATATTAAATAAACAAACTAAACGGTGGAAACTAATCATGTTTGAAATAGAAAAAGTGGGCCGCGCATGGGGGCGTATCACCATTTTGTTGTAGGTGTGGCGGTGAATGCTGTCATCACACTGAACCTTCACCCATCCTCGTGTCGATGGATCTCCAGCTTCCTACAGACCTCAGGCAGCACAGGTGAGCAACCACGTCTCGCCATCACTCACCCTCAGCACTGGAGCCTCAGGGTTGTGTTCTGAAACCCCTGTACTCACTCTATACCTTTGACTGTGTGGCCACATCCAGATCCACATCCAGATCCAATAATGTTATGAATTTTGAGGACAATACTACAGTGGGGGGCGTGATCTCCAACAACTACAAGACAGCCTACCTGGAGGAGATGAAAAACCTGGAGACAAGGTGAAAGGTCAACAATTCTCTTCATGCTAGCCCCTATTTATCAACAAGACCCCAGTGGAGAAAGTGGACAGCTTGGAAGTACCAAGGTGTTCGTATCAGCGGGCGTGGTCCTGCCATGTTAACACCCTGGTAACAGCAGCGACTTCACCATCTCTTTAAACTGCCCTCAATGGTGCTAAAGAAGTTCCAAACCAGCACCACTGAGAACGCACTGACGGGAAGTATCTCAACAGCACGAAACAAAGACAGGAAAGCTTTCCAGAGTGTAGTGCAATCATCTACAAGCAGCGTTGCATCAAAGGAATGAAGATCCAGAAGGACTTCAGTCATCCCAACAACAGACTCTTCTCTCTGTTGAGGTCAGAGAAGCGTTCCTGCCCCCTGAAGGAAAGCACAGAGGATGATGTTGTTTGGGCTCTTAACAGGAACATCTAGTACCTGCTCTTTCATTTTGTTTGACCATGAGATGAACAAAAAAACAGGAAGTCACAGTCAGGCGACATGAAACTGTTTCTGCACTGAAGCTGGAAAGTAAAAGATTTACAAAATGATGGATTAAAACCTCGAGTTTTTCACCTTTTGTCCTTCTATTGGTCTGAAATATGTTGTCTTCCATGTCAACAGAAAGAAGAAGAGTGAAGTGTCTGAGGAGGAGCAGCTGTCCTGCTGTTCTCTGTGTCAGAACATCCTGAAAGATCCCGTCTCTACCAGCTGTGGACACTGGTTCTGCAGGCAGTGCATCACCTCATACTGGGACCAGTCTGATCCATCAGGACTCTGCTCCTGTCCACAGTGTGCAGAAAGATCCAGAAGCAAAGCTGGACTACAGTCCATCAGTCAGGATACAGCTGTTAGAGGTAAAACTGAACATCTGATGATGTTTAACTTATCTCTGAAAACTGGAATTCTGTTGGTGTTGACTTGAAGGCATGGAATTCTTTTGCTCTTTTGTCTTCATTGTTTTCTTGTCTGTCAGCCGATGTTGGTCTACAGGTGTATTTCAATGAATATCAGAGCAGTGTGAAGAGGAGATGTGAACATGTGACTGAAGGAACTGATGAAACTGGAAGAGAAACTCCTCTCAAAAAGATCTACACTGAGCTCTACATCACAGAGGGACTGAGAGAAGAAGTTCATACCCAACATGAGGTCTGGCAGGTGGAGACCACCTCCAGGATCAACTCCCTCGATAATGATCCAATCAGGTGTCAGGACATCTTCAAAGTCCTAAATGACCAACATGGATCCATCAGAGTGGTTCTGACCAGTGGAGTTGCTGGAATTGGAAAAACCTTCTCAGTGCAGAAGTTCACTCTGGACTGGGCCGAGGGCTTGGAGAACCAAGACATCAGTGCAGTGATTCCTCTTTCCTTCAGGGAGATGAACTTGATCAGAGATGAACAGCACAGTCTTCTCACTCTCATCCAACGTTTCCATCCAACCTTCCAGAAGATCCCAGCAGAACAGCTGTCTGTCTGGAAACTTCTCTTCATCTTTGATGGTCTGGATGAAAGCAGACTTTCTCTGGACTTCAACAACAGTCAGGTGGTGTCTGATGTCACTCAGAAGTCATCAATCAATGTTCTTCTGACAAACCTCATCCAGGGACATCTGCTTCCCTCAGCTCTGGTCTGGATCACTTCCAGACCTGCAGCAACCAATCAGATCCCTCCTTCATGTGTCTCCAGGGTAACAGAAGTACGAGGCTTCACTGACTCTCAGAAGGAGGAGTACTTCAGGAGGAGATTCAGTGATGAAGATCTGTCCAGCAGAATCATCTCCCACATCAAGGCCTCCAAGAGTCTCTTCATCATGTGTGGAGTTCCAGTTTTCTGCTGGATCACTGCTGTGGTTCTGGAGAACATGTTGACCAAAGAACAGAGAGGAGAACTTCCCACCACCATGACTGACATGTACTCACACTTCCTGATGGTCCAGACAAAGAGGAAGAAGAACAAGTACCAGCAGGAACATGAAGAGAATCCACAGGAGCTGACAGAGAAGGACATGGAAGTTCTCCTGAAGCTGGGGAGGCTGGCATTTGAACATCTGGAGAAAGGAAACATCATGTTCTACCAAGAAGACCTGCAGCAGTGTGGTCTGGATGTCACAGAGGCTTCTTTGTACTCTGGAGTTTGTACTGAGATCTTCAGAAGGGAGTGTGAGATCTTCCAGAAACCAGTTTACTGCTTTGTTCATCTGAGTGTTCAGGAGTTTCTGGCTGCAGTTTACATCATCCACTGTTACAACAACAAGAAGATGGAGGTGATGGAGAACTTCCTGAAGAATCAAACAAACATCTCTTCTCTAGATGAGTTTCTGAGCAGCATAATGAAGGAATCTCTGCAGAGTCAAACTGGTCACCTGGATCTGTTTGTTCGTTTTCTTCATGGTCTCTGTTTGGAGTCCAACCAGAAACTTTTAGGTAGTCTTGTGAGTCAAACTGAGAACAATGTAGAAACCATCAAGAAAATAGTCAACAACCTGAAAAAGATGAACTGTAATCAAATGTCTCCTGATAGAAGCATCAACATCTTCCACTGTCTGGTGGAGATGAAGGATCTCTCAGTTCATCAGGAGATCCAAGAGTTCTTGAAGTCAGAGAACAGATCAGACAGAAACCTCTCAGAGATCCATTGCTCAGCTCTGGCCTACATGCTGCAGATGTCAGAAGAGGTTCTGAATGAGTTGGACCTGAACAAGTTCCACACAACTGATGAGGGTCGACTTAGACTGATCCCAGCTGTCAGGAACTGCAGAAAGTTTTGGTGAGTTTTATTTTTCCACTATAAATAGAAAGTTTACCTCAAACTAAAGCTTGTTTCTTTCCTTTTTTATTTGTCCGGATATAAACAGCTTCTCCAACCACCAACTGTCAGAAAATCACTGTGAAGTGGTGGCCTCAGCTTTAAAGTCCAGTTCCTGTCATCTGGTGGAAATGGACCTGAGCCTGACCAATCCGCAGTATTCAGCCATAAAGGTTCTGTGTTCTGGACTGGAGAGTCCAAACTGCCAACTGGAGACTTTGAGGTCAGAACAATGAGTGTTGCTGTTTGTTGAGAGGGACCTGGCTGCAGACAAGATGATGCCTGACATCATCGGCGGGAAGCAGAATTTACACACGTGGACAAAATTGTTGGTACCCTCAGTTAAAGAAGGAAAAACCCACAATTCTCACTGAAATCACTTGAAACTTACAAAAGTAGCAATAAATAAAAATGTATTGAAAATTAAATAATCAAAATCAGCCATCACTTTTGAATTGCTGATTAACCTAATTATTTAAAAAAAACTAACTAATGAAACATCTGACCCCAACTGTAACCCTAATCCAAAAGTGCTCAGAGCTGTAGAAAAAAATGTGTGAAAGCTGCAGCTGTTGCATGGTGGTGCAGTGGTTAACACTCGGGCGTCACAGTAAGAAGGCCCTGACCTTTCTGAGACCTTTCTGTGTGGAGTTTGCATGTTCTCCCCGTACATGTGTGAGGATTCTCTGGGAACTCCGGCTTCCTCCCACCCTCCAAAAACCTTCTTTTAGGCTAAGTAATTACTCTACGTGTCCCTAGGTGGGAGTGATTGTGTGCCCTTCGACAGACTAGCGACTTGTCCAGGGTGTATCACGCCTTTCAGTAACTGGGATAGGCTCCAGCAACCCAGTGACCCTGAAAGGGATTTAGTTTTAAAAAAGGGATTTAGCAGGTTAGAAAATCGACTGGGTGTCAGGGTTACCAGTTAAAATAATATTTTTCTTCCTGGGGTTTGGGGAGGACGAAGACTTTCGGTTCTGAACACTGATGTCTGCATCCAGGTCCTCTTGTGTTTGGTTAAGCTCTGTTTTAAAAAAATGCTACATATTAGGGGAGAACAGGTGTGTCTACAGCCAACCCCAGGGACGTCATGATGGTGATATCATGATAATGGTACATACAACTGACGTTAAGTAGTAAGTGCATCGTGAAGTATTCGTAATGCTAATGAAAGGTTCATGAACTTCTGACACATGCTGTTATATGGTGTCCTTGCTCCACACTCTAGTTGTTAGTAAGGTGTGAGAACTGACTCCTATCCTTTTTCACCTGCAAACAGCCCACACTCACCCGTAAGGGCAGTTGGGACTGCGGGCAACTGCCCTACCCACAGCACCAACTCCTGTACAGGTTCACGTGACTAAAGCATGTTGTCATAATTTGAGATAAAAAACCGATAACTACTGAAGTCCTGTTAAGAACCTCCTCATTGATGCACAAAGGTACAATGTTAGGAGATAAATACCCATCAGTCAGGGGTATCTACACATTCTATGGAGAAAAAAACTAAAAGTCAGAGCAGACATCAACCAAACAATATTTGTATTCTAAAGCTTTAAAGATAATCATTACCTGTTCAGAGAAGTCTGACTGAAGCTCTGTTGAACAGATTGAGGAACTCACCATCACCAAAGGTTTGCGTAAAGAGTCCACTGGTAGAACCTGAACTCCTCAGAGTTCACCTGACATGTTCAGGCAGGAGAACACCACAGGGTTTGACACCTAAACTCTGCATTCAGGTTGGTGAACTGCAGTCTGTCAAAGATCAGCTGTGAGGTTCTGATCTCCGCTCTGAGGTCCAACCCGTCCCATCTGACAGAACTGGACCTGAGCGGGAACGAGCTCCAGGATCCAGGAGTTCATCATCTGTGTGGTTTCCTGGTCAACCCACGCTGCCAACTGAAGGTCCTCAGGTCCGTTCTCTGTTATTGAAGCAGAGCTTCTGTGTTTCAGGATTTACTGCACCTCACTGATGTTCCAGAAATGCTCTAACAAGGTTAAAAACGTATTTGTCAGTCCCTGATTCTGCCAGATAAAACGCTCAGTTTGGTCTATAATGTTCATGGTAGAAACTGTGTGAGACAGAATCCAAACAAAGAATCCAGGAAATCATAATGTTTGATTTCTAAAGAATTTGTTTGTTTCGTGGAGCAGAAAACATTCGGTCAACAGCAAGAGTTTATCTCAATGCTTTTTACTGTAACCCTGGTTGGTTATGACCGAGTTGGAAGGTTTCCTGTCAGCGTTTTGCTTCTATTTTAGACCAGTGTTTTAGGTCAATCAACAGAATGAGTGACGGACAAATACTTTTCTTCTAATTAGTGACTTTTTCTAACCTGTGTGGTCATTCTGGATTACATTTATTACATTTTCATAGTTTAGCTGCTTGGTTTAAGATAACTCAGGAATCGCGAGTCGAGGAGCACAGCAGCTTCTTTGTTTTTTGACTACATTGGAGGGAACAATCTGAAGATTTCTGCTTTTTTTTTTTTTTTTCTGCTCATCTTTTACTGCCTCTTAACTGCAGAAACCCACCCAGCCCCTGTACCCCCACGTTTCTCTAAAGGCAGTGAGATCCATCTTCCACGCTATACCTTCCCTCACTAACGATGCATGTTGGTTCCAGTTGTTGGTCTGCTTTAGAGATTCTGGAGCTCCACTGGCTCAGTACCATCAAATCAGTGTAATCAGTTGGATGTAACACCTCAAGATGACCAGGAGCTGAGAGATTCAGAGTTAAGGAACCACAGCAAGCAGTGATGTTGACCTTCCACACCAGCTGGACAGCTGCTCATGATAACAATCACATTTCAGGCTGGATCACCGCTGGTGCCGGAGACCCCCCCACCCCAATCATCCTCCCCGCCACTCAGTCCCCACCCCAACAGGAGGCCGAGCGGAGGAGACAGACCCGCGGGATGGAGTCCAGGGCCGCCCCGCGCCACCCCCCCCAGCAGCCCGTGTCACTGTCCCTGCCCCGCCACCTCTCGTCCCTTATGTGCCCCCAGCCAAGCTCGGCACCTCCGGTCCTGTGTGTGAATGTGGTGAGGTGATAAGTGTCTCTGTGTGGTTGTGCTGATGTCCAGTGATGTGTATTTAAAAAAGGATTGGCAGGAGCTTAGCCTGGGAAGGGGAAGGAGGGAGTTGTTGGGACTCCTCCCCCCTGTCCCACCGCTAAGATAAGGGCAGAGCCCCATGCAGCCACAGGGGCCGCAGCCCAGGGACCCACCGGACAGTCTGAGGGGCAGCAGTCCAGGCAGGAAGCCACAACGGCCACCAGAAGGTCACCTCCGCCTGTCCCAGCCCCCCCAAAAAGAGCGACAGCGACCCGAAGGACCAGAAGGCCAGCACAGCCCGGCCCCAGAGCCAACCCCAGGTCAGGCCCCACCCACCGGGCCCCCACCCCCAGGGCAGGAGGGCACCCCCCCACCCCCCAACCGATGGCAGAAGAGGAAGGGAGCAGAGGCGGTCCCGGCCCACCCCAAACCGATGCCCCGGGGCCAGGTGGCATGCAGCAGTGCACCGCCAGTGCTCCAGCGCCTCCAAGCGCCCCTCAAACTACCAGTCTGGGGACGCAGGGGACCACCACCAATGGCAACCCGCACCCCCAGCAGCTGAGCAGGCACATGGCACCTTCGGGTTAGGGAGGTCATCTAAAGTGATTCCATTACCTGCGGTGACAGACCAGAGGTTTATCAATTTCTCAATTCGAATGTATCGTAAAGCTGTTCTGAATATGACGGAATGTGTGGAGATTCAGGCCCAGTACTTCATTCTATTTTAAAATGAGCTAGAAAAGGGTTAGAACCTTATGCCCCGGCATTACACCCGCATCCCTACAGCAACTAGACTAAACGGCTGCGTGACATTTTGTGCTGGGATCAGACCCCCGAGCTGCACGGTCAAACCCCAGTTGCCCTGCCGCTGATGACTCGTTTCTGTCTGCCTTCAGGTTGGTGAACTGCAGTCTGTCAAAGATCAGCTGTGATGCTTTGGCCACAGCTCTGAAGTCCAACCCCTCCCTAACAGAACTGGACCTGAGCTGGAACGACCTCCAGGATTCAGACGTCCAGCAGCTTCTTGATCTGTTGAAGAGTCCAAACTGCAGACTGTGAGGTCAGTGTTCCGTGAAGACTGTGCTCCTTCTGATGAAGATGAGGAAACGTTCATCTTCTCCTTCGTCTCGTTTTTACAGTTGGCTCTCTGATGGACCATAAAGTGAACCAGCAGTTGATGCTGAGAGTGGACTGCGTCCTGAGATCAACTCCACTACACAAATATGCAATAGTTCAGTCCCAAATCCATGATGGACAGATAAAGAACTGCAGTTAAAAAACTTCACATAAAGTTACTGTTTATAAGAAAGCATAAAACAGTGCATGTATTAAGTTGGAAACTTTGGCTAAAATATTTTAAATGTTTAAAGGTACATTTAAATAAAATGAAATTAAAACCCTTTCAGTAAACTCAAAGTGCGAGATCAGCTGGTATCTTCTTTTTTGATGTTTTATAACGTTATTTATAAAGTTTTATAAAATATGTAACTCAGCCTTTAGATCTTTGAGCTAAAATGAAGGGAAATCTTTGACTCAATTAGACTATCAAGCTGAAGGATTCACTCTTTCACACCAGAGCTGAAGCTCCTGTGAGAACATTCTTTGTGCTACAGTCACTCTTTCCTTGTTTACACAATTAGAGTAATTTCTGAAGTGATTAAAGAGCATCTTTGGGCGCAAATAAAACGCTTAAAATTAGTGAAGTGTTAATGCGATCAATGTAAACCAGTTGGTTCTGAAGCGGAGAAAAGCAGCTTTGTGTCGATATCGACGTGAGGCTTATTCAGCTACTCAGTTGTAATTACATTAATCACATAAACGTGAGGTCCCAGGGTTAACAGTCCACGTCAAAGCACAAACCAAGCATGAAAGACAGGACTGTCTTGAAGCGCCAGGCTGGAGGAGGATCCAGAAACATTTCTGCTGCCTCTGCAGCTGAAACTGCAGCTTTTGTTAGAGAGATCTTCCTGTCTACTTTGTACCTGTGTCTTTTTTGTTCACACACACTCTTTCCGTTTTCTGCACAAATATATAAATAAATTAAAAGTTTGCACCTAAAAGAAAATGTGGCTAACATCCAAACCTACGTTTCTGTTCGACTGCACCAGCTGTGAGAAGTTTACCGGTTATTTCTGACTTCAGTTTAGAGAACTACAGGCTGTCAAAGACCAGCTGCGATCTTCTGGCCTCAGCTTTCTAGTCTAACCAATCCCACCTGATGGAACTGGAAATGAATTTTAACAAGTTGAAGGAGTTGGACGTTCAGCAGCTCTCTAGTCTGGTGAAACATCCTCAACACAAACTGGAGGCTGAGGTCAGTAGATGAAGTCCATATTGAACTAAACCCAATGACTATCACAGCCAAGATTCCGCATTTCCTGTAAACCTTATCAGGCAGACATATATAGACACAAAATGAGTTTTCATGTTTGCAGATGACATTGTGATCTGTAGGGAGAGCAGGGAGCAGCTGGAGGAACATCGAGAGAGGGGGAGGTTTTTTTCTGGAAAGCAAAAGAAGGAATGCCAGAGCATCTGTGCAAATGAGAGAAACTTAAGTAGAACAGTGAAGTAACAGGGAGCAGAGAAGAACAGTCCAGAACAACAGAAAGTATGGGGACGAGGGGAAGAGGCGTGTGCAAGTGGGAGGAAACAGGTGGAGGAAGGCTTCAGGCGTGACCAAAAGGAGGCGGAGCTGGAGGAAGCAGAGATGAAGATGATGAGGTTCTCCTTGTAGCGGGGCAGGTTAACTAAATGTTTAATGAGAATCTTTCACTTGGTGATGCAAGCACCAAAATTGGCGCCAATGACGTTGTGGACATAGGTTTGAAGAAAATATGTTATCCAGCTACAAATCCAAGATGGATGCCATTTTTCAAGATGGCCGGCTTGTCAATCCTGGTAAATACTCGTATTGACATAGAACTTCAACCTACAACCTAATTTGATAAATGATCTCTGCATTAGTATAAATGTTTTCTTATGTAGCACAGTGGTGTGTTTTCAAAATGACGGCTACTATGTTGCTGAAAATTGGCGTTTTTCAATAGAAATGTGTGTATTTATAGACCATAGTCTCTGTTGTAAAAGTGTCTACTTTTGCTTGTTGTATTCATGTATGTAGTAGTAGCTTTTTTTTCTTCAATAGAATGATGTTTAAAGCATTTTTGGCGAGAATATGTTTGCCAATTTCCTAAACTTTTTGGTGAGAATAACAAATCTCCTTTTTTTAAATAACTACTTGCTGTGTTGACCTTTTTTTTAATAATTCTATATAATCCAGTTGCAACATGTTAAAAATGTGGGTAAATAAGAGGGTTTAAAAACATGATGAAATTAATTTCAATTCTTTCATATAGTGGCTTTTAAAACGTATGAGGACATATGAACAGAGAAGTAAAAAAGAGAGAAGAAAGAACCAGTTTTTCTTTAGCTTGTAAATGGAGTTTTGTTCCTTTGAGATGTTTTTGGTTCTTTGGTTGAACTGAGACTTTGGTTTGTCTTTAGGGCGTTTTTGACACTAAAATAACGTTTAGATTCAAAGTTACTTTGCGTCAATTAGTTTTTTTATTATGTGGTTTTCTTTTGCATCAGTTGCTTTAAAAGGACAAGACGATTGTTGGGTTTGATGAAATAGCAACAGGAAAAGGAATTCCTGCATTTGGTCTGCAAGTCTGACCTCTTTCCACCAGATGGCAGCATCACAACAAACCAGGAGCAGTTTTAAACAGAGAGAATCTACAGCAATGAATAAAGAAGTATTTTCAATAAAAAAAGTATTCTGCAAAGAGTTTTTCTGAACTAAAAGAAAAAAACAGGCGATTGCTGTTTTAATTTTTCTACTCACTGATTGGTCGTGATTATAAAAGAACTGTTGGACTGATGAGGAAACCTCAAATACGTGCAGTTTTCATTAAAACAAGTTAAAACTTTAGGAAGCAGAAAATAATTTAAAAAAAACAGAAATTGACTCCAAGTGTACAGAGAACAACATTTATTAGTAAACTCATCTTTTTATTCATATATAATATAGACAATATATATATATAAATACACAAAGTTTCAGATAAATCCTCAGCCTTTCTGATTCTTTAATTTGGAGACTAAAAACAAGTCGTGTTTCAAATATGTACATTTAAAATAAACATCTACTTTACTGAAAGAAAATTTAACATTTTCCTAAACTCAGATTGTATAAATAACATGAATCAAAGAATGATTTAGACAGAAATGATGGGATAAAACATAAACAAATGAAAAGGCTAAAACGAAATGACAGAACTAGTGTCTCTTGTAACACCAGTTGAGCATCCAGAAGTGTCACTTTAAATAAAGTTTTTGTTTGTTGAAGAGTTTTGTGACAAATAGGTTAAAAATAAGAAACACTGACTTGATGAAAATGAATTTCAGACATGCTCATCTTCCAGTGCTTCACAGATTCACAGGCACCACTGAATCGCCGCCGCTTCTCATATCGGGCTCAACATTTGTATAGAAATCTCCAACAAATCCGGTGTTCCACCTGCTGATAGTAGAGTACATGATTTCAGAAGAAAAGCCTGGACCCTCATTAGAGAACTGAATCCTGAGAACATGGAAACAAACCGGCTGGGACAGTTCGGTCTCCAGCTGGAGCAAAGTTCTACCTGGATCTTGTTGGATTATAACTTCTTGCTGTTTATTTTTGTTCATTGTTCAGCAGAGCACGAAGACAAAAGGCTTTTCTTCATGTTTATCACCTCCAATGGAACGTTTAAGTAGATTTTTGCTTCTCCAGTCGAATTTTTATTCTTCTCTAATGAAGGTTAAACTTTATCTGCAAAGACAAAAGTTGGGGCTTCCTTAACGTCATCAGTGGGAGCAGAACAAGGCTTTAAGGAAGTAACCCGTCGGGCCTGGTTTGACTGGGAATTGTAGCTTCTTTAGTTTTCTAAAACAAACTAAAGACTCACAAATACATAGAACGTTGAGGTCAAAGACCAGAGTAAAGTTTAATTCCTGGGGGTTTCCAGTGGTTTCTTGGAAATGCCTCCTTTCTTCCTGTAGGAACAGTTTTTGAGAACCAAGGAAAGGAGTTACAAAGAAATCTCTCCAAACTGCATCTCCAGAGGGAGTCTGGTCATCTCCAGTTCGGTCTTAAGGATTTCCCTGAATCCCTGGAATGAGTGGAGCTGCCGCTATTGTTCCTTCTGTGGCCTTGATGGGGAGTCAAGCCGTGAAGAGGTGAGCGGGTGGATGGTTTGACAGTTAGATTCCTCTTTAAGGTGGATGTGGGAGAGGAACTGGAAGGATCCAGTGGTTTGGGAGAAACCATCCTCATGGACCCTGAGGACGCTGCTGCCGACGGACTAGAAGAAGGTGTGTTTTTGGTGGGAGTTTTGAGGGAACCAGCAGAGGAACCAAGGGTGGAGTGGGTTTTTCTGAAAGAAGAGGATGCGGTGCTTCGAGTAAAACCCGGCTGGACTGACGGTGAACCGGTCTTATGCAGAGGAGTAGCAGGAGCACTGACGGTTCCTCCTCTCCCTCCTTGAGTTAGCACACGCAGTGTAGAGCGACAGATCTTCTCCTCTGCTTGGACTGAAGGCTTGGTCAGGGGTTTTCTCACCGACGGCTTTCTTTCAAAGTCCTGGTTCTGGTTTCGAACAGACATGTGAGAGCCTGAAACCTTCGAGTCTCTGGAGTCCCTGGATTCTGGGACCTTGTTACATCGTCGGAGTAAAGGGGTAGATGGAGGTCTTTCTCGTAAGGGCGTTTGCAGAGGTCTTACAGGGACTTTAGTAAAAGATAAAGAACTTTGGGAGGTTCTGCTGATGGGCACAACCCTCCTCATCCCCTGATTCTCGGATTTGGTGAGGGTACGGACTGGCTTTGATTTGTCTGCTGCTGAACTGGAGTTTGGAGTTGTTGGTTTTGTCCCCGTGTGCCGGACTTTAGAAGCAGAAAGGTCCTTGGTGGATGCTTTAGATGAAGCTTTTTTATTTTTAGAAGGGACTTCTGGTGAACTCCTCATGGATTTACCGTCGTCTTTCAACTGTTCTGGCACGTTTGACTTTTTATTGGCGGGCTCATCGTCTTCAGAGGCGCCCTTGGTGCCAGAAGGCACCAACTCTGCTGGACCGCCCCCCAGGAAAGATGCTGGTACCACATTCTCAGAGCGAGAAGCAGGCAGAGGCTGGCTGCTGACGGGCGGCACGGATCCTTGGTTGGGAACCTGAGGTTCTGAAGAATTGTCTGTGGCTGAAGACCTCCCGTTGGGATCATCCTCCAACAGTGTGGCGCTCTTTTCACCAACAACGTCACACACACCTGTTACACACCAAACAATCACCTTGTCCTCTTTTTCTTCTCTTTCAGAGGAAGATGAGGTTTTCTTGGTCATTTCTTCATCAGCTCTTTCAGTCTTTCCGGGTTGGTCAGCTCCAACCTCTTCCAAATCTATGATCACCACATCTTGGGGGAGATGAGCTGCGTTGGACTTGGCGCCGGTGATGACCGCCACTTGCTCAAATGTTTTCAGTTCTGGGACCAGAGTGCATTTTTCCAGAACTACACGCACGTCCTCTGTATGGGAAGAGTTGCCTTCGGTTTTCTCATCCCTGGAAGTAACTCTATGAAGGAAACCTTCTTCCTCTTTCTTTGTTCTAGCGCTGTCCGTGCTTAAACTGATGAGAGTCTTCTGTTGGGAAAGATCCTCCTTGCTCCCTAAAACTGAACCTTGATCGTCTTCATGGTTTTTGTGGTTTGGCTGTTGGCTTAAATCTGAGGTAAGTTTGACTTCAACTTTTTCAGAGACGAGTGGAGAGTTTACGTGAGTCTTACTGAACAGAGGTAAAGCCGCATGGTTTGTGTTTACTGGACTACCAGAAGTTTCAGGAGATCCTGATGGTGTGAGTGGTGGGCTGGCAGGAGTCACCCTAGGGGAAGATGGTCTTGTTCTCTGTTCAGGTGACTTGGTTCCTCTTAGTCCTCTTTGCTTAGCACCTTTTGGGCCAAGCCCCATTTCCAAAAGTGTGGAAAGTTCCCGCTCAGCAAGGACGAAAGGCAAATTGGACGGTGAGTTCCGCGTACGTCGTAGGCTTCCTGTGCGATCCAAAGAGGCATTGTGCAGTGACCGTGGCTGGGACTTGGGGCTCAGGAGCCCCATCAGTTGCTTGGTCTCAGTTTGTAGCAAAGTAGCGGCTAACACGTCTGCTTCGCTGCTGCAGCGTATCCCGAAAGCCCCTCTTGCCTGCAGCACAAAATCCACTATATTAGTACAAAAACAAGTGAAGTTTAAATCCTTGACGATCTTTGGAGTATCTTCACTCTTTAACTATTTATTTAATTAGCATGATTCTGACAGATTCTGAGGTGGAAGAAAGCAACTTTGCGCTAATATGCAACTCTTTACAGTAGCAAAGTGTTTACGCAATTAATGTAACAATTAACGTAATTCTGATGGATTCTGACACAGAGGAGAGCAGCTTTGTACTGATGGAACGCTTTAAAGTAGCAAAGTATTAATCCACATAATTCTGATGGATTCTGACGCAGGGAAAGGCAGCTTTGTGTTGATTTGTAGCAATTTATAACAGCAAAGTATTTACATATTTTACGCCAATTTAACGGATTTTGGAGCTGAGAAAAGCAGGTTTGCGCACAGATCGGCGCGAGCTTCAGAATCCATTGGAATTAGAAAAATTGCTTAAATGGTCGAAGAGTTACAGTAGTTCAGAGAGTGAGTTATTTTTGTGTAACTGGCAACATGTCTGGTAATAAAAGCTAAATGTTTAGCTTGTAAGTGATTTTTTTTAGTCTTTTACCTGTTCTCCTCCAGCCCATGAATGCCTCTTAAGCTCGTCCACTTCCTGCGTGGGTTGGCGGCGAGCCGCCTCCTTTGCCTCTCTTTCCATATTTTCCTTTGAAGGAGAGAATGAAGAAAATCCATCTGTTTTCATTTTCTAACAATGAATGTATTAAGATCAATTTCTTCCTTTTTCTGCTTCTTGGGCGTACTTTAACAGCGTTTGTGAACCTCAGGCAGAACGTGTGGAAGATGCTGAAGCAGTCGTCCAGCTTGAACGAGTCGATGTCCTCGCAGAAGAAGTTGATCAGATCGTTGCCTTCTTTCTTTAGCTGTTGTCGACTGGCTCTCAGAGAGCACAGAGAGGATGTGGCGCTCTGAGAAAAACACATTTAAAGATTATACAGCACTCCCTCGTTTATCGCGGGAGTTTCATCCTAAAAATAACCAGCACGGGCAAAATCTGTCAAGTATTTGTCGTTATTTGTACAATTATTCTAGATGTTTTACGGCTGTGAAACTCTTCACTACACACTTTATGTGCATTTCTCAGACAAACATGAACAATTTCATATTTATCTAAGTTTAATTCTCAAAAGGTCAAACCTTCAAAGTAAAATAAGTTCAGTACTATAGAATGAAAACATAGATCTGATCACAACAGAACATTTATGCAAATTTGACAAACTCATTATGCTCGGCAAAGTACAAAAGAGAAAAGTACAAAAGAATGAACTTTTTCAGATTTTTGTTTGCTCCTGATCAAGTTCAGAAAAAAGCCCCTAACCCTATGATCCAATAAGTGGCTCTAAACTTCCATTAAAAAGACTTAACTCAACTTCTACAAGCCTAAAGGCTAAACAGCTTTGACTAAATGGGGAAAACCAACAATAGACCTGGCAACAATAATACCGATATCTGATATCTATATATATATATATTACACCTGGCTAGCTGCAAGCAGGTCTAAAGCTTCCTTTCTGGGTTTTTAGGCATAAAATTGCAGAATTCACCTAAAGCTTGCAAAAAATATAGATGTAAAAAATTAGGGAAATAAACCAAGTATTCAAATTCACCAAAACTTTGTATAAGTTGGGATTGGTCAGAAAGTATACATTAACACCGCTACCGTATAAAAACACAGATTTCGGTGCTTCATTTCAAACATGTAGTTTTAACTGTCCAGAAATTGTGGGCGGAGTTTTCTGAGAATGGGTCAGACTATCAGGGTGGGTGGAGCTTCAGTCAAAATGTAGAAAGCGAAAGATTCTAATTCTGTGACCAGATAGCTGAGTGTGAATCGTGAATCCCGTTTACTTCAGCGTGTGTGAAAACAGAGAAGTAGCGCTGAAGATGCTCCATTTCAGAAAGAATGAAATAAAGTATCGTGGACACAGTCAAGTGCCCTCCTTCACCTCGGTATGCTGCTTTCTCAACCTTAAAAGATTTTGGGGGAAATAAAATGTGTGTTGATTCATTTTTGAAGCACTGTTTAAACACCGGAACCATTTTAAAAGTTCTGGAAGCTGAGGGGTCGTTCTAAAACCAGTCCTCCCAAAATGTACTACTTTAAATTAAGAGACTTTCTGATCGAAGCAGTACTGGACAGGAAGTGAGGACCTTCTTTACAACCTTTAAAGTCATCGCTTTTAGAGTCTGTTTTTTCCTTTCTTTTGTAAATAAAACAATAAACTGATGGCAAAAGCTGCCCGTGATGCTTGTGTGTTACCTGCAGGAAGCTGTCCAGCTGCTGCAGAAGCTCAGTGTCTCTCTGGACATTCTCCTCTAATGAGCGCGTGCGAGAAGTTAACAACTGCAGGTCATCGTCCAGCGTTAACAAGGAAATCCTACAAAACCAAACAGGAAAAAACACTGGTGTTCTCAAACTGTTGAGTCTTTGCAGAACATGATCAGAAGGGGGCGCTGTTTGCTGGTTAATGGTGAGGATCCACAGGATTGGTGGATCAGAGACTTACAGAGGACAGTGAGGGAAAGAGAAAGTCCTGTCTGACCTGGATGCTGCCTGGATGTTACGCAGCTTGTGAGGAAACTCCAGCAGCTTCTCGTCTGTTTTCCGAGCTTCCTGAAGGAAACAAGAAAGGTTCTGTTTTTATAAGAAGCTTTCTCTAAAAAGATCTTTATGAAAATGACCAACACACCACTGCATCCTTAAAGTATTAAAGATGGTCCTCCTGAAGCTCTAGTTTAGAATCTTCCCAGGATCATTTGCACTGAATGACAAATTATCGTCTTTTATCAGACAAACAAGTCCTTTCCCTTCCACTGCTATGACTCCTGACTCTGGGAAAAAGAAGCAAAACTAAATAAAAAGGGGGTTGAATTCAAAAAGAAGGGCTGGACCTCACCTGAGCGACAAAGTGGAGCAGGTTCATGCCCGGTTTGTTGGCCTTGGTGTCAGCCAGGGACAGCAGAGACGACAACTTGAAGCCGAGGGCGTTTCCTGCATAACCTCCCTGAAAGACACAGAACTCTCCGGTCAAAACGGACAAAAGTCACCGGATTTTACATTTCATTCTGCCCACCATGACAACCAAGGTAATCCTGGATGGCAGCATGTTCTGCTTGTTTTTTGTGTTTTTTTTCCAACTTAAAAAGCATTTTCTAATATTTTAAGACAGAACTTAATGTATTGACCACAATGCTACTGTACCTCTCCAGGAACCAACTGTTCCAACCTCTTACCTCTTTGTTTGGGAACAAACACATCCATTTGAATGTTTTTAATCTTCTAATGTTTGTAATATTTTAATATTTTCACTGTCCTAACTTTTAAAAAACTTTTCATGTCCTTGTGTTTTAAGGTTTCATTGTCCTCAGTTTTTTAAATGTTATTTTTGTCAGAGTATTTTTATGTTTATTGTTCCGGTGTTTTTACTGTCAAAGTGATTTGAATCTGTTATTTTCCTGGTGTTTTAAAGTGTCTCTACGTTTGAAACCAACTGTGACTGTCTCTTGGCCAGGACCCTTTATAAAATGGGAATATCTTGGTTAACTAACAATAAACAGCTTTCCAAAAACTGACCAAAAAAAAAAAAAAATTAATAGATACTCTTCACCATCCAACCAACAAACATAAAAGGAGTTTAAAGTAATCTTCTCTTACAACTGTCATGATTACTCATCAAAAAATATTTTTAAAGTTTTTATTTATTTATTTTATTAACCTTTATTTAAGGTTAAAAAACTTCTTTACAAGGGAGTCCTGGCCAAGCGACTGAACATACATTTATTTTAGTCTGAAGTTAGCGTTTTTGCACGGGAGTCGAAGCAAAACTATTTTGCTTTTGGCCTCCAGTGGTCATTTGAGGAACTGCAACATTTTGTTTTTCATGGCTTCAAATTTAGTGAGGGTGTTGGGTTAAAACCCAATTTCTAACAACATCCACACTTCATATAGACTACAATTATCAAATGTTTTAGGGTCCCATTAATATTTTTCATAAATATCCTTAATGAGTTCCCAGCAGTCTAAAGAACTCACCATTTCAGTGGTCTTGGCCTTAATGCTGTCAAATATCCAGGCTTACAAAGACAGACGGGTTTAGTATAAACATATAAAGTGTGTTGGTGACCCTCTGGAACGGTAATGTTTCTATAAAAAAAATATGACCAACGAGCCTGAATCTGCTGTCTGTGGTAAAACAGGACATTATAGAAATCACAGTTTTACAAACAAATGTTGGAGTTTGCAGATTTTAGCTGAAAACCCAACAGTTCTTAAGTTCTAAATTGTACACAACAGCTATTAGTGTCAGAGATACTTTATCAGAAGAGTTTTCTGTTTCGTGTGGTCAAACAGACTCAAAGGTTCAATCAAAGTCCTGCTTCTGCGTGACATTTGCTGAATCCTCAGTCCGTGACTGAACAGCACCAATCTTTCTACATTTGAACTTGTTTTCTTCTTGAAGCATCCATCCATTCCTCACTTCCTGTCCTATTATTCATGAAGCAGTTTTCTGCTTACAGCGTTGAGGATGTTTCCGGCCTGCAGCACCAAGTGGAGAACAGCATGGAGCTCCTTGCAGCTCATTAACTCTGGAAAAGAAAGACAACAAGAAAGAAGGAGGGTTTGGATGTGAACTCGTGAAGCTAAAACGTGTCATGGCCGATAGACATGGGAGCCTCGTTAACAGTTCGGGCGGTGATGAAGTTCACACACACACTGCTAATAATAGCACATGTGTGAGTTTGCATCGTGTGATGGGAGGAACGGAGATGTCTCACTCTGGAAGCTCACACTCCTAAAACACCTGACGAGGTCGTTACCTTTGGTGGCGGAGCGAAGGGTGCTGATGTCACGCTTCATGACATCACAGGCTCCAGGAAACTCCTCCTTCAGCAGCATGGACTCGATCCGGACAGCGTAACTGCAGAGCAGGGCCATTAGAAAAGGTCACAGTTATGTAGCCCACCTTGTTCAGAGCTCAGGTGAAGAGGTCTCACCTGGGCACCTGGATCAGCAGGTACATGAAGGCATCTGCCAGCTGCAGCTGCGCCGCGCTGCCTCGGAACGCCTTCAGCTTCTTCACCTACAGGAAGCATCAGACTCATGTGTGTGTGCTCTTCACACCTGACACGCTTGGATTCAAACATCTGTCTGTGTGCAAATTTCACCTCCTCCGTCTCTGGCAGCAGCTTCAGCAGCTCTCTGACAGGCTCCGCCCCAAATGACTCACTGTTACCATGGCGAATATCATGTATAATTGCCTCATTGGACCTGAAGAGGAAGGTTTTAATTAGCAGAGATAAACCCATGCATGCATGTGCTAAAATGATGCATCAGTCACAATAAAAGACGACTGGAAATGAAAGGTTTGTTTCTGATTTCAGTTCAATGTCTGGCACACATTTTAGCCGCAGCAAATGCACATTTATGCAAATATTCACCTGGTTATGACATCAAAAACATCTGCTCTTATTTTATTTCAAAGTTTCAGCTTCATGTTTATTAAATCTACATTTCCTGACACAAAGTCTTCCAGGGTTTTTAGCTCCTGACAGTTTGGGGCTTGTTGCTTGTTTGTGCTTAAAAGACTGATGTGAAGGATTTATTCTTCACTTGGTTGGAGCCAAAAGTAGACAATATTCTATGGATGACGTCACACTCACTCGCTCCAGTTCTCAGATACAGTCGATGGTATGTGACGCTCATGTATGAGTGAGTGACAGCTCCTTCCTGTGGAGCTCTTGTCCTTTCAGACTCCCTCAAGCCTGCATGTCGCTGTGTGTTTGGTTAGCACACACACACCCAGCATGCTGGCACAACCAGTGCATCATTTTTCAGGACTGTCGTTGTGTTGTTTCACCTTCTTGATCACAAAGCTCAGTTATTTGTAGATTTCATACGGCTGACGTTTTTAGGAAATGTGACGAGCGCTGCGTTTTGCAGCTACACATCTATTCACAGGATTGTCTTTATTTATCTAAACATAAGGTTTAACAGGGCACCTCTTCAGTTCCCTTAGTCACGCTAAGTCATCTCACAGTGACGCGGCTGATCCGTCATCCAACGCAAACCCGTCCGTGAATGCCTGGTTTCTGAACACCCGCTGTGTCAGTCTGCATTCTTACACAACTCAGGATCTTTGCCACACGTTTCAACTGCAAACACCTCCTGATGAGGGCGTGAAGTCACATCACGCTACGGAAGACACCTGCATCTCACTGCACATAATTTAGAGTTGACCTGTTCTTGACCTGTGCAGGTTTTGGTCATTAGACAAATCAGCCTCTGAAATCACAGCCTGCTCCTCCATTCATTCCTGTTAGTCCTGTTTGGGGTCACGGAGATGCTGGAGTCTAACCAGCAATTGTGGGGTGATGGCGAAAGCGGCGTTTACCCCTAATTTGTAATCTTTATTAATATAGTAGAGTATAGTAAAAATACACTTCAGGCAAATGAATTATTACTCTAAAATTGCAGAATAATGTTGACTGTCTGCTAGCATGGAGTCGTACCGGAACACCTTTTCTTGTCATCTCCTGACTGGAACTGTAGCTAAGCTTTGAGGATGGAAAAACTGAAGAACATTTTCCGGATTTATTGTTACATGATCCAAGACAACAGCAATGTTTATGTTTTGCTTATTGCTGAGGTTAACCAGGAAGTTGACAGAAAAGATTAAAGGTGTGACATTGTTTAAAGTGTTCTTTCGAAATCTTTGGGGTTTTTTTTGGTTATATTTTGTTTCATTCTGATCTCCTGTACTAAATATAAGATAGAAATGATTAAATACATGTTTTATATATCTTTTTTAAAAATCATGGCTTGATCTGTGAATTGTTGGTCTTCAGATCAGCGCCAGTACTGATCCACAGCTCAAAACTTAAAATACAATAAAGAATTACAAAATGACCAACAGAGAATGTTTTTGGATAGTGGGAGGAGCCCACTCATGCACTGGGAGAACCCAGATGGAAATTGAACCAGGCCAAGGTGGGAGTGCTACCCACTACACCACTGCGCAGCCCCACCTACCCCAGAAATCAGACGCTCACTTCAGCCTCGTTCAAACCGGCCAGAGGAGACAGTCTGGCCTGAGAAAGGTCGGGCAGCACTAATCTAATTTTATCTGCAGTCCAAAAACCTGAAATGTTCTTTGAAACTGATAAACCAACACAGCGAGCCTCAAATCAACGCTTACCTCTTGAACTGTTTGAGGAAAATGCCAACGTTCATGCCTCTCTTGGCGTCTAGAATGGACACCTGTAGAAGGAGGAGTTTAGTTAGCATGAATGCAGAGGCTGACAGACCTCCAAAGGCACCACTGCAGTCCTGAACCACCAGCCCACCTGCTTTTTGGTGTCTCTGAACAAGCCCTGGCTCTTCGTCCTGCTCGGCTTGGCCGTGGCATCGCTCTGACAAAACAGCTCCTCGATTTTCTGGACGTCAATCTGGAAGTTCTGCTGCACTTGGTCCTGAGTCCAAACGTTGGCTCGTCCTTTCACCTGAAACCCACAATAATCCAGATGAGAACCACAAAACTCAAAAGATCCAAAGACGTACAGTCTAAAATGGAATGCCAACGCTTGTAAGGAAAGGCTCCAACATGACAAAGAACTGGAGATGAAAAGCTGCATCTCTACCTGATCTGCTGGAATTGTTTTCCAGAAGAAACTCCTGACTCTCTTCTTCTTCTTCAAACCTATACCAGGTCCCCCGGGTGGAGGTGGTGGAGGTGGTAGAGGAGGAGCAGGTGGAGGAGGAGCAGGAACATCCGGCAATGTTTTCCTGTTGTTGTCATAAAATCCTGAGGGGGAGCTCGACGGCATCACCACGGCAACAGCAACCTCCTGCTCCTGGAGGGGGAAACCCTCGCTCTCGATGCCTTGCGTGACGCTGTCCATGACATGCATCCCTACGGCTGGGTGGAGGGAATTACGGTGAGCTGGAACCACTGGGTGGAGGTTCACCGGAATGATGGGCAGACGTGACAAAAATGAAAGCCGCTCATGGTTTTAAGAGACCGGAGTCGGATGGATCAGATACAGAGAAACGACGCACCAAGGAACTGAAACAAGAGAGGAAGAGGACTTACATCAAATATGGAGGAGGAGAAGGGAGCATCACTAAGTCCGTTTTTGAAGTCAGTTTTCAGGTTCTACGTACAAAAGATGCAGCCAATGAACACGCGTTGAAAGTTAAACTAGAAGAACTTTAACCAATCAGGTACTCCGATTGGTAGTGCCGTATGTATGGCATCCCTTTTAATTCACAAAAGTAGAAACAGTTTGAAAACTGATTATGGAGGAGAAATTAATAAAAGTGACAGCCCAGTGTAAAAACCACTGCTAAAAGAGCGTTCAAGAACTTCTCGAACACCCGGTGTGAACGTATTATAAGTTACAATTTAGAGACGCATGTTTTTGAAGTGTGGGGTAAACTGGAGAAAACCTGAACATGCAAACGCCACACCCAACCAGGGATTCAAACCAGGAATTCTCACGATGTGAGGTGAGAGTGCCAACCACTACCGCACAGCACATATGACTTTATATAAAGTCATATAAAGTCTTTTTCTGCAGGCAGAACCCAGAGCCGCCCACATATCTACTCCTGATTTGTTAAAAAATAAAAGCACAGCTTCACTTTATTCTGGAAGTCGGTTTAGTTTAGTCCTTTGTTTTGCCATCACAAATAATAATCAATAAACCTGTCAGGCCTGAATTCTTCCTTTATGCTACACTGATGATGTGTGGGAGGGACTTGTGAAACAAAGACTTAACAATTCTGCTTCCATAAATGTGGATTTCTTCTTTTGACTGTTTTTATTCATGTTTCTTGTAATTTTTCAGAGAAACTGAATAAAATTCTGTTCAGACTTTATTTTTAATGATAATATGAAAACGGAGTCAAAGTAAACAATAAATACAGCTCAACTAGAAGATTAAAGTACATTTTATTTTATAACAAATAAGCAGCAAATAAAACACAGATTTTCTTTAGTGTTTCTGTTTTTACTCATGTTTGCTTCACAAGAGCCTTCGTCCTCTTCTTCATTAAGTTCTTTCACTAACAGTCATATTGCTGAAGATCAGTCAGGTCCCCACTGATGAGGAGCAGCGGTCGCAGAGATATTTCCACCAACTCTGGCTTAGCCAACCATTAGGGGAAATCTCGTCAACAGGAAACCCAAAAAATGTCCCACGCCGGATTAGAGCTACATTCCCGCACAGATTAATTATTGAAGAAAAACAGGGACTGACTCCCGCGTGTGAAGGTCCGGATCCATGTCGACAAACATCCACACAACCGGCAGGTGAATTAAAGATGAAAGTGTGGGCAAGAGCGTTACATAACTCCATCGCCTGAGTTCCTCCATCAAATTTCTGAGTGAATGCAGCCGACAGTCAGAACTGGTTCTGAAGGAGGCGAAGGTTCCTTAAGCTGTTTCTGTGAACCGCTCAGATCCTGAGATGATGCGACTTTGAAAGGAGCTCATTTCCAGCACTAAAGTTCTCAGTTTACAAAGTTTATGTGTTTATAGTTTCATTTCATAACACAAAAAATGCTCAACTCAAGTCTTTCACTTTTTTGTTTAATTGAAGTGGAAATCTAACGAGCTTAACTTAAAGCTGCTTAACTCTTCAGGCTGGAGAATTCTTTGCATCTGCATTTTAAATGTAACTATTCTGTAAAAGTTTGTCTAAAAATTCTAAAATGTAAAAATATACGACATCATTAACCCTTTAAAAGCAGAGCTTTCGTTCCAGTGCCGACATTCTTGGAATGACGTTAACTCTTCAATTGTTCACACAATTAACGTGATTGCGTACTTGCACAGCCTGGCGCATGTCTGCAATCACCAATGTTAGGCTATAAAAAGTAGAGTGTAACTTTCAACCTTATTAACATAAGGTACTGTATAAAAGCAATACTTTATTAATATTATATTTCATTTAAAACTTTGCTACATTTGACAAGTGAAGTGTTTAAACACTTGACATAAACAAAAAATAAATCTTTGCGCTTTTATGCATCATTGAGTGTCTATTAGAACTGGACCCCTCCTCCAATTAGGAAGTACCCGCGGGTCCCAGAAAGCCAAAATCCCACACACTTGTACTGAGAAAAAAGCAGCTATTCCTCAGTCATTCTACTGGTCAGAATAACCATTCCTGGTCTGATACATCCTTGTAGTATGTTCTTGCCTTTTTATTCAAGTGTTTACATGTGAAGTGAAGTGTGAAGTTACAAGTGTAAAATGAAACTTTACATTAACTTACATAGTAAAAACAACACTTTAGTAACACAAATGTTGCTTTTAACAATGTTTTGGAACGCTACAAACAAAGTGTTGCATTCCATTGTAGAGCAGCTTTGTCCTCATATGGAACACTTCACAGTAGTAAAGTGTTTAGCAACCAACATAACCCAACTGATCCTGATGCAGAGAAAAGCATCTTTATGTCACAAGTGTAAGAACAATGTTTGTTTTTACACTTTTTATTACACTTTTCATATCAGCTGCTTTTCTTTGCTTTAAAATACGTTAAATGTGTAAAGAGCAACGGTAGTTGAAAGACCAAGGGTTTTGCGTGCGCTAGCTTCAGCTTTAAAGGGTTAAAAACATTTTTTATTCATGTCTTTTGAAGCTGCAGTAAATGTTTTTGACAGATTAATGTAAAAACAAGTGTATTTTCATTCACTGGTCAGTATTGTGTTACTTTATGTCATAAAAATGACTTGAATGAATTAAACAGGAAAGAAATGAGTCGGTAATAAAACAAACACAATTCCAACTGTAAACTCTTAGCTAGGACCGATTGCTCATAACGTATCAGCAAGGTTTTTAATCATGTTATTTACATCATTAACTTCTCAAAATATAAACCTATAAGTTTGGAAAAAAAATTAACTGCAATTTTATTAATTATAAATTTAACAGCTTAGCAAAAGTCAACGGATTGTGGCGAAAGTCCAAATCAGAGTTTCCATATAAAGAAGTTTTAAGGTCACGTAAATAACTGCAAACCAAAATTAGTTTTTTTCATGAATTCCAAACAGTTACTTCGATTGTGAAGGAATTCCTTCAAGTTCTCATTTACATCTCCGTGTTCTGTGGCTTTAAATTCTGGTTCAGTCTGTTCAGTCTGTCCGGACAGACTTTACGATTGGCTACCAAACTTCCTGAATGGCCATCACCATCTGCAATTTAGTGACATCACGGGGTCAGAACCTCCTTCGAGGTTCAAAAATGAGGTCACTTTCAGGGTGGTGCGAAAACAAAGACGTCATTAGAAGATGATTAAACCACCTTGATAGTAAATATAAAGGTTTACTGCAACAAAATTGTCTAAAAACAGAGATGAGAATGTATCTCCAAAATCTCAGCTTTTGTTTCTGTAGTTGAGGCTGTTGGTAGCTCCGCCCTCCTCATTTTCTGCCTGGTGTGTTTTGGACGTCTGCAGAACTGCCACTTTTCCAGCTTCGTCTGGACACTTTGAGTAATTATTCTGGATTCTATCGATGGATTTGTTTTCTTTGCACTAAAGAGGTGATGTAAAGGGCTTCAGAGGCCATTTCAGAGGGGGTGGGCTGCCATGTGCTACTGTGGCAACACCTCCAAGTGCTTCAAATCGCCGTGGTAACAAGATTTCAAACAACAGCAGTTTTGTTTGGCAGAAAACTGAAATCAACTCATGTTGTGTGCTTCCCTCTTTCACGGCTCTGCCTTGAAAACCTCACAGACAAATAACCAAAACAGCATTCCGGGTGAAAAGAGCCATTTGGAACCCAAGTGTGCATAAAAAAAATCATGAAATCACATCACAACACCACAAAAATAGACTAAACACAAACTTTTGAAGGACTAAAAAACCTGACCAAAGGATTCAAGAGAGGCAAAGAAAAGGATGTGTTATGGAAATGCCCCCGAACAACAAAACACCTGCAGCAAAGCCGCAAACTTAAGGATTTAAGCACCTCACATTATTTCATCACCACAAACTCAGACATGAAGCTGCACAATCACGCAGTCAGCAGAAACACACTGATCCGTGCAGTACTTTTCCCCTGAAAGCCACTGAGCTGTTTGCTTAGCGAAGACCTTCTGCACGTGAGCCGCGTTTTCTTGTAATGCCGGCGCCATGAATGTGAGGAAAAGGCAGCCGTACATATTTACCTTCTGCTCCAGAACAAGTTGTTCTTTAAGGAAAGAAATGAAGCCGCGCTTTTTGGTTATTTTCTTTTGGGTTTACGACAAACATCTCATCACATGTTGTGAGTTTGACATTCAAACATAACAAAATGATAAAGCAATAAAGTCTTGAGCTGAATGGAAAACACCCAAAAGACTCAACGATGAAACGTCTGACGTTCTGCAGGTCATAGTGGTGCCACAGGACCCTCCAAAACTGACTCAGGAACCTACAGATGCATGCTGGGAAATCTCCAGTGACAGCGAGGCGCTCATTCAGAAACAAAAAGAATAATTCAAAGGCATCATTGACGACTCATCGCTCAGTCGACCCAGTTATGATCCATCCAAACATCCACATTCCTGCAGCTCTGACCCCAATACAGCCAACCGCTCCACACGAGGGACGCTCCTTTTCATCCGGCTACACTTTTCCTGACAACAGCTTCAAAGGTCACAGGAATGGAACTGAAACACCAGTTTCCTCAATTCAGAGACTAAACTTTTCTGATTTTGTAAGAGCAGCCGGTGGAGCCACTAATGCTGTCAGTTAAACGTGAAAAATCTAAAGTGAAACAGCGTTCATTCTAAACACCAGCTCTGCTGAGCGGCTTCAGTTACTGTCTCAGAAAGTTGAAGAAACTTGAGTTTATTTCTTCTGCCTTGGAAATGAAGCCTGTATCCCGCTCACTGGAAGCTAGAATAAAAAAAACATAGGATATTCAAAGACCAACGAACAGTTTCTGATGGCCAGTGTCCAACAGCCAATGCTCACAGACCAACGACCAACAGCCAATGACCAACAGCCAATGACCAACAGCCAAATGTCCGAAACAAAAACAGAACAAACTAGAATGTTTTAAACATAATGTCATTTTAACATTTGCCATATTTAGAATAATTATACAACAAACAACTTAAATAAAAGCAAAAAGCAGTGGGTCTTGTTCATTGTGTTGTTACAAACTGTATGGGTTCTATAGACGTATAAAAGTTTTTTAATGTAGTTGTTTAGTTCTTGGACTGAAGTTAACCTCAGAAACTTTAGAGGGATTGATCCCTTTGTGTGTTTTTAGGGCTTTTTCTTGGAGCCAAAACAGCTTTAATCTGAGATTATTTACATCCTTTCTAAATATGATTTATTGTTATTGATTATTAAATATGATTTGCTTCCTTTGTGTCATTGATATCGTCCGACAAACAGAAATCTCAGTTAAAAATAAACAAAATCTGACAAGTTTAAAGCTGCAATGTCTTACTTCGAAGCACAATCAGATGAAATGTATTTGCTTTGTGATTTGGTTGCAGCTTTTCATTATGGTTCATTTTCTATATTTTCTTTTGGATATCACAATTCTCAGTTGTTGTGTTACACCACTGAACTGAATTGTGGAGAATTGTTGCACCCCTTCAGCATACGTTTGCTTTGAAAGTGCACGTGAAAACACACGTGCTGTGCTAAATTGAATATACTTAATATTCCTTTATTACTTTACACAGGCTTTTGTGGTAAGACATATAAAACCTCTCTATGCCGATGATACGTTGATGTTTGTTACAGCTTTATTGAGTCACTTTAAAGAACTGCTGGCAGAAACATCTGTTGGAGAGCGATGCCTTCAGTGACGGTTAGACTTCTCGAGTACTGCACAGCTCCAGTGAAGGAGTACAGTGAAGCACACACAGAAACCTGTTTGTTTGAGACAATGCAGTGACAAATATTTACACAAAAACTTCACCTGACCTCCTGTGTGTGGCACAGCAAAGCGCACACAAACACACAGAGACGCACTAATTATTAACAGAACAAAAACTCCCAGCTTTTGATGACTCATGCTGTGCTATAGTTATTAAAAGAGATGAGTCATGACCGGTTTATATGGAGGTCTAGAGTCAGAAAAAAATTGGAAAACCACAACATTGTGTTGCTGTCATCTGGTTTGTTCTGAAAGATTGAGTTCGCAGGACTCTGTGACATTTTGCAGCATTATTCACCAACCAAACATTAAACCGGATTGCATTCACTGAAGTAAAACTCCACCTTTACCAAGGGAGAAACAGAATCAATGCAGACGCTCAGCTTCCTCCCTATATTTGTATGAATTCTGTCTCTTGGGATTTCTGCAGGTTTCAAACCAGCTGGTTGCTGCTTTGCCGTCTGAGGGGATTACAGCTCCCACACTTTCTCCAGCGGTGACAGATCTCCTGACGCCTCAGTCGGAGGATTACAGACCCAAGGAATCACAGCTCTGCTCAAACCGTGGCACTCGAAAGCCCGAGAAAAATCCAAGAACTCAACAACATCGAACCAGATTCTGTTTCAAAATGAACAGAAATGATTTTTTGATCTGTGGTTAGAATACGACACAACTCCTAAAGCAACCCAATCAAAGTCACGTATGATGTCCAGCTTCATCTGTCAATAGAAACTGACCATTCCAACCGAGCACAAGTCTGCAAGACAGAATCTACTGTTGACTGCTTTTAAATTGGAGCAAAACTCAAGTCATCTGCTCATAATCGTCCGAGCTCCTTTTAAAGACGTTAATGTTAAACCATGTTACAGTGTGAAGATACGTTCAACCAGAATGAATTTCATCTGTGAAATCTGATTCTTTTAGACAGTTTTCTTTGAAATGTATACTGTTAAAACCAGGAGCGTCCTTCACATCAACAAACAACAAACATCTGCATCTTTAACAGCTGGCAAGAGCAACGCTTCCAGCATTTGTCCCAAACGATTCCAAAAACCTTCAGTGATTCAAAGGCAGCAGCTGGGAACATTGGTTCAACCAAAACATCCCTCCTATTACAGCCTGTCTGCCATGTCTCTGCAGAATGAAGTTCAGAACCCAAACCGGACGTGAGTTGAGTTATTTTGAAGATCTTGTTTTTGTTTTCAGGCCGATTCTGGAATCGTAAAGGAGCTTTACGATCCTTCAGGATCCTGTCCTGTTGGATTTCCTCTGAGCGTCTAAATGCTGCATAAATCTATGGTGATCCTGCTATTATTTCCCCAAAGTAAAAACGAGGTCACACACTTTCCCAGTAAAAGTCCAAAGGAAGGGGGGGTGTTTGCGTTGAGGAATTCCGTTTTTGTCTTGGATTATGTCTGGATTAAGCTCACAGATTTGTGGGGAGTTTCGTGTCTGATTTCTTTTTTTTTTTTTTTTTTTTTTTTTTTTTTTTTTTTTTTTTTTTTTTTTTTTTTTAAACTTGTCCTGTCCAACAGCTGAGCAAACAGATATGAGCTGAGAGCCTCTTGCATTAGACAGATTTTACTCTTACAATCGGGGGTTATAAATCATTGGGAACACAAAATGTATGTTGGTATAAGCCCCTTTTGTAATTTCAACGAAACTTTATTAATATTAATTTTGTTTGTGTTCTTTTTGTTGGACCGGACGGAAAAAGAAAGGGGGAAAAGAGAGGGGGGGGGGTGGTATAGATTCCAGAGGATGACCAATGGAAGGAGAAAGTAGAATTGCAAGTCTACAGGCAACAAAATGCTGAAGCTTATACCCATTACAATAGTGAGTGTTGGTCTAAAATGGGCGGGGCCTGTCCACACACTCAGCTGTTACAAACATACCTGCCGGCTCCAAGAGTGTTCACAAACTTGTCCACAACCAGTTTACACGCACACTTGTGCATACCAACCCACACATGTAAAGCATTACATTCTGACACGCACACTATTTGAAGGTGCAAATGTGAGCTGACGCCTGTGCTCAGGTGAATGTTATGTTAAGCTGAAGTGGATGAAGGAATGGAAAGAAAAAAAGGAGGGAGAGCTCCCAGACATCCCCACACCAAGACCCCCGCCGAGGCAGCAGCGCCGACCAGGGCCCGCCCCCGCACCCATACTGTGGGGTCAATGGAGGTGATCCGCCCGCCAGGTAGTCCGGCCAAGCACCCAGACCAGGGCCCGCAGGACCACCACATGGGCCCCCAACACCCGAGCGCAGTGAGGTACGGAAGCGCAGAGCGCAGGGCCCAGCCCAGTCAGGAGAGCAGCCCCCCCACCGCGCCGGGCGGTCCAGCGCGGGGCCCCACCCCCGAGAGCCCCACCACCCCAGACAAGCCGCCCACCACCACCCAGGAGTTCTGAGCATCCCCCCACCCCAGCCCCAGGTACGAGCCAGGACCCCCCAAGGGAGACCCGCTCCGAAGCTCCAGGCAGTTGCGGAGATCCAGAAGAGAGCACAGCAGGGGTCGGCTACCCCCACCTAGAGGAGGGATGACCAATAGAAGTGGGGGTCCCCGAAGGAGTACGTAGCCTGACCAGGCTCTCCTATGTTGTGACTTAGAAGGGGCCCGTCACCCGAGGGTAAGGACCAGAACTCGCACCACAAGGACACAGACACCCTCCCGGCTCAGATGGAATATGATCCCCCGCTCATGGACTTGCCAGAGGACTGAGGGATCCCTCTCCCCGCGCGGGGAGGGGGCCGCCGGGCCCAGGAGGCCGACACCCAAGAGACAAGGCCGCCACCGCTGAAGGCCCTGTTCCCCCCACCGGGGATGGGGTAGGGGACAGAAGATCAGTATTCCCATCTTCCTTGTGTAATGTATTTGTGTGTGTATGTTGAGGTGTGTTTCTTGTGGTTGAAGGGTGTGTGTCATAAAGGGTGCAGTTAAAATTGGCGAGCAGGGCACTGGGGACATCTCCTGATTGCTTACAGGGATGTCCAATCACCCTCTCGCCAAGGAGCCCTAAATGTCTACGGTGCAGTTAAAATTGGAGGGTTGAGCACTAGGAGGACATCTCCTGCTTGCTGGCAGTGATGTCCCAGCACCCCCCCACCAAGGGTCCTACGTGTCTAAGGTGCATTTAAAACCAAGAGAAGGGGGCGAAACTGTGCGGAGAGGGGGGACCACTGCCAAGTGGCTCGGCCCCTCGAAGTATTCCGCAAGCACACCCCCCTCCAACCTAATAAGTGTTTGTATGAGGAAGGAGGGGAGGTCGGGGACAGCTACCAGACTGACCCCCGATGGTGAAACAACCGTCCCCCCGCCCCCCCCAGCATTGGGCCCAAGTCTCCCCAGGGCAGAGGCCCCACCGCCCGGAAGCCAACCCCCCAGGCCCCACATCCCCCACCCCACACAAAGAGAGAGGAGCCGAGAGGGGGCCACCCCCCAGGCGCAAGCCCCCCCCCCCAAGCACCGCCCCTGTGGCTGCCTGGCCAGGTACCAGCGGGCCCGAGGAAGTCTCAAGGGTCCCATACTGGTGGTGGACCCCCCTTCTTACCCATGAACACACCCCCCCCCCCCCCCCCGGCCCGCTCCCCCCAGACCCCGCCATGGTATGCTTCCCCTGGAGCAAACGCAGGCCCCAAGAGGGTTGCCCCACCCCGTCCCAGGGCCGGAGAAGGAGTGATCCCAGCCCCCGGGTGCAGACGGGCCACCCATCCAGCGCAGGCAGACCCCCCAGGACCAGGGCCCCACGCAAGCCCCCCAGCGCACGCAGAAGGACCACCCCCCGAGCCAAGCCAGACCCCCACCCAATGCACCACCCACACCCCCCCCGCCCAGGCCCGGGAGACCACGCAGCCCCCGCGCTTGCCCCATCCAGGCGCCGTACCAGACCCCCAACTAACAGAGCCCCCCCACCCCCACCAGGTGCCAGGGAGGCCCCGACCCCGGCACCAAAATCCCGGCAGACATCCAGGGCGCGGCGACACCCAAGAACCCCGCCCCCTAAGTTATGGCGTTAGCTATGGGAGACCAGAGAGCCCGAATTCCTTCCAGGTTATTTGAACTCCTAGTTGACATTTTTTCCAAGCTGATATGATCCAATAGCAGATTCCTGTAATGACTTACACTAATATTTTTCTTGTTTTTCCAGTTTAATAAAATTGTTTTTTTTGCTATACAAAGAGTTATGAAGATTAAAGGTGCTAATCTTCCCTCTGTATCGATGGCACTCATGTCACCCAGCACACAAAGTGAAGGTGAGGCTGTGATTGAAACCTTAAGCCAGACTGATAAATCAGCACATACCTGTTGCCAGAGAGCCTGTACAGGTGTACAGAACCACAGAGCATGCATGTAATTGTCAGGTAAATTACTATCACAATGCTCACAAATGTCTGAGTTTTTGAGACCCATCTTGAACATCCTCTGTCCAGTAAAGTAAATTCTGTGAAGAGTTTTAAATTGGATTAGTTGTAGGTTTGGACTTTTTGTTAGTTTGAAGGTATTTAGACAAATTTCTGACCAGAAGCTTGTGTCTGTACTTCTGCCTAAGTCTGCATCCCATTTTGTTGTTGGAATTGAGACTTTGTTATCTAAGTTGCATATGAGTTTGTATATTGCGATGTTGTTGCGATGCTTTACTAACTGTTTCAGGTGCAGAAGTGTTGCTGCCTTTACTGTATCACTCGGTGAGAGATTAACTCACAATCCCAGCAGACAGATTAAACTCCAGCAGCAGTTGGACTTTTGTCACAGTCAGGTGAAGGAGGAACTTCTTGCTATAGTCTTTGTCTTGGAGGGTTGAACCATTCGGGTGCTGCAGGTTTTTAGGTTGTCCAGGTCAATGGAGCGTCATAGAGGGGAGCGCCGTATCTTCAGGGGAGCGCAGGCGTGTCTTACAGTTCCCTTGAGGCTCGTACAGCTACCTCAAGGAAGGTCATGAGGCTTGAACGTACCATTATCATGCATGTTGTAAGAGTCTCGTCAAGTATTCATAAGGCTGATGGAAGCTGCACACTCCTACGGCATACAGGTGATGCTGTCATGCGGTGTCTTCACGCTACACGATAGTCATTAGTAAGATGGCTCCTCACTGACTGTGCAGGAATGCTGCATGCAAGGGGTGTACACATGATACACAAGTGCCGATGGGACACCTGTAGAACACCCACAAAAACTAAGCTCTGATGACCTAATTTTCTTGCACAATGTGCAGGATTTGGAGTGGGTCTAAACATTGAAAATGTGTAACAACAAACCTGCATCTCACCTACTTCACCCTTACTTATTACTTATCCTCCTTACATGCTAAGTGTTCGCTATGGCCTGTCGCCTGCAGCACGCCCGTAGAAAAAAATACACATGAACATTTTCTCTGTACGGGTTCACAGAGAACCTTGATTTTTCATGCGGGTCAACTGTGTGCCCAGCACAGGTTTGACCAGCTGAATGACAGCTCCATGAATCTGATCAAAGGCGTCCACTTTATGCTGGGAAGGAATTCCTGCCTTGAGTGGGTAAGTTTAAGTGATATGAAGGAGTTCTGCTTTGGTTCTTAGTGACTAAAAGAATGTTTTGTGGAAAAAGCAGTTTATGATTCCGTTTCTCTTTCTGGGATTTCTTCATTGAGCTTCATAAAAAAAAAAAATCCTCCATGCATGACCTGCAACATGCTGGTCAATTTTAGCCACATTCTGCTTTAGTTTTTCCTTTGAACGTCAGACAGTCCAGCTGCTTCACTTTTACTTTACCAGCTTACATGTTTGACACCTCTCCAACATCATCGATTACAATTTCTAAAATGTTGAAAGAGTTCGGATGCAAAAGCAGCCCAGCCCACCACAGGAACATCCAACAGAGCTTTCCCTGTTCATACGTTATAAATATCCAGGTAACAATTGGTTTTTAATATTAAATTTGAACCCAACATTCTTTTAAAATGATTATGAGTGTCTTTTTTTCAGAAATTAAGCTAAAAATGTCCAAAAAAATACAGGAGTGTTTCATGAAAAACTACCTCAAAACTCAAATCAAGAAAATATTTTTGCAACATTTATTATTCAAATCCTCCATTTAAGAAAAGAACAATAATTATGCAACAAGATTACCAAGATGTAAGAAATACTTAGAGGATGAAAGCATCAAAACCACATGAGAAACTGCAAAAGAATGAAAGCAAACAAACTAAACAGACCAAACAAATGCCTACAAAGAAGGGAAAAACATCTCTGAAGACCCACAAAGGATCCTTAAACCAGAACCATAAAGACAGAAACGATCATTTCCAATAAACCAACAAACTCCAAAACTTAACAGTGACGATCCGAAGTCACGGGTCCCTCGGTCGCCATGGAAACCCCAGACAAAATCCCTGAAGATGAGATGTTTCTGCCTCATTTACAAGACAAACGGCAGTAAGCACAGATGGTCATGAAAATAAGAGGAGGGAACACACCCCCCCTTAAAAAAACCTAATGCAGGTTACATGCGAGTATTTACCAACGTCAGCAGAGATCAATTCTGAAAAAAATGAGTCAAAAAGTCATAAAATCCTAGTTGTGAAAGTCCCTCTTTTCTTGACAAAAGAAGACGCTAAAGTTTACTGCTGAGCTTTACACCCAGAGGGGGGCTGAGGAAAGTAAACGGCTGGGTGAGCATCCCTGGTCTTTGAGGTTACCATGGAGATGGAGACAGAAAGACCCTGCTGAAATGACTTCCTACCTATAAAATATTTCCCAGCAGAGCTTGAGGCAGGTCAGAGGGTCGCACTCCACCAGCAGGCTGCGACTTCCTCAACGACATCAATCCTTTCATTCTCGGTCACAAAATTAAACTTAAAATGTATTTTTTGGGTTTCCTCGGGTGATCTGATGGAATAGTCCAGGTAAGTTTTCACTTGATGAGACCAGCCTCATTTCCAAAAGGGCAAAATTCAGTCTGAACACGTGCCAACGTGTGCCAACAACAACAACCTGGCCGGTCAGAGGAGACACTGCGGCCAAAGGTTGCAGACCAAAGTCGTCCGCTCAGTTCTGGGTCTGCGTGTGAGCAAGAAGACGTTTCAAGAAAAGCTCACCATTTTCAGACCCAGAAGTGTTTTATGTTGACAGACTAAACATGGAGGCTGCGCCTAAAGGCCAGGCTGCCCGGTCTGAATCTGTAGGAAAAGAGGCCGCGTCCAAGAATTTACAAGCAAACCACAACAACTGAGAGCAGCTCCAAGGAGACGAGGAGGCCATGGAAATGGAGACATGGAGACTTCTGACCTCAGAAATTCACTGCATACCACATTTCACACCATTTATCCCCTTTTATGCTGCGTTTTGTGCAGAAAATTATAATTAATTATCCCAACTGTAATCCTAAAATGCAACAATGTTCTAAAATATATTTAAATGAACTGAAAACCTCATTTATGTATAAGAAAATGTACAAAACAAACGGGGCAATCATGAAAAAAGCATCTTCTAAGATGCATAAGCAAACCACAACAATGAAGAAACGCTCAGAACTCAAATTAAAGAAAGTGGAAACAAAAAACTGGAATAAACTTGTTTTTGCTCTTTTTTTAAACAATTTCCTTTACCTGTTTGATTGATGCAAACATACAGAAATGAATGACTGATGTTATAATAGTTTATGGTTGGAAAACATCATAAAAGCAGCAAACATGTCTAAAAATATAAATGAATTCTGAGAAAGTCTCTGAATTCATCACTGGATCCTGATAAGCAGTTTAGGTCAAAACAGCCGCTTCCATGTTGATAAAAATGCAGCAGAAACATTTCAGATTATTTTTTAAATAAAATCTGCTAATTATTTACAATAAAATAATATAATCAATGAACAATCAATGTTACTTCGAGACAGCGCGTTTTTACAACCATAACATCATTTCTGTGTTGTTTTCACAAAGTAAACAGCTGATTTGAAGGGAAACTCACCGGAGCTTCTGTGGCACGAGTCCTCGCGCGTAAAAAACAAAAAAACAAATCACAAACTGCTGTGAGAAGCTGATGAATTCACGTTCATTTCAGGAGCATCTACAAGCAGCGCGCGCCAGCTGCTCGTGCAGCGTTCTTGTGACGCCAGAGCAGAGCGCGTGCCAGAGCCAAGCTCTAGAGGGAGGTGGGGTTTCCCTGCCGGTTCGCACATGCGCAGTCTTTTATGTGAAGGACGCTGAGCGGCGGTCACGCCCAGCCGTGAGTGTGCGTGTGCGGCTCAGATAAGAGCAGAAACCCCCGACAGAAAAACATAACACACGCACGAGCCCGCAGCAACGGTCACGGAGGGGGGCGGGCTGGCCCAACGACAGGGTCATGGTCATAGTGGCACGTCACGTGGTTCCTCCTCTGGTTCCTCAGTCAGTCAATCAGTTAGGCTTAAGTGTCTCCCTAATAAGACTTCGCAGGAGTTCAGAACGCATGCGCAGATGTTCCACCTGGACAGCATATTAAAAAATGCATTAAAATACCAGAATATAAAAAATATTAAAAAAATCTTCTCATCTTTCGCCGGTGGTACCAAACCACAAGCTCGGAGTTGTGATGTTGTCATCACTTAGTATTCCTCTGTCTGCCTTAAAAAAGATAAGAAATTGCAATTTACACCATCCATCCAACCACCCATCCCTCCATCCATCCGTCCCTCCATCCATCCCTCTATCCACCCACCCATCCAACCATCCATCCAGCAATCCATCCATCCATCCATCCATCCACCAATCCATCCATCCATCCATCCAACCATCCATCCACCCATCCAACCACTCATCCATCCACACATCCAACCACTCATCCATCCATCCATCCATCCATCCATCCATCCACCCATCCAACCATCCACCCATCCATCCATCCACCCATCCACCCACCCGTCCATCCGTCCATCCATCCACCAATCCATCCATCCAACCATCCATCCATCCCTCCATGCATCCATCCAACCATCCATCCACCAATCCATCCATCCATCCATCCATCCACACATCCATCCACCCTTCCATCCGTCCAACCGTCCATCCATCCACACATCCATCCACCAATCCATCCATCCATCCATCCACCCTCCCATCCATCCAACCATCCATCCATCCTCTAAACCCCCTTGATACCTTTTAAGGTTGTGGTGTGGCTTGTGCCTATCCCAGTGACTGTAGGTCAAAGGTGAGTTACACCCATTGACTGTACATAAGAACTGGACTGTGTGAGTGTGACATCCCAAAAACGTTCCGGCTAAAATAGAGCTCATGTTCCCGGCTCACAGCAGCGACACTGGGAACCGTTTGGTCCAGTAGGATGTAGGATCACACAAACCTTCAGAATTCAAAACGTTAACCTGAAATGAGTCAAATTAATCACGTCAGAAAACGCGTCTCAGTAAATTTCAACACATCTGGATTTATTTCACGTGATTCATCATTTCACTAACTGGAAGAAAAAACCCAAACTCAGGCCCACTACTGCTTCTGACTACACTTTTGTACATTAAATCATTAAAAACATCGTTTCACTGCAATGCAGATGTACAACACCTGATTCAAGGCAGAACGTTCTACCATGTCGTGTCTGAATTTCAGCTTGAAAACTTTGGGAAATCACCAGAAAAATCAGGATGAATTTTTTTTTAAGTGTTTTTGTTTTTTGGTTTATGTACTTTTAGCAATTCATTTTTAAAGATAATTCTGTGACTTTCTGTGAATAAACAGATGCAAACAAACAAACAAAACAAACCTTTAAATCAAATATCCCTCTTCTTTTTTAACAAGTCTAAATTCAAAGGAGTTCTAAGTTTACAATCCATTTAATGCAGTTTCAACAGGTATCTTACTTATGTGTTAAAGAGGAGGTAAATATGGTAAATATAACACGGCGTACGCGTCCTTGAAGGCCCATTCACACACCGCCTCATCAGTGGTGCCGACCTCAACCACGAGGAGCAAGTGTTGACGACTTTCCATCCAGATCAGACATTTTTACAATAATCTGGAGGATTGATGACCGGTTGGGGTTCGTTATGTATGTACTACAGCAGAGTAATCATAAGTTTAGACTTCCTTTAGTATAAATTACCTTTATAGATTCCTTCATGCAGCATTGATCCCTATGAATCGAGGCATGAAGCAGTTTGACCAATAAAATAAATATTTTAACCAAAACATTTGTTAAAAACGTCTCAAAAAAACGTTCCTTTTCATTTGAAGACTTAAAATCACCCGCTAGCTTCCTGTAAAATTCAAACACCAATAGATCAAGACAGTGAAACTAGCAGCAGATTTTTTTTGTGCGTTTAAAATGTCTAAAGCTGGGTTTTTGTTTGTTAGATTGTTGAAAAATAAAGACGTTGCTGTTCTGATTCCTCTGAATGAAAATCCTGGAAGTTGGATTTTTGTGTCGGATCTCTGCTTTGCTGCAACTTCCTGAGACCGTTTCACCTCAGGTAGATTTCAGTTAAAGTGTTTCTTTGGAAACTTTGTAGACTTTTGTGATTACTGATCATCTGTGAACAAAACCACAATTAAAAAGAATTGTAAAATTGCAGTGTTTATGTCATATCTAGTAAATGTTTAAAGAAGCACTGATGCATCTACAGATCCAGCGCCCCCCCCTACAGGTAGACTCTATTAGAACATTCAGATGTCCAGTGGAATAGAACAAATGTACACTAGTTATTTCATACACAGCTGGTGCGCGGCGGGAACCTCCTGGCGTGACGGGAAAAAGCCCCAAACTCACGTTTTAATCTGTCAGTGTTAAAGTGTAAGGATGTCCGGTTTCCTCTGTGTTCCTCAGTGTGTCTGACGTGTTGACAGATGTCAGAACATGGAAAAGCCCTTAAAGCTGAGCTTCAGAAAACATGCCGAGTCATGATGAAGACGGGATGAACTTGGACTGGAAATAAAAACAAGGAAAATAAAATAATTTGAAAAAAATCTAAACTTTGCACCGAGAACATATAAACTGTTTTATTTGTATTTGAGTTGTACATTGTTTTCTGTCAATGCTGCTCAGATTCAGAAACGTTTTGCACAAAACATTTGCTTTTAGATAAGATACAACTTTCCTTTTTTTAAACCCAAGAACGTCAGATCAGTCAGATCCAGATTTAATAATTTTAACGGAATTCAGAAGTAAAAGGCAAAAAACAGAACATTAAAGCATAATAACAAAAAAAAAGTACATTTTCATCACTGAAATGGAGTTAATTGGTATTTTTGAAACACAAACCTTTGAAAAGACATATAATCTAGATCACCTAGAACTTTTATTTTAGAAAACCCCTGAAGTCCCAGCAGAACAGAACGTGAACAGCATTCTCTTTCTGAGAAATAGGAAGTGGAACGCGCTTGGAGGAGTGACATCAGAGGACGAACGATCCCGCTCTGTCAGGAAACTCCCGTCTTCATCTCAGCTGCTCCACAGTTTATTATACACACCGCAGCGATGGAGCCGGAACTGAAACTTCAGGGAGTTCAAATATGAACGATTCAGCAGCAAGAAAGTAAACAAGAAAACGTATTTTTACCCTCAAAACCCACAAATGCAGCAACATTCAAGAAGGAAAATAAATAAAAGTAACGATTGGAACAGTTTTTACAAGATTATTGCACAAAACATTCTTCGTCTGAGATGCTTTCAAGGTCAACTAAAAAAGGAAAACCCCACGTCTCGACACCAAGAATCACAAGAGCACAAAAATATTATATTCTTAGGAATAAATTATCAACTCAAATAAAAAGAAGAAAAGCAGAAAAAGGTTTTCAAACAAACTTTTGCATTTTTGAAGCAAAGATTTGCAGTAAAGCTTCAATCATAAAAACATATTTGTTCCCAATCTTATAATAATCACCACTTATAGGATTACTAATGTGCTGCCAGCTAAAGAATAAAGTGCAGAAACAGATTTGCTCTGAAAGCAGAATTAAAGGTTATAAGAAACAAGACGCCACATCCAGCTGATGAGACAGAAACGATGGAACACCAAATAGATCCCTTTGTTTTATCTGCAGTTCCTGAACGGTTCTGGTAAAAGTCAGTCAATGTTTGAGCAAATAAGATGCTCCGGTTCTAAGGATCGGCAGCAAGTATTAAACAATATACAGAAAACTTTGGTTTAAAGTGAAAATTTAGCTTTAAGTTCTGGCAAAAATTCCTGAAAAGCAGGAAAAGTCTTTGGTGCTGAAACAGAATATAAAGGTTTGGAGTTCACCAGGATTAAACTGCAGCTGGAAAATCAAACCAAACACAAAATGACAAGAAAATACGATCTTTTGTTTTTGTGGAGACTATTGTTAATCTAATTGTGTTTAATCAGGAGTAACAAACTGACGTTACTCTGAAGTATTTTCATGAAATCAAAGCTGCTTACACAACAGTTTGATCTGCAGCTTCAAGTCTGATAATTTTCCAACTGGAAGTTTCTCTGAAATGTCTTGAATCAGCAGCAAAAAACAAAACAAAATCTGGTATCAATGCAAACAATGTTTAGCACCAGATGAAGGAGCGGCGAGGAGAAAGGCGTTTTTCTGCTCCCGTCACTCCTCTGCAGCGATAACGCTGAGGAGCTCCTGCAGCTTCCTCACCACAGATTCATTAAGTTCAAAGAGAAGCTTAGTGTCTCGCTGAGGATTAGACGCATTTACTTACACACACCCAGACAAAAGCAAACAGAGGGGGGCGCTGTACATCTGAGCTTTTTAGTTCAAACCAACAGGCAACTTGAGGCTCCACAGAGAACAGCTTTTGGAAGCTCTCATCTCATTTTCGAAAGGTTCCTGGACCGTCTCAGACCTGAGTGTCACCAGAGTCCCTTTTTAAACAAACCAAATTAATGCATTTCCATACCTGCAGCATCTCAACCTCCAGAGGAAGCAAACGACCGTAAACCTGCTCAATCTCACAGGAAACCGTCCCTCTAAGACATTCTGATCAATTCCTCTGCCCTCACATGGACCGCGTCCTCAGGCTCCACCTGAAGAAACATCCGCTGATGTCATGTTCACGAGTCCGGTTCCTCCAGCCAGGAGGACGCATCCAAGCTGGGGTTGCTGAGGCTCTCCGCCCGTCGCATGTTTTGATCCAGAAAACTGTGAGACGATATGGAATCGGCCGCCATGGCGCTGTGGAGGAGCCACAGCTGGTTATGGAGGACTTTGACCTACGGAGACACAAAGATGCTCAGTCCTTTGAACGAAAGTCATGGAAACGGATTTGAATTTTTTTTTAACTGATGTGATCGCCCTCTGCAACGACCGCTTTGAATGAAAACGTTTCAGGCTTCCACACTCTCAGGGTCACGCGTAGCTATGCAAGTTTCTACAACGGCGGCTGAACGCACGTTGCAAGTTAAGCAGGTCGGACTTTGCTTTTGTAACGTGAATGTGAAGAAGAAAAAAAAATGTTTTTCACATGCACTCGTACAGCGGGTTGACCCATACGGGTGCTGTGGGTTATTGGGTTGTCCCCGTTTGTGGAGGGTCATAGAGAACAACGGGCTCCCTCAACGGGCGTCATGTCGGACGTCCACACTGACTGTGACTGACTCACTAGTAACAGTCACGCTGCAGGTAAGGAGCACGTATCACATAAACAGCACTAACAGCTGCCTCGTCCAGGCTACAGGATTTGAAGAGGTGAAAAAAATGAAAAATTCGTACGATGCTCCTGCGTCTCACCTACTCCACCCTTACATGTTGTATCCGTGTTCACTACGACCACAGCATGCCCTTAGAAAAAGTGGAAACAAACGTTCTCTCTCTACGGGTTCACTGTAAGGACTACGGCTTTGATATTTCAGGCAGGTCACCTGCGTAGGGACCGTATCCACCAGTAAGACTCTACGTTCTCTTAACCAGATGACCTGACACTAGCTGGTCTCAATGCTACTGCCTTCAGTTAGTTTAAATCCTCTATGACATACGGAGATGTCTTTATAAACGTCACTGCAAATGTAGAAATGTTAGGGATTTATTGAAATTTAAAGCCTTTACATGATGATTTTCATTCATATATTCTAATCACATCGACTGTTTTTCACGAGTTTTCTTAAATTAACCTACTCCTTTTGAAATATTTATACTATATATTCTGAATGTTGTTCGTTAAATCATCAAACATTTTATTGTATGTTTTTCTAACGTCTTTATTTTTTATTCTTTGATAAAGACTGTAATGACTAACAGAAGTTCTCAGGTTTATGTTCAGTGTACTGTGGTGTGTGTGACTGTTATCACGCTTGTGCTGTAAACGTTTACCGTAAACGTGCTGTTTACCACAAGTTTCCCCAGTTATTGGCAGTGGAGGAACATTTAATACAGGGGTCCAGGCGTAGGAAGAACAGCAGGGTGGACGGCCATTACAAATGAAACGATTCAAAATACACAAGTTATGTTTTTTGACGGGCTCCAGATTTCATTTAAAATATTGTTTTTTTGTTATTTTTGCACAACCTAAGGAAGTTTGTATTGATAAGCATCAATGATACTAATATTGATGTAAAAAAGCGTGTGTGTTTTTTGGGTGGAGGGCTTTTTGTAGCTCCGCCCCCGTTTATTGGTACAAGTTTCCCAAAAACTATTTGTTGTATTTACTGATGAGACAGAAGCAGATAAACGCTTGAGTCGTTTTTTAGTTCCTTACCCGATTCTCCTCCAGCAGCTTGACTTTGACGGACAGGTCGTCTCGAACCTTTTGGTACCGGTCTCTCTGAATCTGGAAGTTTTTCTGGGCGTCTTCGAATTTGGGCAGGGTGTTGGCGTCCCGGGGCTCCATGTTCAACTCCTCCAGGTCGACTCTGTACGCATCATACTCGATCCTGGAAGAGGAGACCATCCACAGGTACACTCTGATCAAGAACGGCTCTGGAAAATAAACGGACGAGGAAAGCTCTGCTTTCACCTTCTGGTTTCTGACACCCACCTGACCGCTTCGTACTGCTTGGCGTTGATCATGGTGTCCTCGATGGTTTTGTTGACCAGGGTGTTCATGTCGGCAGTGAAGGCGCTGATGGCCGCCGACAGAGTTTCGGTGCTCTTGGATAAATACTTCTGGGCCTCTGCGTTTACGCCGAACTCCACCTGGTGTTGGGATTATTGAGGTGGTAAAGCTGCAGCTGAGCGAGAACACGGCATCTCCATCGTTAAGGACTTACGTGGAGCTCTGGGGATTTGAAGCTGAGCTCTGTGAAGGCGTCCCCGAGCGACTTCTGTGTCACACTGAACTGAGCGAGCTGATTGGCCAGCAACTGAGCCAGCTTGGTCATGTGGTCGTATCGCTGCCGGTCGTCTTTGAGCAGCTCGAGGCGCGGCTCCAGTTCCAGGTCCACGGTTTTGGATCCGCGTCCAAGCTTCTCTGACAGAGCCTGTCGGGTGAACTGAAACGACACAACGCTGCACGTTACCGACGATCTGCTCCTGGCTGATAAATACCACTGATTTAGGCTCCTCCCACCTTGTATTTGGTGATGCTCCACTTGCGGACTCTCTGGAACTTCTCGCTGGCCGGGGTTTTATTGCTGCCTAGAATGACCACAGTTCCAGTCGACTGAGGTGGTGTTGAGATGTCTGGAGGTCAGAGGTCACCAAAGGAGTTTAGTGGAGATACTGAACAGCTGGAGGTCTTCAACTGCAGTTAGATTTAGTAGAAAGTGTCATTTTTTATTTCTTCCCAAACTTGTAAACTATTCCACTTCCATCAGCAAAGCTCGACCTCTGTCAGATCCTCCTCATGACCCCTCAGGCTGTTTAACAGCTGCGTCGTGGGGGGGTCAGGAGCAGTAAAAACTCTTCCCATCTTCCCTCATTTTATCTGAAGTGTTGGTTTCATGATCATATTCTTTTTATGGTTCCTTTGCTGCAGAACTTTAAAGGGTCTGCAACAGACAAAAATCCACTTTTTGAGCTTTTAAGTGGATTATAACGGTCATTCCTCATGAAAAACATCCCTCACAATGTGACAAAGACATGTGAGAACAGCCTCCTCCAGGAAGAGTCTGCGCTTCCAGCCCCGTCCTCAGACGAACACAGAGACACTTTCTCCACAGAGTGCGGTGATCAGCAAAACGCTTTCACTTTATCCCCCCGTGAGGGCAGTTCGGACGAAGGCCTAATGTAAGAGCGTAGGGTCCTGCTCATAAGTTCACACAAGACAGAGGACAGAAACAGGAGGATCCCTTCAGAGATCCTGCATCTCTTCAGTCCTCCACCTCCTGGATGTGACTGAACTGAATCGTCTCATCATCTACGTCTGTTTTTTACCGGAGTGGCGCCGGTCTGAGCATGTTCTCTCCTCCCTCCAGAACCTACATGATGTTCCTCTAAACTCACAGCTTTTCAAATGATGAACTTCTGCATCTAAATGTAATCAAAGAGTTGAACTCCATCAAGCAGTGCAGGTGGAAGTCGGGGCGATTCAGCGCCACTTCCAGCTTCGACTGGAGCAGAATGGATTTGTGTCATAAAAGTTCTGTTTTCAGGCTGGCTTCACCTTTGCTCTGATCCGCTTCCACAGTGGCGTCTGCTTCACCCGGGTGGGCGGGACCGTCGCCGGCGTGGCTGCACTCGCTCTGCTCCTCCTGTAAAGACAAAGGCTGAAGGCTCAGCCAGATGCTTCAAAAGTCTCAAAGAAACTCCAGACTTCCTCAAATCCTAAATCATTTCGTTTATTTTAAATCAGCTGCTGCTGATTACGCTTTTTCGATTTCAACATTTTCGCACAGCTCCTGAACGCAGCATGAGCTCTGATGGTGAACATCAGCGGATGGGGTCACCGTGGGAACCGGAGCTTTCAGGGGCCAATGAGAGCTCAGATCAAACAGGGGAAGGGGGGGGCTATGTGTTTACCGTGGAGACAGCGTGTACCTGCTGCGACTTGGCAGGAAAACAGGTCAGAGGTCACAGGAACAGAAGAGACGGCGACCTCACATGGAAGAAGGCTTTCTGCCCGGGGAATCAGACCTGAACTCCTCAAACCGGCCTCTGCTGTGGATCAGCGGCCACATGTCACACCGAAGAGACAAAGGAGCACCTGGTGACGCACGGCCGGTCTTTCAGAGGTCAGGCTGCTGCGCCCCCTCTCCAAACACAACATCAGCAGCTCTTAAAGACACAAACCGCTGAAGATCTTCAGCTTTCACTCCTTCATTCAGACAAGGAAGGAGTCAGAAAGAACTTCTCTGGTCCCAGTTCCCCGTCCTGCTCAGAGTCCAACACCTGCAGGTCACCTGGCCTCATGTTTAAGGTCCAGCAGAAGTGGGCGGAGCAAAACTCCCTCGTAAACTGATGAGTGACAACAGGAAGCTTTTCTTTTTTGGTCATTTTTTCTACCTGAAAGCGTCCAGACACAAATCAAAGCTGACAGCAACACCGGGGAGGTGCTCTTACTCTCACATGGATGCATTAAGCCAGCCTCCTCCTTCAAAAACACAACATGAGTCATTTTTTAACAAAAACTCCTGATTCGAGCAGGTTTTTTTGGCTGCAGAGACAGACTCTATTCTGTTCCAGCCCAACCAGTTCATTTAAGAGCAATTAAAGTAAATTAAGCAGCACGATTTTGCCCTCGCTGCCCCCCTTTGACCTGCTGCTGCCTGCCCTCACTCTACCCCTTTGCCCTTACAGGATATATTGATGAAAAACTTTTATTTTAATGGGTGTCTTTTCTGTTGGTTTTATCACCATAGCAACCATTTGAGATTTTGGTCGCATGGGGGCACAGAACAGGTCTATGTCATTTTTACAAGAATTGGCAGAAGTAAATTTTTGGATTTCCTCGGCAACAAAGGTTTTTTGTTAACCACGCCCACATTCCTAATATGGTCATTTTATAGGGCTATGACATGTTTCGTTCAGCTCGAGCCAGGGATTCATGTATTAAGTTTGCACAAATGATAACAACTTTTTTGGAGCTTCATTTATGTTTTTATAGTTACTAAAATGGTGCAAATGTTGGTGAGTTTTTGAGTATGTGGTGGTCAAACTGTCACTCAAATGTACAGTAAGAAAGAAGAATTGCTAAACCAATCCAAACCCTGCAGTCCAGGACTGCTGCAGGGCAGAATAATAAAAAATGTTCTAAGTTTCAAATTCCTTTTGGTTGATAATTATCTGTAGAGGCATCTGAGAGCGCCGTTACCTTGGGAGGAGCCTCCTCCTCTGAGGACTCCACCCCAGCATGGTTCTCGTCTGATGCCTCCATCATTTTTCTCCTCTAGATCCTCCCGTTTTGTCTGTAAATAAAAGAAATCAGTAAATTCTTGTGCTGTTCAATAAAACAATCATTTAACAACCATACATTTCTAAACTATGATTTATATAAATGTCCTCCTGAACGATTTTGGTGGATTTTATTTAAAAAATGGACCAGATCTTTTTTTTCTGGTAGTGAGACTATAATTTAAGCGTATTGCATTTAATAATAAAAAAGTGATCTGTGTTATAATTTTTCATGTATGAAATGAGAAAAGAAAAAGAAGAAAACAAGTGTTTTTCGTTGTAACATTTACCATGTTTTTGTTACATTTTTTAACAACAAAAGCTAAAAACTACAAACGGGGAACTAACCTCATCTGCTCATGAAATCTAGAGAATGACCTACAATTAAGTTAAAAAGTTAAGTTAAATCAGTTTATTTGCTCGTCACGATAATCTGTTTTGTTCCTACTTATTTTATCTACATGCATTACAGAGCAAAAACTGTTAAACTTTGACCAATATGAACTGTTTATTTTTGCTTGTGGTGATGCAGAAAACAAGTTAAAACCAGAGTTTGCTTTGAAGTTGATGCATGTGAAGTTGCAGAGGAAGGCAGAGACCATCAATAAAGTACACGAACACAACTGAAAAACAGACCGTGTGAGTTGACCACACCCACAACAAAACACAAAAAATTAGAAGACACTCATTTTCTCTTCTTTTTTTAATGCAACACGTCTCCGTAGAATTTAAAGTCAAAATGTTGAATAAAAAATGAATAAAAGTCAGTTTGAATCAAAAAAAGGTATTTGTCGCCCTCTGGTGGTTTTATTTTGACACTACAAATTACCTGCAGGGCCGGCAAATCATGAAGAAACCTGCAAAGGTCAAAGTGCACGCACCTGACGTACAGGTAAAAAATGAGGAACCAAACAAACTGGAAGCATGTAGAAGAGAAACGATTCCTCAATAAAATGTCACATTCAAGGCTTTTTCAAATACAGGAAAGCTTCCTCTTTCAGAACAAAACTCTTCTGTTTAGTTCAGCTGAGAAACTTCCGTATTGAAGCCCAAACCTTTACTGTCTGGGAGGTTCTGGTACAAATACAAACCTGCAAGAGCTTCAAAGTGTGAAAAATCTCAAGTTCTGCTTCAAGAAACCAGAGCGGAAGTCGATATTTTCTGCAGAAAACGCTTTTAATTAAGCTAATGTTTAATCTCTTTTGAATACACTTCTATAAAATAAAAGCATCTTCAAAATAAAGGAAAGTTAGATAAAACATATTTTCAAACTAAAAGACTTCACACAAAAGCTACAACTATTTAGGAATACATTTAAAATATGTTAATAAACTTGTTAACGCGTAAACATGACTTTTATTTATTTATTTTAGAACGATGTTCGTGTTTGCTTTTATGCACGGAAGAAACAACGCTGGAAATGACGGGTGTGTCGGTTTGAAACCCGGGTCCGTGACCTCTTTCTGGAACCAGTCACATGACAAGCCGCTTTTCCACGACGCAAAGTAAACATTTGACCAAAAAGAGCGACATAAAAACGACTTACAGTGGGTATGTGTGAAGATAAAGACACACAAAAAGTATTTTAAAAGAAGCGAACCTGAGCGACGGCTCACGCGCTGGCGGTTTCCGGGGCTCGCGGCCGGTACCCGAACCTCCGTCCCCGTCGGTCTGCTGCCTCGCGCCGTCAGACTCTCCTGCTCCGAAAGCGAACCCCAAACTTTTTTAAAAAAGGAGCTTAAATGAAGCAAAGTTACAAACAATCAAACACACCCGGAAGAGGATGTCAGTCTTCTTCCTGCTGAAGGTGCTCGATCTGTTCACCTTTGCTCACCGGAGGGGCGGGGACGTCTACAGGTCATTACTGAGTAAAGATTCATAAAAAAAAATGTTTTTCCTTCCTTTATTTCTAGAAGCTCCTGTTCCTAACTTCCTAAACCAGATTAAGGCCAACTTTGTGCAAGTTATTAGTTTCTAACCGATGTGTTCAAAGAAACTGTTAAACTTTACCCACAACATTCAGAAAATGTTTCAAAAAGAGGTAGTCACAACTATTGACTGTATCTGAGATATGGACTGAGTGACTCATCTCCTCTGGCGTTCCAAACAGGAAGTATCCACTGGTTCCAAGAAGCTAAAATCCAATAGACTTTCATAGAGAAACAAACAGCTATTTCTCCATCGTTCGGTTTGTCAGTCCGATTGGAAAGAACTGAGACCGTCTTAAAACATGGGTCAGACAGCGGTCCAGGGTCCTGTTAGGTGTGTTTAGACTGAAAATGTGTTCAGGATTATCAGAGGAAACGAACTCTGGTTCACTTTAAGCAAACAAAATGTGTCCAATCTGGACAGTGTGGAAGTGTTTAGATGGAGGGAGCAAGAAGAGCAGCAGCTTTCTTGTAAAACAACGTGGGACTTCCTGTTAGAGCAGACAATGGCGGGTTTGAAGCCAGATTTCTGACTCCACAGCGAGAGCAGAGCCTTTCAAAACTGCAGGTTAGCACCTCTCCCCCACTCCCTTCCTGTCTTTACACCCACGTTGCACCTCAGAGAGCGCATGACCCCACAAGAGACTTTCGGTGTCAACCTGTCCTGTTTTTATCTTGAAATACTCAAGAAAAAACACAGCAACAGGTCATTTTTGATGTTTATTTCAATTTTACGCTCATATAAAGCAGAAGTAGCACAGAAAATGATTTAAAAAAGGTATAAAAAGTTGAATTATTTAGGATATGTTTAATCCACTTCATTTGATCAGGTCATTTTTTTCATAAATGTGGCTTAAAGCCTCTTTGCTGTGCCATCATCTGCAAACTGACGTCTTGACAGGCTTGTACGTCCGGCCGGTCTGCACCTCTGTAAACAAACAAACAGCAGTTACAAAAAAAAAAAAACATTTTTGTGTCATTGATGACATTTATCCAGCCTTAATCTCTTATGGTATGTTTTTCTTCACATAAAAAGCCGTAAGCGATTTCCCGTTTTGAAAAAATAAACAAATCAGTTAGAATGATGGTTTTTACTTAATGACTGTCTTTGTGGGTTTTTGAACCCAGAAAAAGTTCCGCCATCACAGCATCAGCCTCCAGCTGTGACATCACTTTCGGGAACCAACGGCTGTTTGACCAGAATGACACTTTGTCGTACAACACCTTCATCGCCCGCTTTGCTCTTCAGGCACTGCACTTTGACTCACTTTGCTCTTCAGTCAACATGAGACGGTAAAGCAGCCCAAACACATGTGAGGGGGAGTTATGATAAGGTGGATGACTGTATGGTCAAGTGACCTTCTGTTTTAGACTGAAGCTACTCTAAAATACTGTTGTAGAGCTCACTGTGGTCACCTGTTGAGCAAAAGACAAGCCCCCTTTGTGCACAAATCTGTTTTTATTCAAGTCCCACAGAGTAAAACGACGGCACCATCCTGAGATAACGTGTGCAGTAATTTATCCCTCTTTGCGTTTTGGTAACAGTGAGGCAGAGGGAAGTGACGCTGTGATTCCAGAGGAAGTTCTCTGTGTTAGAAGCTGCTGAGGATCAAGGTAAAGCCTCAGTGAGGAACCTGCTGAACCAGGTCCTCTGAACCTTTATACTGTCCAGAAACAACAGCAGGGGTTGGAAAGATTGATCTGAGACCTCATTCAACCATAATCAATCCATCTATCTATAAATTAACCCATCAATCCCTTCATAAATCCATCCATCCATCTCTTTGATCTTGAAAAAAGGGGAAAGGTGACCCTCAAATTCTAATCATTACAACAGCCTTGCTGGGCGTTTTCCTGCTTCCATCCAGTTTGTTTGTTTTGTCCATGCAGTTGTTTTCAGAGTCTGTGTGTGCATATGTACTAAGTCCTTGACTGAGATAAGTAGGGAGACGTGGTATTTTGTGGCTGTAAACTAATGAAAGCTGATTGATCAACTCAGGAATTGTACAAATATCAATGAAATGGTTCCACAGCGCTAACCAAGTCTCACCTCTTTCCATCTTCCTCTGGTCCTTAAATATGAGTACAAGTAAGATGGTTGACAGGACATATGGAGTTGCTACCACCAGATGGCGAATGTGTCCAAACCCAGACAACAATGTCATTTCAGAATCCTGACTTGGCACCAGGATGCGGTGGCCTCCACGGGGTGCTATGAAAGCCACAAATAGGGACACAAATTGGGATAGAGAGTCCAAAATCCAAAATAAAACTTCTTTCAGATTCTAATTTATAAATAAAACTGAAAATGTGTATTTTGTGTTTTTTTTTTTTTTTTTTTTTTCTCTGCAGCCTGGTACCAACTGTTCTATGGATCGATACTGGCCCCCAGTGCATAAGGGGGCACTGGAGTGCTAAAGTCCTCCAGGCTTAGGACTGGTCATAAAACCTGGTTACATCTATGAACATGAAAGCAGGTTTCAGAATGTGAGAAAGAGATTCCTAAATGTAATTTTTTACAAGTCAAGTCTTAAGTTTTCTTGTCTAATTTCTTTATTTAAAAATAAAGAAATGTTACAACCAGTTTCAAATCTTAAGTTTGGCGGTAAGTCCAAATCTCAGAGTCTGTCATTACCTCTGACAGTCATCCAGCTCCCTGGGGACTCTCTGAATCCAGAGACAAAACACTTGTAGAGTCCTTGATCAGATTTGGAAACATTCCGGATGGTTATGGTCATATTTTCTGAGAAACTGGTCCTGATGAGCAGGCCATCTTTAAAGAAGTCAGCTTTGTGGAAGCAGGCTGAAATGAGATCTTTGCATCTGCAGGTCAGAGTCGCATCTTCTCCCTCGGTTACAGGATGGACCGGAGCCTCCAGGATCAAAGAACCAGCTGAAGAACACACGTGAAATGAGACTGATGTTAAACTGGGAGTATCCCAAAGCTTCCATGGTGCCTCAGACACTGCTGGTTTTGTGGTGGTATACCCCAAAACGGCCCTGGTTCAAATACCACCTCAGACCCCCGTGTGGAGTTTGCATGTTCTCCTAGAGCATCCATGAGTTTTTTTCTGGGCACTCTGATTTCCTCAATTCGAAAAAATGATTCATGGGTTCATAGAGGGATCTAAATTGTTCCTCGGTGTGCATATGGTCCTGCAGATTGGCAACCTGTCAGGGTGTACCCCACATTTGCTGAAAGAAGTTGGGCAAATTGACTGGAATGTATCTGGACGAAGTAAAGTGACAAGTGTACCCACCTATCTCCACATAAAAAAAACAATTCCTAATCTTTAATAAGTCATTAATCATTATAGAAGATTTTGCAACAAAACATTGATTTATTGTAAAAATCTAACTTTTTTAATCCCTGGAAATGCCACCAGCTACGCCTAAGTAACATGCAGTCTTTGACATATGGTAACTCTTTCACTGTTTACTCGATCAACGTGAATCAGCAGATTCTGATGTGGAGACCAGGCACTTTACAAATGTAAAGTGTGGCACAATGGTGCAATGCTGTTTGCTTCTGCTTCAGAATCTGTTGGAATTGTGTTAATTGCACAAAAGGTTACAGTATTTGAAAGAATGTAAACATAGGAACTAAAGCTCCAATGTCAAAGGGTTAAAATCATATTTTTTAAAGCCTCCAGTTGGCATTTGAAGTACTGCAATATTTAGTCCTTCCAGATGTTAACATTTAACAAGATGGGGACGTCAATTTCATGTTGGAGTTTATTTGTTTGGTCTGCACAGGAGTTCAGGCTATAATTGAGTCCAAATTGCTTACTTACCCCTCTGACTACTCCCTATTACTCCAATGTTAGGGTCATTTGAAGCTGTAGCGGTGTCCAACAATGTTTTTTAAGGAAGAGCTGTAGGGACTTTAGGCTGGCTATCCCTCCGCCTGTAGGATGATCCACCTTGCGCTTGTAGCTCAGAGGAGAAACGCATTTCTTCACATGCGTGTGCTTAGAAGCACTGACGTTTTACATTTGAATGTAAATAATGCCTTTTTGTTTTAGCATGACCTTTGAAAGTTATAAAGCCAATGTTGCAATGTATTTTTCTAGTGCTGGCAGCAACGCACCAATGTAGATGACGGCGAATATTGGTGATGTCATCCAGCAGTAGTAACGCCCAAATTTGACTGCACTCGTTTTTCCACATCTCTCCATTTGGAGTGATAAATGTAGGGAAGCAATCTATATTCAGCCTAACTGTCACACTTGACAATTAAAGCAATGTATTTGAGTAAACAACCTCAAGTGTAGACCTGACAGCTCTGTGTGAAAGCTCCTTCTAGACAGGAAGAACACATAAACAAATGCCCACAATGTTGTCAAATAATCATAAATGCTGGATCACCAACCTGTGACAGTGATGTTGACTTCACTGCTGTTTGTTCCCACGTTTGTTTCACACCAGTACTTTCCGCTGTCTGTAGCAGGGAAGGCATCATGGATGGAACATGGAGATGAACACGGGTGAAGCTACAAGACGACATAATTTGATCAAAGTTATGTCACGAGGGAAGATTCCAGTTCAATAAATAAAAAAGAGTGCTGCACACTTCTCCATCCTGGGTCATTTTCATCACTCTCCATTGAGCTGCTTCCTGTGATTCCTCCGGGTCTTCACAGCTCACAGAAAAACTGTCATATTTAAAGAACTGCAGCCTTTTGGGAGCCACTCTGATCAAAACTACAAGAGACCATCAAAAGCAGAATTTGTTGAGTATGAGGTTAGATTTTTAAAATTGCTTTTTTATTTTAGATTCGCTGGAAAATCTTACCTTCAGCTTGAGCAAAATTCAAAAGCACTAATGCTGAAACTAAAAAAAAGCTTTTGGTAGTGACCACAACTTAATTATTAAATGATTAGTCGATAAAAAATCAGTAAACTTTAAATGTAACCTTTTTGTTTAAAGAAAGAAAAAGTTACATTTAAAGTTTACTGACCACATTTGTGAAGTAAAGAGATGAAGTATTACAAAAATGACCCCCAATCCAATTCTTGATACAAAAACAATAAAACAAAACAGGGAAGAGCGTTAGAGGTGAGAAAACAAAGCGTTTGGCGTTTACTTACAGAGGAAACACAGAGCTGTTGCTCTCATGGTGTCCTGCTGAAGACAGAAGCGGCTAAATTATAACACATTACCAACAAAGGCATATGAGACACATCACACCAATGAGTGGGTGGAAGAAAACCACAACGGAGGCAACCGAGAGTTTGGTCCATATTGACATGATTACATCACACAGTTGGTGCAGATTTGTCGGCTGCACATCCATGATGTCAATCTCTTGTTCCACCACATCACAAAAGTGCTTTATTGGGTTCAGATCTGGTGACTGTGGAGGTCAATTTAGTCCGGTGAACACATCATGTATAAGAAACCAGTCTGAGATGATTCCAGATTTATGACACGGAGCCTTATGCTGCTTGAAGTAGCATGAGAACAAGGTACACTGTTGTCATGACAGGATGGACATGGTCAGCAAAAACAGTCAGGCATGCAGTGGCGTTGTAACCATGCTCAGTTGTTACTATAGAAAAAAAAATCACCCTCTACATTCACAACACCTGCCTTACTCTTGATATACTGCAATAAGATTTTGCTGCAGGTACAGATGGGGATTGAACCCATGATTTTTGGTTTAAAAGACCAACACCTCACCACTTGCCCACCATGGCTTCTCGTAACTCCAAATTCATGAAAAAGAAAGATATAAAATGACGGTTGGATGGTTTCAATCCATCGACCTCTGGGTTATGGGCCCAGCATGCTCCCGCTGCGCCACTCTGCTTGTCAAAGTGCTTTACCAGTAATGTTCAGAACACTTTGAGTATGATATACTTGACTAAATTACTGACATTTGAGAGGATATTGGTGTTTTGCTACTGTTTGGCTATGGCCAAATCCATTTCTTAATGACTAGTCAAGGTCAAGAGAGAGAATGTTCCCAAAAATGATATAATTCTGGTAAAAGATAATGTGACCATTGAAAACTTATTTGTAAATGACAGTCAGATGAAGTAGTAACAAATGGACACAGAGGTAGAAGGGTTTACATGCTTCTTGCTTTTCTTTGGCAATCACACAACATGTGCTTTACTCTTGCTATATTGCAGTAGCTTTCAAATGTTGGCACGGATGGGGATTAAACCCATGATTTTTGATTTACAAGACCAACGCCTTACCACTTGGCCACCATGCCCTCCAGAAAGTGCAAAACCAGGAAAAAACAACATGTATAATGACTAGACCTGCACACATACTCGGGAAAAGACACTTAGGCTAACAGAGGAAAATCAACTGGACATTATCAGAGTGTAGGCCATAGACGCGTCACCACAACTGTGTCTAGATGCAATTGGTTGTCTGAAAGAACACTCAAGGAAAGAGTTAATCAATGTGCTATAGAAGCATAATTAGAACTTATTTTCAACAAGAAGCATGTGCTAGAAATGAGGAGAAATTCCATGCTGACCACCATAACAAACACTCGTCATGCTTACAGTACTCATAGTAGCTAAAGTTAGATTTTGTTCCATTGCCATGTGCGTTATGGTCCCAAGAAGAGGCTCTGACTGAGTGTCTCTGCTTTGCAATACACAATTGCAGTGAGATACAGAAGAGCACACAAGGTCCGTAGAAAATGCTTTTTCCGTTGGCTGGAGTTGATAGTAATGTGGAGTAGATCAGTTTTCTCCCACAAACGTAAGTTCACTTTAGCAGAGGATGGTTTCGATCCATCGACCTCTGGGTTATGGGCCCAGCACGCTCCCGCTGCGCCACTCTGCTTGTCAAAATGCTTTAGCAGTAATGTTCAGAACACTTTGAGTATGATATACTTGACTAAATTACTGACATTTGAGAGGATATTGGTGTTTTGCTACTGTTTGGCTATGGCCAAGTCCATTTCTTAATGGCTAGTCAAGGTCAAGAGAAAGAATGTTCCCAAAAATGATATAATTCTGGTAAAAGATAATGTGACCATTTAAAACTTATTTGTAAATGAGGGTCAGATGAAGTAGTAACAAATGGACACAGAGATAGAAGGGTTTACATGCTTCTTGCTTTTCTTTGGCAATCACACAACATGTGCTTTACTCTTGCTATATTGCAGTAGCTTTCAAATGTTGGCACGGATGGGGAGTGAATGCATGATTTTTGATTTACAAGACCAACGCCTTACCACTTGGCCACCATGCCCTCCAGAAAGTGCAAAACCAGGAAAAAACAACATGTATAATGACTAGACCTGCACACATACTCGGGAAAAGACACTTAGGCTAACAGAGGAAAATCAACTGGACATTATCAGAGTGTAGGCCATAGACGCGTCACCACAACTGTGTCTAGATGCAATTGGTTGTCTGAAAGAACACTCAAGGAAAGAGTTAATCAATGTGCTATAGAAGCATAATTAGAACTTATTTTCAACAAGAAGCATGTGCTAGAAATGAGGAGAAATTCCATGCTGACCACCATAACAAACACTCGTCATGCTTACAGTACTCATAGTAGCTAAAGTTAGATTTTGTTCCATTGCCATGTGCGTTATGGTCCCAAGAAGAGGCTCTGACTGAGTGTCTCTGCTTTGCAATACACAATTGCAGTGAGATACAGAAGAGCACACAAGGTCCGTAGAAAATGCTTTTTCCGTTGGCTGGAGTTGATAGTAATGTGGAGTAGATCAGTTTTCTCCCACAAACGTAAGTTCACTTTAGCAGAGGATGGTTTCGATCCATCGACCTCTGGGTTATGGGCCCAGCACGCTCCCGCTGCGCCACTCTGCTTGTCAAAATGCTTTAGCAGTAATGTTCAGAACACTTTGAGTATGATATACTTGACTAAATTACTGACATTTGAGAGGATATTGGTGTTTTGCTACTGTTTGGCTATGGCCAAGTCCATTTCTTAATGGCTAGTCAAGGTCAAGAGAAAGAATGTTCCCAAAAATGATATAATTCTGGTAAAAGATAATGTGACCATTTAAAACTTATTTGTAAATGAGGGTCAGATGAAGTAGTAACAAATGGACACAGAGATAGAAGGGTTTACATGCTTCTTGCTTTTCTTTGGCAATCACACAACATGTGCTTTACTCTTGCTATATTGCAGTAGCTTTCAAATGTTGGCACGGATGGGGAGTGAATGCATGATTTTTAATTTACAAGACCAACCCCTTACCACTTGGCCACCATGCCCTCCAGAAAGTGCAAAACCAGGAAAAAACAACATGTATAATGACTAGACCTGCACACATACTCGGGAAAAGACACTTAGGCTAACAGAGGAAAATCAACTGGACATTATCAGAGTGTAGGCCATAGACGCGTCACCACAACTGTGTCTAGATGCAATTGGTTGTCTGAAAGAACACTCAAGGAAAGAGTTAATCAATGTGCTATAGAAGCATAATTAGAACTTATTTTCAACAACAAGCATGTGCTAGAAATGAGGAGAAATTCCATGCTGACCACCATAACAAACACTCGTCATGCTTACAGTACTCATAGTAGCTAAAGTTAGATTTTGTTCCATTGCCATGTGCGTTATGGTCCCAAGAAGAGGCTCTGACTGAGTGTCTCTGCTTTGCAATACACAATTGCAGTGAGATACAGAAGAGCACACAAGGTCCGTAGAAAAATGCTTTTTCCGTTGGCTGGAGTTGATAGTAATGTGGCGTAGATCAGTTTACTCCCACAAACGTAAGTTCACTTTAGCAGAGGATGGTTTCGATCCATCGACCTCTGGGTTATGGGCCCAGCACGCTCCCGCTGCGCCACTCTGCTTGTCAAAATGCTTTAGCAGTAATGTTCAGAACACTTTGAGTATGATATACTTGACTAAATTACTGACATTTGAGAGGATATTGGTGTTTTGCTACTGTTTGGCTATGGCCAAGTCCATTTCTTAATGGCTAGTCAAGGTCAAGAGAAAGAATGTTCCCAAAAATGATATAATTCTGGTAAAAGATAATGTGACCATTTAAAACTTATTTGTAAATGAGGGTCAGATGAAGTAGTAACAAATGGACACAGAGATAGAAGGGTTTACATGCTTCTTGCTTTTCTTTGGCAATCACACAACATGTGCTTTACTCTTGCTATATTGCAGTAGCTTTCAAATGTTGGCACGGATGGGGAGTGAATGCATGATTTTTGATTTACAAGACCAACGCCTTACCACTTGGCCACCATGCCCTCCAGAAAGTGCAAAACCAGGAAAAAACAACATGTATAATGACTAGACCTGCACACTAATACTCGGGAAAAGACACTTAGGCTAATAGAGGAAAATCAACTGGACATTATCAGAGTGTAGGCCATAGACGCGTCACCACAACTGTGTCTAGATGCAATTGGTTGTCTGAAAGAACACTCAAGGAAAGAGTTAATCAATGTGCTATAGAAGCATAATTAGAACTTATTTTCAACAAGAAGCATGTGCTAGAAATGAGGACTAATTCCATGCTGACCATCATAACAAACACTCGTCATGCTTACAGTACTCAGTAGCTAAAGTTAGATTTTGTTCCATTGCCATGTGAGTTATGGTCCCAAGAAGAGGCTCTGACTGAGTGTCTCTGCTTTGCAATACACAATTGCAGTGAGATACAGAAGAGCACACAAGGTCCGTAGAAAATGCTTTTTCCGTTGGCCGGAGTTGATAGTAATGTGGAGTAGATCAGTTTTCTCCCACAAAAGTAAGCTCTCATTAGCAGAGGATGGTTTCGATCCATCGACCTCTGGGTTATGGGCCCAGCACGCTCCCGCTGCGCCACTCTGCTTGTCAAAGTGCTTTAGCAGTAATGTTCAGAACACTTTGAGTATGATATACTTGACTAAATTACTGACATTTGAGAGGATATTGGTGTTTTGCTACTGTTTGGCTATGGCCAAGTCCATTTCTTAATGGCTAGTTAAGGTCAAGAGAAAGAATGATCCCAAAAATGATATACTTCTGGTAAAAGATAATGTGACCATTTAAAACTTATTTGTAAATGAGGGTCAGATGAAGTAGTAACAAATGGACACAGAGATAGAAGGGTTTACATGCTTCTTGCTTTTCTTTGGCAATCACACAACATGTGCTTTACTCTTGCTATATTGCAGTAGCTTTCAAATGTTGGCACGGATGGGGAGTGAATGCATGATTTTTGATTTACAAGACCAACGCCTTACCACTTGGCCACCATGCCCTCCAGAAAGTGCAAAACCAGGAAAAAACAACATGTATAATGACTAGACCTGCACACTAATACTCGGGAAAAGACACTTAGGCTAATAGAGGAAAATCAACTGGACATTATCAGAGTGTAAGCCATAGACGCGTCACCACAACTGTGTCTAGATGCAATTGGTTGTCTGAAAGAACACTCAAGGAAAGAGTTAATCAATATGCTATAGAAGCATAATGAGAACTTGTTTTCAACAACAAGCATGTGCTAGAAATGAGGAGTCAATTCATGCTGACCATCATGACAAAAAGTCATCATGTGCAACGACCACTAGATGGAGCCTTTTCTTCTTGTTAAGTCACTGTTGTTGCTGAACTCTTGGAGTGTTCTGTCCAATTGGTATATTTTACCTGGTTTACATGATCCACAGACGTCTTCTCCTTGTCAGGGTATTGAAGCTATTTTGTCATAGCAACAGCCCATGTTTCAGTGAATGATGCAGATTTCAGTTTGTAAATGAACCCAATCCATACTGATATGTTAGGGTGTTTTTCTTCCATCCAATTTTCTTTTTACTCATGTCGCTGTCTCTTTCAAAAAGACAAAGCCTCCAAAATGACTCATTCATTCTCAGTGATTTTGGCTCTTTTCTTCTGTCAGAAAGGACATTCTGAATACCTTTTGGTCATTCCTCAAAATAACCTGTCTCTTGCAGCACATCAGCAGCAAAAACTCAACTCTGTCCAAAAGCCGGTCATCTATGCTCGAGAATAAAGTTCTTGTTTCGTTTAGTGTCAGTGCCCTAAAAGCACATTGTCCCTTCAGCAGCATTCTGTTGATTCTGTAGTTTAAAATATTTAGACATTTGGTCATTAAGGCTCATCACCATGAAAATGCAGATCTCTCACATCCAGATGACAGAATAGAAAAGTGAACCAAACTGAGAATAAACAAAACTAGAAAAGAAAAAAAACAAACTCACACTGCATATCCTCTTTAGTAGTGCATCGAGGGAGGAAGCGACGAGCACGCTGCCACCAAACACTGACCAACACTGTTCTGATGTGATCCCTCTTCAGCAGCATCCATCGCTCAGATGAAGGTTCTTTGATCCTGATACTAAAACTTGTAGACCTTCCAGCTCCAAGCTGAAAGAAACTCCTCTATAGGGATCCTGCATTCTGGCCAGATCCAGACTTTTCCATCTCTGGTCAACAATTGAGACGACCAAGCAAGAATAAGACTTACCAGCTTGTTTTCCAAAAAACAAAAGATCTTCTTGTTCACTTTTTTAAACCACAAACCAATACTGTAAAAAAGGAGGCAGACAACTTAAAAAGACACCTGTGCAGAGATCAGGCGAGGCTATGAATCAGCTGGGAGGAGCCAGCACAGAAAGAAAAGGTCAAACGCTAATAAAAACCAAACACATGTAGAACACAACAGTTTGGGTGTTTCTTTGCATTTGTCAAACACATTTTGGAGTAAAACACAAAAAATGTAACATATTTTGAAAACAATGTACATATGAAGTTTAAAAATGTACTGTATTCAAACATATTTAGAGATTACATTTCTGCAATGTAATATATTTTTATGTTTGTGGTTTAAACAACACAGATAATGACAATTTTGTCGTACCTGGAGTTAAGTGATAAGGTTCATTAATTGCATTATTGAAGCAGCTCTTTTTAAACACGTTTTTTGATTTCAGATTTGTCAGAGGAGGCCGGAGCTGGGTTCCCAGTGCTTTTTTAAGGATGATAATGCTGTTTTTTTGGCCAAAATAACAAATCCTGTGCCGCTTGTTTTTCTAGCTTTGTTCCTACTGGTATGTTATTCTGCCCGGACAGAAAGGCCAATTGTTCATTTTTCCTTAGTGATCATATTAACAATGATTGGTATTTGGTAACTGGTGTTTTTAAAAAGACGCTACCCACCCTTTCAGGTGTGTGTTCTGTTCTTCTGTGTGTTTCCATGGTTACCGGTCTCTGCAGCATCACCGCAGGATCAGGGTCTCGGTTTACAGGGCAGACCTGTTGCCGTCTGCAACACCATGAGTGAGTGTGATTGCACCATTTGGTGTTTGCAAAAGTGTTGGAATAAAAGTTTTTTTGTACAGGATTACATGTACAGCACATGAGGAAGAGCAGCAGCTAAAGCCTTTTTTACCCCTTTAATCTCTCTAATGCACACACAGAATGTAAGGGCTCTGCTAAAAGGTATTTCCAAGCTCTTCCCTAATCTCCATATTTCCCATGATGCACATGGGCGTGTGTTTTTAATCCATCAGACCAACAAAAGAGGAGGAGAAACAGACAGACATGCAGTTTGTGCTTGCAGAGAAGGACTAAAGAACGAGTTCTTACTCCTGATGGATTATTTTCTTTTTCTGGATTGATGGACTTTTCTTCCTGTTTTCACTTTTGTGTTGTCTTTGTAAACCAGCGTGGAAACAGCGTTTCAGTCACTTTAACCCTTTAACCTTCTGCAGCAGAGAAAAATTCATTATTTGTGATTTTAGTGAGGTGTTCAGGAGCAGTTCGGGTTTGTAGCTTCTGAATTAAGTTAATTCTATTATTCTTGAGTATATTAATTCAAATTTTTTATAAAGTAACTTTTTTCATTTCCAAAAACAAAACTTAGAAAATTGAATTGGTAACTACATTGATTGTAACTTGTAGTCTCGCATAGATTCTTTTCATTTTGATGTTACCTTTTTCCCAATCCTTTTTGCTGTCTTTTCATTTTGTCTTTTTTTTCATTACTTTAAAAACGCATTATCCTTTCTGATTGAGGACAGAGAACCATGATGTCCTGCATCAACTGTTTTCATCTCCCACAAGACAACGGCTCCTCTACTGGACAGGTAAGAAACTGCCGTCAAGTAGAAAAGAGAACTATGATGAAATATTTCAATATATTCGGAAATTTGAACAATATCATTTTCTTCTTTGGCTCTTTGGATCATGCTCTCACTATAGTAGCTCTCAGATTTTCTTTTTTCGTGTTTGTTTCTAGATTTCAAAAGGATTAGCTTCTAATCTTTAAAGCTTCTTGTTTGTCCAAGAATCATTGAGAAAGATGAGCTCGGTGCGTGAACTCAGACTTCGTGCTGCAAGCAAGGGAATGTGGCAACATTTTGTTGAGTGAACTTCAGAATGTCTCTGTACTGCTTTGAATCCACCACTGGAGCCTCAAAACACTGAAGCTTTAGATGGTCCAATAATCCTGAGGGAATCTTCTTGATTTGAGGGTTTGAAAGGGGTCAAACGAGGGAAAAAAACTAGATTTTATCTGGGTGGAAATGAGTTTTCTTGTTTGCAATCCTCTTAGCAAAAAGTAGTACACTTAAAGTTTATTTTTCTAGGCATGCTTGAGCATGAGTATAGTATAGCTACTATACTATTGTACTATAGACCATGTAATTACAGTGTAGGAAGTATACAAGCTGAATACTTCTTCAGACTAAACTGGAACATTTTAAGTTCACAATATATAGATAGTATATCAAGAGTAAACTTTAAGCCTCCCTTTTAGTATAGACTAAGGATACATTCTTGTAGTACCCTCAAATATGTATTTTTTTCTAAAGGACTTCCAAACGGTGGTTTATATGTTACCATGGCGACATTGGAGCATTGATAAGTAGAAAGAAGCATTTACGATGAAAAGTTTTGAATTGTTCATTTACCAACATAATGACTATTACAGTTTTTTATCAGCTCAAAACAGTAAATAAAAGTATTGTTGCTTTGGACCTACAGCTTTATGGAGGCCGCCATTTTTAAATCACCAAAACAAACCACGTAAACCGTTTCAGATAGATTTGAAAGTGATGGTTTGGTCATGTTTATGTCCTTCCTTTTGCATTTGGTAACAATATTTTTGTTGGTTTTAAATCCCTATGTAAAAAAAATCAAACATTTCAGAGTGTTTTTGACCTATATATTTTGGCCTTTCTGTTCTACAGAGGAGGAGTTGAAACTGGAGATTGACTCCACTGCAGCCTCCATTCTTTATTTCTGTTTGTAAACTTTATTCTTTTTTTCTTGCTCATTGTGTGTCTGATATATATTTGAAGATCCCTTTAGTAGTTTTTGTTTCCTGTGGAAGGATGAATGGCAACGGCAGGATTCAGTGCAGCAGATTTCATCTCTTAATCCTCTTTTTCTCTAAAAATAGGTTATATTTTCAGTCATGTAGAAAACGCCTGAAAACATTCTGAATGATCTTGTGACTAAAAAGAAAAACATCACTTTTCTGAGCTGGAGTTGCTCATTAAAATGACTTTCTTTGCTGTGACGGACTGACTTCTGTGTCTGTGTGGTCGCTGTGTCGTCCATTTCATTTGTTTGCTCGGAGTGTTTTCTCTCATCATTTCATCCTTTAAGCTTTTGATTATTGTCACTGAAACACAGCGGTTTTAGGATCATTTGTGGACATTCTAGGACCGGCCACCATTTTGGGAGGACATGTACGCTCAGACCTTCACTGTTGTGAATCTGTAAATGTGAGGGTGGCCCTGCAGTTTGAATCGAGCTTGGTGGGTTTGCAGTTTCCTGTCATTCTAAAGTGTAGCTTAGGTGTGATTTAATGAGATGAAAATTTGTGAGGGCCAACCATTCTTTGAACTATTTGAATAACATTAAATCCAAACAAATATTTCATGAACATTTTATTGCAATGACTTACTTTCCATTTCTTCCCATAAAACAGAAGTTCATCTGGATACATTTTTACCCAAATCACTGTCAGTTTTTAGCGGCATTAATTCCCAGTCAGCTTGTCGTTGAAAGCATGTCTCGTCTGTTAGCGTTATGAATTGCTCCTTGTGGTATTTTCTATTTTTCGCTTGCAGGTTGGCTGTGACTGCTCCGGGATGCTCCGCCCCCTCAGAGGTCTCCCTGAAACAGTCACAGCTGCCTGCAGTCTCTCATTGGGCTCTGGCATACGGAGGTGTCTTTATGTGTTCTGTGTCTGGGTGTCCTTTTGTTTCACTCAGTTTTGTGTTCATTCTGGATCTGTGGAACATGAAACTTTTATAATTCGAGAAACATTGGAGCGTCCTTCCTGTTCCTGGGTTTAATCTGTCAGTCAAACTGTTAGTGCCTCTTCATGATGAGGAGGAAAACCACAACTAAGAAAACGTACAAGTTTTTAGAAAATGCTGGTGGACGCATATTACTGGTTTCATTAATGGAGCCTGCAGGCCGTTGGAAATTTGACTGAGGACCGCATTTGGCCCCTAGACCAGACTTTGGACACACACTGTTAGCATCTCCCTTTGCGAGCTGAAGTTTGGTGGATAAGGAGTCTGGATGAATGACAATCACTGAAATCTGACCTTTCTTAAAAAGGGCAAATAGGCGGGACACACAAACCTGACAGTTGATGGGACATGTCCAGTGTCGTTCCGGCAGATTCTCCCGCAAATGTGCTCAATTTTTGAAGTCAAATCGCATCAATTCTCTTCTATGAACATTAAATCCGGCCAGAGATTAATTCCAGCCGATCAATCAATGTATTATTTATAGAGCACTTTTTTAAAGTGTCTTAAAGTCACTGAGGGATCTGGTAGACGTCACAGAAAAGGGGAGCTGGGTTTGATAGACTTCTGATGAGGAGTGCGTCTTGTTCAGTCAGTTTTTTTTCTCATGGACGGGTTACCACCAGCAACTTGATGCAGACTGTTTCATTCAGATCGTGATCCTGAAGTTTGCTTCTTCTTTTACGGCTGCTATCAGATTAATGTGGACTCCATGACCCACATAAAGTGAAAGTTTATTCACAAACATCATTTTTTATGGTTCCTGCTGGGGTTCTGGGTGTGACAACATATTAAGGTCAAGCTGGCTCTGCGTGCAAACCAGATTAGATGCTGCATCAGATTTTTCCAGAGGCTGATCTGTGTTTAGTCACGTTTGTAGTCGTTTACTTTGAATAATTACAAGATAGTGAAATCTCTCCAGATAACATTTTTCATTTGTTCTGCTCCTCACAGAAAACCTTCCTGGGCTTCACATCTTTCTCCATCAGAGGTTTTTGGAAGTCCAAAGATTCCCAAAGCCGCCTCAGCTTCAGGTAAACACATCCAAACTTGGCTCTCCAGGAAGCTGCGATCAGTTTTGTGTTAAAAATAGTTTTTTGGTTACTTCAAAAATGTCTTTAGAACTGATTCCATCCATTAGGGGCAGATACATATTTTTTCTCTTTCAAATGTTTCCTGGTCTTTTCTTTGAAGTCAGTGAATAAATTTGGTAGTGGAGGATTTCAGAAATACTGAGCCTCTCCACCCAACCTGATTGGCTGTTGCCCGGATACCTGCTGCTTAAGAGGAAGTGAAAGTGCAACTTGTGGCTCCGCCTACACAGAGAAAAGCAAAGAGCTTCTCTTCCTGTTTAGGCGTCTTGACAGCTGCAGACAGGAGGAGGACAGATGGGGACTCTGGAAGAGAGCATGTTTGACGACAGGCCTGACAGGGTGAGGGATCTCCTGTAGACAGAGGCAGGCAGGCTCTGGGCTGGCATGCTGCTTTCAGGTGTGTCTGCTCGCGGGTGCATGCTGCAGCTGCAGAAGTGGCTGCTTGTGGTTTGCTTGTTTCAACACATTTTGTGTTTGCAGAGGGTGTGATCCAGTCAGCTCTGTGCAGATCTATGCACTCTTGCCTCACATTTCTGTCCATAACTGGTTTGTTGTAGGCGATACGTTGATCACCTAATAGTCCAGTTCTTGGTTTTTATCAAGGGTCAGGCAGTAGTTTCTAACTTTCCACAGTCTATCTTTGTGAGTTCTCTTATCAGGTTATTAAAAACATGTTTCACTCATTCGGTGTTTCCTAAAACTGGTCCTCGGGGAACACTGTCCTGCCGTTTTTCAGTCCTATCTTCGTCAAACTGCCTTAAATTACTTCCATTATCAGATTCCTGCAAAGCTTGAACATGAACATGAACATGAAAGGCTTCTTTTCTGTTTAGGTTTCGGATGGAAAACAGTCAAAAGTCCTGACCTTCATTCTGTCAGGGTACTTCAGATCTGTGGGACTTTTTTGAACTGATGTTTTTTTTATATATAATGCATTGGGCTTTGTAGTAATATGATCAAACAGAAATTTACAACTTGTAGTTTATATTAATATTGTATATTGGTATTGGTCAAAGTACCTAAAAACGTTAGCGTCATTTTGATCTTTACGAACCTAAATCACAAAAAAACACGGCAAGATTTGTTGGTCTGCAAATACCGGCTCCTTCAGCTACGTACACCGCATACATGTGTTCAGGAACACGCTAAACGAACATTCTTTTACGCACTTTTAACATTTGGTGTTCACACTGGAGTATCACTATCCAATACCAGCGCATGTGCTCCCAGTTGGAAGAGGCTTGGTAAAAAATGTGGAAGCGGTGTAAATCTGGTGAATCCTGCTCCGTCCAGTTGTACTTGGGTGTTTTGAAAGGACGCCATCCATAAACGGCACTACCAAATCCGAGTTCCTGATTCATTGAAGTTCAACTGGTTTAACTTGCATTAAAAGTTCAATGGACACCCTTATATAACTAGAGCCTGAAAACAGACTTAAAAACCTGCGTAGCTACACGTGGACGCAAGAGTTTTGGAGGCAGACCTCTGTTCAGAATTCTGAAAGGCACATAAACGCGCGTTTACATAGACTTCCGTGCCCAGTGTGAACATAGGTTTAGAAAAAAGTAAAACATTCTTAAAATACATTTCATCATTCTTTAAATAATCCAAAAAGGAAAGAATTTACCATTTCAATACGAATATTTGGTCTTACCAAGAATTTTTATTTTGAGAAAAACTTCAATTCAGTAAAACCTGCTTTCCCAAACTAAGATTATTTTGTTATTGAACACTTTGTTGATAAGATTATTTTTCTTGCAAGAAATTTTTTCTTGAAACAAGGATCTTTTTACTTTCTTAAAGTTTAGGTTTTGGATGTGAAACACACTTTGATCCAAATTTGACCAAGAATGTGGTGAAAACTGAGAAATAATTGTGAGTTAGCAAACTGAAAGTATCCAGATTTATTGATGAGTTCTCGTTATGTTGATGATGAGGAACAACCATTTTAGAAAAATACTCTTTTAGATAATGTGCTGCTCTGAAACCTTTAGTTTGTAATCAAATAGAAAGTCTTCAGTATCTAACTCAAGCAAACAGTTGTTGCTTCACATGAAACTGAGATCATCTGCAAATAGTCTAAAGTCCATCAGTTAACAGCGACGAGCACAAACACTCATGTGCATCTCAGATACTACAAGCCTCATAAAACATCTCTGAAATCTGTGTGAGTATAGAATTTTTTTTTTAAATAGCGTAAACAAAGATTATCTGAATGACAGATAAATCTGAACCACAAATGAGATATACAAAAATAAACAAACTACAAAAGCAGACAGACAGACAGACAGACAGACTCAGCCATGAAAATGGTTTTTTTTTGCTGTTTTGAGGCATTTTTCTGATGATCGAGCACAAGCATGAATAACTTGATGCTCAGAATTGCATTTCTGAGTATCTCTTTATTTGAAAGATAAAACAATACAGTTGGAAAAGAGCTTAATTGTAACATAGAACATCAATTTGAGAACAAAGTAATTAAGTACAAATGATTTGCGATTTTTATAAATATGGCAAAGTCTAGTACAATACTGGATTTAAATTTAGTTGTTGGACTGATTTGTTCATTTATGACCTCATTCCCGGCAATAACCAACAAAAAGTTTTCCAACTTTTTTTCTGAAAAGACCTCCTTCGAGTGTTCTTTTATACTGGAAACATTCCGGATGATGTCACTTCCTGCCTCACTGTTTTTGCTTTACTTCCTGTCATTGTTCCACCGGTTGATCTGCCTCAGTTCACACAAACGTGACCCACATCAGAGAGACTCTGACCTCTGTTTGCTCAGATGTTTGCAGCAGAAAGGGTCCGGCTGTTGTGAACAAGGAGGTGGGTGGAACCCAAGAGCAGACATGTTTTAAAAGATTAGAAGGTGATGTTTATTGATAAGGCGAATAGTGGAGCAGGATGACAGAGCAGGCAGGTAGGCAGGCAAGCTTAGCTGACAGAGCGGATGGCTGGCTGGCTGGCTGGCTGGCTGGCTGGCTGGCTGGCTGGCTGGCTGGCTGGCTGGCTGGCTGGCTGGCTGGCTGGCTGACAGGTGAGCTGACAGGTGAGCTGACAGGTGAGCTGACAGGTGAGCTGACAGGTGAGCTGACAGGTGAGCTGACAGGTGAGCTGACAGAGCGGATGGCTGGTTTGCAGACAGACACACAAGCAGTATAATGATCTGACAATGGCTGGAGGTTTGATGCTGCTTAAAAAGCCATGGTGATGATCAGGTGCAGATGATTGGGAACAGGTGCCGTCGTCTGACGAGGGGGATGGAATGCCTCCAGGGCACAACACCGGCAGACTGAGCTCTTAATGTGAAACTGAAACAGCATGACACGTGATTTTGGTTTCTCCATCTGCTCAATTTTCATCAGGATGACAGACAGAGCGAATGAGGTCGGGGAGGTAAAGGTGTCCCGTCTGCAGATGGACGAAGAGGAAGAGGACAACGCTCCACCTGAACACAAGGTTGGAAAGATTAAATCCCAGAGTCTGAGTTTGGTCTAAATCAAGAGGAAATTGTTCTGTTTAGTGTCCTGCCCTGTGTGACGCTCTTCATGGCTCCATCCAAGACAAAGAAAACAGTCCGACGATGAGAGCTGGTGAGAGCACAGTCTGGATGAGCTGCTGAGTTTTTGCAGACTCCGTCCTCATGCTTTCTCTCGTTTGTGTGCAGTTCTGTGCGCTCAGGTCTGTAAGCTCTACAGGTTTCAGACGGACGACCGCAGATGGCTGCTGGTGAAAGAGCAGATGTCAGAGACGCCGCTGTCTTTCTCTGTGCCCAAACAGCTACTGAGCGCGCTCGTTCAGGAGCTCACAAGCAGGTACTTTCAGCACAACTTGGTTTCTCCGTGGGGTTGGAGGGGTTGGACAAAGCTTGATGATCTGAGGTCCAACAGCAAAGTGAAAACAAAGTTTCAGGTGATTAAAAACCTTCATGTTGAAGCAGCATGAAGCTGTAGGGTTTCTTGGCTCTTACGAAACCCAGATCCATCAAATATCTCTATGATGTTTCTCAGACAGACAAATCTTTGCTTCACATCAATGCTACAGACACCAAAGTAGGTCAAGACTTCGCATGCATCACTTCTGTAGCATCGCATTAGTCAGACTCAGACCTTTTGTCTTCCAGAGCTGGACTTTACTGATGTTTGCAGAGAAGCTCTTTCATTATACAACCCAAAAATGAAGAAGAAGAGACAATTGTTTATTTTTTTGATCAGGATGGGTCAACAATCCTGTAGTCTGGAGTTAAGGAGGAAGAACCTTCGATGTCAAAGCTAAGACGAGGATGAGCTGCTCATACTTGACTGTAGGCTACAGCTCCTTTTTCGGACGTTGTCGGCAGAGTTCTCAACGAGTCAATAATTGGTGACATAAAATTACAAGAAAAATTTGTTTGCAGATGTCCGATAACCCTGTCCCGCAACCTAAACGAGACAGAACGGATGGTTCACATCGTAGTTCACATCTTTTCATTGTTTTAGCTAGTTCTGGTGATAAAATCTGTCAGATTATACAATCAGAACTGCAGCTTGTTGACTAGCATTTGCCAACAAATGGGTACAGTTAGAAATGTGGCTGTTGATGGTTCTTCACCAAAACAGCCAGTTGTTAAAAAGGCAAATCCAGCTTTCTACCCTCCAGTGAAATTTGAATTTTTTGACGTCTTTTCTTTGGGGCCATGATCGGATCACTTTTCGGAAGAATTTCACGGTAACTTCAAACTGATAACAGGGCTAACCGCTGAGGACAAATGTGTTGGCATTGACCCAGAACTGGAAAGATTCTGAAGATACCAATTAAACTAGGATGTCATGCGATGAAGAAGTTTGGCTTTCTTTCAGAGTCTTGGATCTGAGGGAACTCGGGCAGCTTTTGCCCCACTGGGATGGGCTTCGCTGTGATGTCATTAGCCTCTGCAACCATCTGATTGGCTGTTATCAAGAAACTCTGACTGAGATCGGAAAACTCTCAGGTGAAGTCCTTTTAATTATGTTTACAAAGTTTTGGCTTAATGAGGAGAAAGACTGAAGCTTAAACTTTTCCCAATAATCCACACGTGCCAAAGGTCATCCTTTCCATTGGAATACACTAATAATTTCCAGCACTGAAGGAATTTTTCCACAATGTATCAGTATTTCTTCTGCTAAAAATGTAAAGTCATTTCCTTCCTGAAACATGAGACATCATTCATGTCTGCTTCTGTCCTTTAATCCTTAATCTGTAGCAGAATGTTTTTCTTTTCAAAACAGCCTCTTCTTGTTTCAAGTCCAGCCTCAGTAAGTCTGACAGACACCTTCAGTTTGTTCCAACCAACCTTCATTCCCAGAGAATGGAGGTCACCAGCCCCGGAAGTGCAGGTAGATCCTGGAAGTGCTTCTATCTTCAGCTTTCACAGCCTTCCCGTGGGTGTTTCTTTGGTTAAGCTGAGGGCTGATCTTCTCCAGGAGTTTGGTACGAGGTCATCACGTTTGGTGCTCCAGCTGATCACCATTACGGCTTCAAGCATGGAGGGCTGAAGAGGCTTCTCAGTAAACACCGTCACCACAGGAACAGGTATCCGTCACAGATGGCCTTTAGGGTAATCCCTACCAGGACGCTTGGTCACTGACCTCCTGTCCCCCTGCAGCTCTGTCTGCTACTCCTCCAGTGAAAGCTGCAGAGCCAGGGACCTGCTGGTCAGCATCAACCATCTGCAACCTCTGATCTTCGGGCTGGCAGAGGAGCTGCTCTCCATCTCTCTGGAGCCCAGAGCCAACCAGCTGCTGCAGGTCCTGGACGGCCTTTCTCAGCAGGTGAGGAATCAATGAAACGACAGAAGATGACCATGAGTTTCAGACCCCTGATCCTGTGTTCGCTTCCAATCAGGTTAATCGGTTTGTTCACGCACTGAAAGATGAGTTGGTTAAAAGCGCCCTGCTGGACATCCATAATCAGTGCGCTTCCAACTGCAATGACAGCCACGCCCACAGCAACGGGCTGCTGTGTGAGGGGTTTCCACCTGATCCGGAGCGTCTGCCGGAGTCGGAATACAACGAGGAGGAATGGGCAAGTCCGAGCACTCCTGAGCCGTTTTGGACAAGTGTTGCAGTTTTTCACGTGTGTGTTTGCGTAGGACCTCACGTGGGCCAATGTGGCCAAAAGTCTGAACTGCATCATCGCGATGGTGGACCGTTTGCTGGGACGGGAGCCCCATCTTCAGGAGGAGCCACCAGCAGGGCATCAGGAACACTCAGAAGACTCAAAATCCTACTTCACTGGTGGGACGTCCTGTAAAGCTTTGGACTCAAAATAAGGAGCCTTTTTCTGGATGGAATGAAGAGGCTGTATGAATTTTGCTTTCCAGCGTCTCCCTGCTCCTCCTCCGAGTCCTCCTGGCAGGAGCAGCTGCTCCCACTTGTGATCACCCTGAGGGATTGTGTCCGTGAGGCGGTGCTGAAGGCTCGGACTGCTATGACCTTCGTGGTCCTGCAGGAGGCGGTGGGTGCTACCATGAACCAGGGCCCTGCACAGATGCTGCACAGGCGGCACGCCGTCTTCAGCCAGGCGGTAAAGAAGGCTTCCAGCTGTCTTTTCAGTGATTTCTTTTCTCTTTTTTTAAGTCTGAAGGTTCTTGTCTGTGTTCCAGCTCTCAGCGGTGGTTTGTGGCTTTGTGTTAAAGCTGTATGGCGGTCTGGAGGATCCTGAGTTCCTGCAGCAGCTTCTCACTGTGGGAATCCTGGTTCAGTTTGAAAGCCTGCTGAGCACCTACGGTACTCAATATGGTTTTAATACGTGGATTTTTAACCAGTGAACCACAGCACACTAGAGTGCCATGAAAGTTGTCATGGGAAACTATGCAAGTCCCTTCATTTGTCTTTAAAAATGGTGTGACAAAGTAATGTAATACTTTACTTTGTCAATGATGGCGGCAGCATATGGAAAACTGCCTGTGAAAAGAAAGATTTAATGCTGTCATTAACAAGCGCCAGTGAGAGGTGCAATCAGACCCCAATCAGAGTCGTGGACGAGATTCTGGCGAAGTTAGAGTACCTAGTATGAGTAGTGGGCAGAATGAAAAACAACAGTGAATGTGAGGGAAAAAAAGTTAAAGCTATCTTTCATTAGGACTTTCTTTCATCACAGATGCAACAACATCGAGTCTGATGTTCTTATTGTGCAGTAACAGTGCCATGGAGTCCAATAAGCTTAAATGCCAAACGAAACCAAAAAAAGCTGGTAGTGTATTTTATACAGAAACCAGCCATTTTTGAAAGTACATGAAAAACCTTTAACTTTTTAACACCTTTAGCTCTGACTTTACATTCTCTCGACTACTGTAATTCTTCAACCATTTGTGCAGTTAAAGTGTTTGCAACAGATTCTTGCACTGATATGCAACACTTTACTGTATTAAAGTGTTCGTTCAATTGACTTAACTCGACGCATTCTGACACGGACAAAAAGTGGCTTCAGAATCCATTGGAATTAGGTTATTTGCGTAACACGTTAAAAAGTTATGGTAATTTAATGATACTTTTGCAGCGAAAGACAAAACTAAAGTCCTGCTCTCAAAAACCAGAGTATCAGATGGTTTTGGACATCAAAACTGCTGCTCTGGAAAAGATTCACATCAGTAAGAAACTTACAACTCAAGGAGTCAACAGATTTTATTCATTCTCAGCTACTAGCCACCATGTATTTTGCAGATGGAGATGCCAAAGGAGAAAACTTACTTTGAAAGGAACTGCTTGGAAAAAACAACAGGAGAGGAACTGTTATGATACACATTGAAATATCTTGACAAAGGAGGGCTTTAGTGGGAAAACTGTACAAATGTTTGCATTGATGAAGCAGCAGCTATGATCAACAAATGCTCAGTGAGCACGAAGACAGAAACCCCGGTGCTATTTTTACACAGCGTTTTGCACCACCTGAGCTTGTTCCTGTGTTGCATGTTGTTGTTTCGTGTTGATCAAGCAACCTTTAAGAAGACACATCTTTTTAAAGGTTGCATCTTCATATGAGGACATGAGAGTGAATCATAAAACCTAGTTTCTTCATGTCTGATGGTTGTCGGGCAGTAAGGTGCTGGCCTGAGTGTTTGAATTGTGAGAGGAACTCTAAGCATTCCTAACAAACGAGTGGTGCAATTACTCAAAGCTGCTTGGAGCTGCTGAGGGGAACCTCTGGCTGAAATAGTTCATCATCTGAGGGAACTGAACATGTGGATAACAGACTGAATCAGATGTTCCAAGTCACCGTGAAAACAGGTTGTCACATTTGAGACTCCTCTTCCCATTTTGCTTCGGTTGGGTTAGGGATCTATGACTTTGCAGAACTAAGAGTGTCCAGATTGATGTTTAGGCTTAATTCCACTAGAGTTTGGCTGACAGTCTAGTGAGAAAGGGCTGGCAAAACTATTGTTAAATACAGTCAGAGTGAGTATAGATGGATTACCGGCGTGCCGGGAGTCCCTGCTAGTGAACCTGCACACCTGTAGAGACAACACAAAAACCAACAGACAGTTGTTTAGTTCTGATGAAAAGTCTCTAAACTCTGCTCTCAAGAACCAGTGATGCCATTTCAGCCTCAGAGCAAGAACTGATCCTTCTCAAGTTCTGAAACTCTAATTTCAAAGAAGTGAAGTTGCCCGTGGTGCGTTTGTGTGTCAGGAGAGGAGGTCGGGATGCTGGAGGACATGGAAGTGGGCGTGGCCGACCTGAGGAGCGTGGCTTTCAAAGTCACGGAGGCTAAAACGGAGCAGCCGAAGGACCTGCTGCCGATGCTCAGAGGAACATGGTGAGTCCAAAGAAAGTTGCTGTTCAGGCTCATAGATGTACCCTTCAACACAGAATGTGATCTCCTCCAATCAGGGGAAGTTTTGTGGTCGAAGTCCCGTTGCCGCCGGAAACCTTCAGATTGTTACCGGAGGAGCTTAAAGCTGGACGTTTGATACAAGTTGAATCCATTCTGTTCAACATTGGAATTAACCAGCAGCAGAGTCTGGCTGAGAGGTAAACAAACAGATGTTTGACACGAAACACCCAAATCTGAGTCCGAGCTGAACCCTGAGTTCAAATGTGCTGCTGAACCGTTTCTGTTCTGAGTGATGACATCATTTATGATGTCATTTTTGAAAACGTGTCACAACATGGTTTAGCAAAAACTTGGAGAAAAAAAATGACTACATATGTTGAAGCCCCTCCCCCGAAAACTACGTTTTTTTTAATTTCTTCATGAAACACTTAAACAAATCGCAAACAATTTAAATACATGACATGCTTTTATTTTGGTAACGTCGCGAACCACAAGTAAAAGCACAGTTCTGAAATTACAAACGTGACTGCAGTTTTCACATCAGCTCAGAAGCGTTTATGTTTCGAGGTGAAAGTGATGACTCTGTGTCGGAGTCAAGAACTTAATTTCCCATCACATGTTCTGACAGGAAACAGGAAGTTTCTTCCTCCGTGTGTTGAAGAGAACAGAGTACACAGGAAGTTGATGGAGGGGGTGTTCAGTAGTTTTCCTCTGACCCACTTGTTTTAAGCTGTTATGTCTATGCTAGCTCTAGAAGGCTATTGGCCATCCTCTCAGATCACGGTCCATAGAGGAGGCTGGACCAAAGCAAGGAGATGAAAGAAACAGGCGCCTCCTCCACTGTGTGGCTGGCTGAAGTGAACTGCACCAGCTAATTTGAAAATGAACTGACCTTTGACCTCAGGAGAAACAGTTTTCTTGTCGTGGCAGCATCTGAGTTCAGGGGATCTTTCAGAGCAGACAAACAAACTAGACTATCTGTGAAAATGAACTCTGGACAAAACCAGGACTCTACGTTCTGTGAATGAAAACACAAGTCTACTCTGACAGAGTTCACACAGAGGTTCAGCCACCCCTAGTGGCAGCATGTGGTTATGAAAAGAAGAGTATCATCAAAATAAAAAGATTTAGCTGCAGTTTTTACATTTAAAATCTATTAATGATTAATATTTTATTTCATGCCATTTATTTCATGCTAAACTCTTTCATGAGAAAGCTTTTAGTAGCTCTAATAAAGAGTTAAGGTTGAGACCTGAATGCCCCAGAAACGCTTTAAACATTTGAAAGTGTTTAGTCTTTTGTACGTATAATAATCAGTAAATGCATTGTATTATGCATCACATTATAAATGATTGCTGTGGTTCAGCTCAACAGCAACACTTCTAAAAGAGCTTTTATTTAAAAACCGCTCTGTTTCTGTCAACTTTTCAGTCTAAACTCTCATTTTCATTGGTAGCATTTTCTAGCTCATGAATGTAATGTTTTCTGACAGGTTTGGAGACAGTTCTCTACAGGAGAACGTGAATCTGCAGAGCTGTGAACGTCTCAGAGCTTACTGTAACGCGCTGAGGGACGCACTGCCTCATATGGGTAAGGCCAGTGGTTCAGAGATTCTGCTGAGGCGGCACAAAAAGGGAGGAGATCTCAGGTTTTACTGGTTGACTGAGGCAGCTTCTCTCCTCAGCTGGTATCCAGTCACTGTCAGAGTCTTTGTCGTCTCTCGATCGGAGCGTGGAGGTCAAGAAGCGGAAGAACGTGGAGGTGCTGTGGATCGCAGCCTCGGTCAGTGACGCTAACGACCTTGGTCACAACTGAACTTAGTGGACGTGCTCCTTGCATGTAGCCTGACTGTTATGCTATATTCACACCGGGCTCGGGAACGTGCGTTCTAGCGACCACCTCCAATAAAGTCTATGTAAATGGGCTTATTTGTGCGTTTCAGACTTCTGCGTTCAAAACTCACATGTTTTTATGTCTGTTTTTGGGCTCTACGTAAAAACACGCAGCAATTAAACATGCGCTTGGAGTTAAACTACTTGAACTTTGACCAATCAGGGACTCGTATGTGGTAGTGACAAATGCATGGCATCATTTTCAGCACATGGAAATGACAACCGTTTGAAAAATTGATCATGAAGGATAAATTAATGACGGCAGATTGTGGCTGACCAGAATCTATGACACAAAGTCTTTCATTTATCGGAATAGAGCTGTGAAAGAAAAAGGACGGAACAATATTCTCCAGATTTGCATCGCTTTAACATTTTGCACCAAACCTCTTCCAGCTATGAGTACATGCGCTAGTATCTGGAAGCGACAGTCCAGAACACCGCAATGCTAAAAATGTGTTCAAAAAAGCCCTTTTAGCGCATTCTTGAACGCGCATCACATGCCTGATGTGTGCGTAGCATGAGAAATGAGGAAATTAGACAACAGAGTGTTGTTTGTGTGGGCATCCTGCAGGCAATTACGTATTATGTTAGGACGCCCCCTAGTGCTGATTATAGGTTTGGCTGCATACTGAAAGGCTTGTTCTTTAACACTTGTATTAAATTAAACAAAATCCTGTCCTGAACTGAATTCAGCCCTGATTTACTCCTTTTACACCAGATCTTTAGATCCAGTGTTGACCGTCTTTCAATTCCCATAAATGTTCGACTGTTTAAGTAATTACTCAAACTCCAACAAAGCTGAGGCTCAGAAAAACAGCTTTGTGCTAACGTCAAAAATCAGCCCAAAGCAATTTTTTCATTTTTTTTACCAGAATCTGTTGGAATTCTGTTAACTGCGTAAACGGTTGAATAGTTATGGCAGCTGAAAGAACATCATCAGAGGAGCTAAAGCTCTGGTTGTGATTTTTATGAAACCCTCTGACACGTCCTGAGTGGTTCATGCGGTTTGTGGATTTGTTATCGAGTCTGTTTTTTGTGCAGGTGTGTCGTTCGGTAAACGGTGTGCGTCTGACGAGCTGTAAGAGTGCAAAGGACCGCACGGCCATGTCGGTGACTCTGGAGCAGTGTCAGATCCTGAGAGAGCAGCACTCCCTCAGCCAGCTGCACTTCAGCACCTCCCTGGACTGCATGAGGAGGTGGGTGTCTGTCTCTGCTCGTTTGCTTCCATCCTCCTCTTCATTTTCTGCATCCTTTGCTTTGATTTGTCCTCCTGTTTTCTTTTTCTCCTCGTTTCTCACATGCATGCAAACACTCCTCCAGATCTCGTCTGTCCTGGGGGCAGATGCTGGGCTGTTACGTCCACTCAGGGTTCAGTGTTTCTGGCTTAGATCCGGCCGAGCAGCCCTCTGGTCTCCAGGACTCCTGGCCTCCTTTGTGTTTGGCCCCCAAGGCTCCCAGACGGCACCTTTACCCGGTGGCCTTCCTCCTGGTGACCTCCCACCTCCTGGTTCTTTGGCTCATCTTCAGCTTGGTGGTTCTGCTGGCTAAATACCAGTAGAACACCACATACCGGAAACACTGACCTGTTCCGATGACACTGATGTTTGTCCAGCTGACAAAAACACAAAGGAATTCAACCAGCAACCTAGCTTGAAGAACACCCAGATTGTTGTCCTTTTTGAAACTTTAAGTGAGATTCAAGTTTACTTAAGTTACTTAAGTTAAGTTTACTTAAGGTTCCACACAACAAGTGGCCAAAAATCATGTGACCTTTTCAACCGTGAGGAGCTTCCAGGACTACACGGGTGCAAAAACTTTTTATAAGTCATTTACTGTGACCACTAAAGGATCAAGATGGATAAAGAAAAGTAAAAGACATTACGGCTCTTGCAAAGTTACAGCTAGCAGCTAAGGATGTCCCAATCCAATCTTGATCGGAATCAGATGTATCCCGATGATGGATCAGATATTTATCTTATTCTCGTTATTTTGATCAGCACTATGATTTTCAATGATATTATAAAAGATAAATGATTGTAAAAGAATTTCAGAATTTAAGATGAAAACCTCGTTTTTAAGTATAACTTTATTCAAATGGTGTTGGATCAGGAACCTGCAGTTTGAAAAAGCTCAGGTTCTGTGATGGGCGGGCCAAAGGCTCCCTGCTCCGCTCCATACGGGTTCATCCTCTGGGAGACAAATAGATCCAGTTGCATCTTTGTTTTCCTCGTCTGGCTCTAAACTGCATGGCTGCTAAGCTTCGACATTGCTCACCGTATTTTTTATTTATTTTTTTGCTTCGCTAATGTTAGCCTGGGGTTGTGAGGGGCTATGATCTAGCAGGAGAGAGTGTACACAAAGGTATGATGGGATATCAGCATGTTGTCCCATCCACAGCTTAGAAGCGTATTTTTAATGAGCCTCTGCCGCTCTGCAGAAACTATGCCTTCAAATTTGGGCTAAAATCTGCCTAAACGTCATTAAAGGATGACTGGGAACAATTTTACAAAAGATAAATATATAGTTGGAGCCCATGTTGACATTGATTAAAAAGCAAAGTGATGATGTAAGACTGCTGAGTGAAATGCAGTCTGATCAAAGAGGCGTATGTGCACCAGACTTTTGTGCTGGTGCAAACATGCATTACAGCCCTGCCCCAACCACGTGAAAGAGGGATCGGTAGAATCTGTCAAACATTTTGAATGTTGGACATGGGGGGGGCCAGCAGGCTCCACCTACTTTTACTGAGGCATCTGATTGGCCAGTTTATAACTTGAACTTGAACTACAGAAAAAATATGAAAAAAATGAGGATTATCAAGAAAATGTAAAAATAAAATATCAGAGAAAGAATAGTTATTCTTAAATGACAGAGTAACAGCCGTTTATTTCTCTACAAAAGTCTATGGGATTTTGGCTTCTTGGAGCCAGCAGGGACTTCTTGTTTGGAACTCCAGTGGGGGCAGGGATCACTCTTAGATACAGTCAGTGGTCAATATTTTGGATGATGTAGGTGAACGTTATAATCAGACCGTCATCCTTTGGTCACCAGCTGCTCACCGAAGCAATAACTCGTTTAATTTTTGTTCATTTCTCTGAGTTTGCTTTTTGTGCAACATTTCTTTCCATGTGTGGCTTCACTTTCCTTATTTTCCATATTTCTTCTGTTTTTCTTCAAAACCTTTTCTAAAAAATCTGGCCACGAGTTCCAGTTTGGACAACATTTTAACAAATGTTAGAATGTTTTAATTTTTGGAGATACAAAGAATCTGTACCTTCATCTTGATTCATTCATTCTCATTTTTTGTCAAAGACTGAGAAAGCAAGGAGCTGTGTGTGTTAAAGCTGATTTGCGTGCATTTGTGCGATGCTGCATTTTGTGCAGGAACGGCTGCAGGATGGATAACGTGCAGAAGAATGTGGGCAACCGGAGATTTGCATTCAGCGCCGTCCAGCTCCTCACCTTTCCCAAACTCTATAGGCCTCCAGACGGCAGCTACGGATGATCACATCCACATTTTAGCACCCTGTTGTGTCACAATGTCCCTTTTATTTATTTAACACATTTTATGAGAGCTGCGCAATAAGACAAAGACAATCAGCGTCATAGAAATAATAAAACATCATAAATCAGAAAAATAACCAGATAAAAGTAAAAAAGAAAATCAAAGTTTAAATGGATAAATGTGAAGCTCAACTGAGGCTGGTAAAAAACTTGAAAAAGTTGAAGCAGCTCTGATGTGGAGGAGCAGAAGATCATTCCTGAAGTTAGGTGGAAATGCTCCCTCACCTCTGGATTTGAGTCCAGTTTGAGAAACTTTCAAGTAAAGCTGAGTAGAAGCGGTTCAGCTTCTTCCCGGATCACGTTTCTGCAGAAGCTGTTAAATATTAGGATGGAGCCAGACCATGAGGAGCTTTAAAAACCCCAAAACCTTAAACTGAAATCTAAGATAACTGGAAGCCGGTGAAAAGACAAGGGTGATGTGGTCTTCTGGTCAACAAACAAACACAACATGCAGAGATGACGGATTCACACCATAACCAACAGTCCAGCCGAGACATAAGCAGATGGAGAACTCTTTCAAATCCCTTTCCTGGGAGGTAAGACATCACAGGACAGTTTGGTTTTTTAAGTTATACAAAAATGTGTTTAGTTTTTATTATTTGCCCATAAAACTGTTGGCGTTTGATTATGAACATATAGACACTTGAGTCTTAGTCACACAACCTGAAGGACCACCTGAACATGTACACTAAGCGCACGGAGGACAGGAAACTTGCTGAGCAGGTCCAACCAAAGACACCCGGCTGAGCTGGAGACAGAACTGGAGAAGCACAATAGAGGCATCAACTGGTTCAGCAGCTGCTGGACGACACCATCCCAGAAAAACATCCAGTAACAATTACAACAGGACACATACCAGATCGAGTCTCACAAACCATGAACTGAAAACCACCAGCCTCTAACTATTTGCACTGCAAAAAGACGGACCAACCAGCTCTCCAAACAGATCTCCAAAAGGTCTTTGAGTCCTGTCTAGCTTCTACCAATAACCTGACTCTGTGGTACACGGATTTTTTGACAGCTCAGATAAATTACGGGGAATATAAATCAAAGCATGTCAGGTACAGAGAAAAGAAGTGATTAGAATCCAAGAAAGCCAATAAATTAGCATCTGAAAGAGAAAGTATTCATCCAGCAAGAACAGACAGATCAACCTTTGTACTTCCCGGATCCATTCATGGATTTATAAATTCATAAATCGATCATAATCAGCTCGTTGACTCAGGAGTATTTGCACTTGAACCGAACACCAAGATCCTTCTTTGATAACTACCAAAGCTGTAAAAAGTGACTTTGAAGGTCAACTCTTAGTCAAGTGAAGAAATTTTGAATAATGGTGGAATTTACTTAGCCACCCGCTCTGACATTGAAGACATTCAACTGTATTTCAAGGCTGAAGCCTTAGTCACAAGCACATTTACAGGGGTTGCCTGGACGGGTGCTGTGGGTTTGGGTTGTCCGGGTATGTCGAGGGTGGTAGAGAGGAGCAGCCACATCTTAAGGGGAACGGAGGTGTGTCTTGCAGTTCCCTTGAGTATCGTACCAGGTGACAAAATGGTGGCCTAGCCCTTCACTTCCTGTTTGGTGGTTGGCATAAGGAAGAAGAAGACGAAGGGGATTGGATTTGTTTAATTACCTTTTTGATTTGTAATGACTTGAGTTGTTTCTTATTTTATGACTGAATTTATGTTTGTTTGTTTAAAGGAGTTTCAATGTTAGGTTAAAGTGGTTTTCTTCCTGGAGGGGGCCAGACAATTAACTTAGAGCCCATGAAAGGCGGAGGATCCCAGTGTGAAGAGATGGCAGGAAAGAGCAAGTGTGAGCTGTGCAGTCAATGTGGGTTTTATCAAATAAAGAAATGTTGTTCCTGTGCTTTCTGGAGGTTTCCCTCTTATGTACACCAGACCACTTTGTTCACACAAGACAACCAGCAGAGGAAGGAAACACTAAGAGCAAAGAGGTGCTGGAAAGACATGGAGGGTGAAGGTGTGGTATTGTGATTTCCCCAAACTGCCGCGCGGAGCCACCAGAAAACAAAAAACTCAAATGAATGCAAGACTCTCCAACATCTGAGACAGGAATTTTAACAAATAGAAGTCTGTTGATATGAAATGATGAAAATACCAATGCTAAAATACACACAAAGCACAAATGCCCATAAATACTCCAATTGCACCAAAAATAACGGGTCACGCCAGAGCCTGCACACAGCCCTCTGTTGGCCACACTCACGGCGCACACCGACAGCGGCTGATGCCCTTCTGAGAAAACTTTGGGCTTCGGTAGTGTCTGGTGAGTCAGCGGGGTATGAAAGGGAAGACACGACCAGGTGGCTCCAGAGTTTAAACCCGCCGCGTCAGCGAATCGAGTGTGTGGGCAGGCGGCGGTCCGCTGCACCACAGAGGCTGCAAGAGGGCGGCACAGCCACTCAAAACAACACTGGTAGCAGGAGCAATCACGAAGCATCAAACAGTGGCGCCAGAAACAACGTATCTAAAACAACACAAAATACAAAACCGCAGCACCTGTGCGTGCAGCTAGAAGGGCAGTCAGTTGAACAGCACAAACAGCCTGGTTAACATTAGGGCCAAACATCACATCACTGAGCAGCATTTAAGGCAACAATCAGCAACAAAACCCCCTGTGCTGAACAGATTTAAGCCTGGACTCAGCTAAAACAGTCACCGTGCTGAGCAGCCTGAGACTGCGCTCAGTCGGTCCAGACTGGAAGCAGCTCGGAAGAAGCTTTCACACTGCCAGAGGGAAACCATCTGGATAAACCCTTTGCTGGTGAGCAGCTGGTGCACAGGAGGAACCAGTTTACTAAGTGGCACTCCACCTGCCACAACGACAAAGTGGAAACTGGAGCATTTGGGGATGTGAACCCCAAAACTGGAAGAGTGAAACTGTGGGTGTGAGAAAGGACCTAACTAAAGCAAACCAATGTCTTCTAAAAAATGAACAAATGTAAAAGTTTGATTAGATGAATGAAACTGTTTCATGACCAAACAGGAAGAAGTTTATTTAATTATCCACATACAGCAGGGCAATGGTCCAAGAAATACAAGACTAAAAATTACAGAACCAATCTGATTGCTTCTGTTGACATGTAGTTAGTATTGTTTCTAATTACTGAAATGTTTCTACTCATTTTATTAACAATGTTGCCCATCTGTGTGGTCCATGACATTGTTTGATCTAGTGTGTACCCATCAATTTAACCCTCGCAACTCAATGTACTGATTTTGTAGCAAAATTTGCAACTTTTGAGCCCAATAAGACCACTCATTCAGAAATGGTTCTCAGCAAAGAAACTCGAGCTGCAACAAAACATCAACCTGTTGACGTCAATGGTGAGTTCTCAACACAACTAAGAACCATCGTCTATTTCAGTCTGATGAACTCAGCAGAATCTCCAACAGAGCTGAACCTGAATCCGGCGTGGAGCGGCTGAGTGAAGGTGGTCTGGACTCGGTGGAGCAGAGTCATGGTTTCAGAGACGCTGTAAAAGGACAGAACGCCGGCTTCATGATCCAGGTACACTCCCACCCTGGAGGAATCAGGACCCAAGACGAGAGTACGCACTTTGTTAAAGTAGAATTGGTAAACATTGATCCCACAGTGCAGCGACCAGGATCTGTCATTACATCCAAACAAGCAGTCGCCTGATCTGGGCGTGTCTCTGTATGCGACTGTTACATAGAGAGCTCCTCCTCTCCACTCCACCTCCCAGTAACAGCGTCCAGTCAGGCGTTCTCTGCTCAGAACCTGAGGACAAACTGTAAATCTGTCTGGATGAGTGGAATAATAAAGTTTTTGTTTGATCACTTTTGCTTTTTTGTTCCCCTCAGACAATAACACATACATGTTTGCTGTGTTTGGATCCAGTGAGATTTCTCTTGAATATTTCAAAAAGTCTTCCCTGGTCTTTGGTTCTGGTTTTGGTGGTAACACGTCCATTTTAGCCAGGGGGACGTTTTCCCGTTTGTCCCTCAGGAGCTCCTGTAGTTTGTCTCTGGTGTCTGCTGCAGCTGCCGTCACCTCCTCAAAGTACCTCAGAGGACGAAGGTGGAAGCTGGATGAGTGTGTGGACTGACTGAGTGCTGACACTGAGGCGTATCTGTGCAGGAACTGGCTGTGGTCCTCTGTGTGTGAGAGCTCCTCCATCTCTCTGTCTTTGCTCTTCAGATCCCTGATCTCCTGCTCCAGGATCTCCTGAAGATCCAGGACTCGACTCACGACGGCTTCCTGCTGGGATCTGATCTGCTGCTTCACCTCAGAGCTTCTTTTCTGGATGAGCCGGATCATCTCAGAGAAGATCTCCTCACTGTTCTCCACTGCTTTGTCAGCAGATTCGTTGATGTTCTCCACCTCCTGCTGGAACAGCCTCATGTCTTTCTCTCTGTACTTGATCCTCTGCTGGATTTGTTCTTGAATCTCCTGGAGTTTCTTCTGCTTCTCTGTAAATTCAGTTGCAATTGAAAGCGTCTCGTGGCCTTTGTGTTCGTCCATCAGACAGAGATAACAGATACACCTCTGGTCAGTGCGACAGAAGATCTTCATCACCTCTTCGTGAAGAGAGCAGACGTTCTGCTGTAGATTCCTGGAGGGATCCACCAGCTTGTGTTTCCGTAAAGCTGGAGCATAATGAGGTTGGAGATGTTCCTCACAGAAAGAAGCCAGACAGTCCAGACAGGACTTGACGGCTTTCGTCTTCCTCTCAGAGCAGACGTCACAGTTCACATCTTCAGGTCCAGAATAACAAAGATCAACTGGAGCAGATCTGAGTTCAGTCTTCTTCAGCTCCTCCACTAACTCTGCTAACATGATGTTTTTCTCCAGAACCGGCCTTGGATTGAAGGTCCTCCTGCACTGAGGACAGCTGTGGGTTCTCTGATCTTCTTCATCCCAGTAGGTCTTGATACAGCTCATGCAGTAGCTGTGTCCACAGGGAACAGTCACCGGATCCTTCAGTAGATCCAGACAGATGGAACAAGAGAAGGTCTCTTGGTTCAGTTGAAGTCCTAGCTGTGCCATTTCAGCTCAGAAACAATGACCGGGTGTGACTGTGCTATCAAATACATAATGATGAACTTCAATCCAAAGAATTGTATTGGAGCCACACCCACCTCCTAAATTTCCGTTGGAATGTTTATGGAACGTGGACAAAAAGCAGCCGTCTGTGTTTGTCGAGGCAGAAAGTGGTTAAGATAAGAGTTCAGGATTTTTCTGCGTGTCTGAAAACAAGTCTCAGTTTATTTGTTGTAAAGTCCTTTGACCATTATACTTCACTTTCTTATACTATACTTGAACTTTTTTCACTCTCTGATTGCTGAATGTCATCCCGCAAATGTATACCACCAGATTTTGGAGCGCTCATACATAGAGATGAAAGGAATCAAGCTATTTCCCATGATTCCTGAAAACCATGAGACAAGCGTCTGTTTCTTCTTATGGGAATTAACTGGCAGCTTTAGATGTTCCATCGTCAACCATACAATGATACTGTCTGTGTTTACTTAAACCAACCAATGACAGAGGAATTCATCTATGTACCTTGTACCATTTTTGGATCAATACTAACCAAATTGTACCACTAAATTTAGTGAAATTAATTTCCCTTTTTTAATTTTCCTTTTTTTTTTGGGTGGATTCCGACTGGAAAAGTCTGCTGGTCCGGACAGAGTCTGCTTAATTTCATCCAGACTGAATCCTGATCCTTGCGTGTGGTCTGCATTCAGAATGGCATCACGTGGACATTTATTCGGTCATTGGCCTGGAATTACGAGGGCGGGGCAAAGCAACGAGAGAAAGAAATCATGGAAGACCCATGCTTTGCCATCCCTATCAGGATAGTTCACTCATTCAAACTTAATGCTTCACTGACATCTGTGTCAACGTGAGGTACAACACTTTTTACTGCTGCTATGGTACGGCGGAGGCCTGCTGCAAGGTGGTTACTGAGGAGACGACGGCTAAGAAGATAGGATAAGTGTTTATGACTTCAATTGTTGGGAAAACAGTGAGAAAAGCAATGTGCATCACTTTTAAAGTTGTTTTAATGAGCCTGTATTCCTCTGACCACATTTCAATGAGTTGCTGCATCTCATCGTTGCTTCTGTTTACATCCTGCAATGCTCTTTTGGTTCAGTTGTCTTGCTCTGAGCGCAGAGCCTGTTCAGACTGAGCAAACTCATAACTAACTAGAGCTCAGTCTGATTAGAAACTAACCGAGACTGCCTCAAAAGATGAGTCAGAGAGCGGTTCCTGGTCCCGGACCAGGGTTTGTTTGGGTGTATTCAGACTGAAAATTTGTTCTGGATTATCGGGGGAAACGAACTGGTTCACTTTAAATGAATCGAATGTTTGTCTAAATACAACCTTAGAAAACTGACATCATGGGGATGTGGCAACTAGCTATACAATCCCAAAACTCAAACTTATGAGATGATGAATAAACTGCACCCCTAGTGGCAAAAGGGTGACACTGCAACTGAGATTTTATAATATTTCTCTAGCAGAAGCAACCTGTAATATCAGAAATATCAGACAGTTTCTTTCAAAGAAAAACATTTCTAGTTTTATTTTTGAAATTTTGTTTGCGTCCTTTTTACTGCTTCCTCTGCATCTCACCATAATGCTTTGAATTATACTGCACATGAAATGGGCTTTGCAAACAATGTCTGCCTTGTTGTTTTATGGCACCAATCACTTTAATATACGAAGTACAGGAGTGAATGATTAAACCGAAACTAAAACAGCAGCAACAAGAAAAGAAGGGAAGTTCTGCCAGGAACCAGAAAGACAGAAAAGGCTTTTTGATTAAAAAAATGCTTGTGCTTCGTAAAATGCTCGTGTTTATTTGGTTTTACCAATTCAAATTTGTAAAGTTAAAAAAAGCACTAAAACACGTGATATTAATGAAAAAGAATAGAGGCTTTCAAGATTTCTGCAGGTTTTCATGACTAGTTTAATGGAGATTGAGGAGTCGTGTCTTTGACCAGACACGGGAAAACGCTGCACACAAAGTCAACAAAACTGCAAAAGAAAAATGTAACAATTCATTTCTATTCACTTCATTTACAGGTTTTAGCAAAAAAAAAACCATCAAACTGACCCAAATAATCTGTTTGTTTAGAACCAGTGGTGCTGTAATGTGATGATTTGTAGATGATGTCACAGCATGTCAAAGTATCGCCTTCAATCACCACTGGAAAGAGTTTTCTGTTGGGTAGATGTCACAATGTCTATCCCGCAGCCGCTATGCGTAGATGGCAGCAAACGTTGCAGATGTTCCTGCTGGTCGATGCCCGTTTCCTCTTTGTCCTCTGTTTTACAGGTAAATAATCTGCTAGAACTAAAGTGCAGATACTGAGACCCAAACTGTAACTTTTATGTTTTGCAACAAATTAACTTTATTGATTCAGATTTTAAAGGTTTAAAGTTTAATTCTGTCAGCTTTCACACACCTGGTTGTGTCAGATGTTCTCTCCATTGACCCGTCCCCCCGGGGGAGCGGTGAGCTGCAGTCCAAAACCTTTTGGTGGTTTAACACCCAATCCGATGTCTTAGTGCTGAGGGTCCCGGGTCCCGTTTACAGTCTTTATTATGACCCAATTGTGGAGCTTCCCATTTTCAGGCTGGAAGCTCTACAACACAGGTTGTGTGGGTGTAAATTGTATTTGTATTTTGTAAACATTGTACATGTGAATACACAACTGCAAGCACACACAGTTAATGTATTGTATGAGTTACAAATCAAGAAGTACGCTCACACTCATGCAGTGAGTCTGTCTTCTCTCTATGGGTGCATGCATCTAAAGCATCACATTGTTTATTTTATTATATTTATTTATATTATTATTATATGATTGTATTATTATTATATGATTTTATTTATATTTATTATCTTTTTCAGAACTTCTTTGGTAGTTCAAGGAAGTTCAAGGTTTGTTGACTTAGTGATTAAATTGTTAACTCAAGTTCATATGTAGACTTAATTTCCTGCTCGAAAATCTACTTTTTATTTCAGTTTGAGGATTTCAGCAGAGTCTCCTTCGGCGTACAGCCAAAGTCCGGCGTGGAGCGGCTGAGTGAAGGTGGTCTGGACTCTGTGGGGCAGAGTGATGGTTTCAGAGACGCTGTAGAAGGACAGAACGCCGGCTGCGTGGTCCAGGTACACTCCCACCCTGGAGGGCTGTGGGCCCGGCACAAGAGTTTCTTCATTGTTGTGACAGAATATGTAACTTTTGGTGCAACCGCGCAACGCCCAGGACTTGTCGTTGGAACCAAACAAACATTCATCCGAACTTCCTGCTCTGCTGATGTTCTTGTAAGCAACTGCAACACAAGCTCTTCCCCTCGTCTCCACCTCCCAGTAGGAGCGTGTGCTCAGACTCTTCACGCTCAGGACCTGACTAAAAACAGTGAATCTGTCCGGATGATCGCTACAAAGCTGCGTTGATCTCATCACCGTTGCCTTCCTGCTTCCTTCAGACAACAACAGTCTTGGATTTGCAGTGTTTGGATCCAGCTGGATCTCATCTGCAAACATCAAGAACCTCGTTCTGGTCTTTGGCTCCTGCTTAGCCAGTAACGTGTCCACATCAGCCACCGTCAGGGAGATGTTTGCCGCCTCCTCTTTCAGGAACTTCTCCAGTTTGTCTTTGGTCTTTGAAACAGCAACACTCACCTCATGAAAGTATCTCAGAGGTCGATCAGGCTCCAGATTCACTGGCAAACCCAGGACTCCACTCACTTCCTTTTCCTGCTGGGATCTGATCTGCTGCTTCACCTCAGAGCTTCTTTTCTGGATGAGCCGGATCATCTCAGAGAAGATCTCCTCACTGTCCTCCACTGCTTTGTCAGCAGAATCGTTGATGTTCTTCACCTCCTGCTGGGACATCTTCAAGTCTTTCTACTGGATTTGTTATCAAGTCTCCTCCTGGGGTTCCTTCTTCTGCTTCTCTGTTCTTCCAGCTGCTGCTGCTGGAACCGTCTCGTGGTTTTTATCTTCACCATGCAGACATAACAGATCGCTGATTGCAGAAGAAACAAAATGTTTTGATGGCGTGACAACGGCAGAAATGTTGTTTTTTTTCTTTTCTCTTTACTTCCTGAAATATTTCCAACTTGAGTCTTAAAAATACAATATAACAACAAAAGATCTATATGGAAATGCAAACAGAAATCTGTCTCAGGACACTGTTAAAACATTTGATATCTTATATTTTTTAATTCACATAAATAGTTGAGTGTGTCTGTGTGTGAATGTCTGAAATGTGTCTAGATTCTTGTTAGGTAACAGCATTGTATAACAGTGTGTGTGCCTGCGTGGGCAGAAGACACATCATGATAAACACACAAAAGTTATCAGTAAATCTGTCAAAACAAACAAAGAGACACAACAGACGATTCAGCAGAAACTTTAACATCTTTATTGTTCCGCTCATCTCCAGACAGAACATGATTGCAGCACTGACACAATCTACCTGTGTGTGTGTTTCTGTTTGTGTCTATGTCTGTGTGTGTTTGTTTGTCTTCGTGAGTGTGTTTCTGTTTGTGTCTGTGTGTGGGTGTGTTTGTTTGTCTTTGTGAGTGTGTTTCTGTTTGTGTCTATGTGGGTGTGTGTTTTTGTGTGTCTCTGTGAGTGTGTTTTTGTTTGTGTGTTATTCCATGCGTTCTGTGTGCCTGCATGTCTTTCTGTGTGTTTGCGTGTCTGTTTCTGTGAGTATTTACATGTGTTTCTGGGTTTTTGTGTTTGTGTGTTATTGCATGTGTTTTGTGTTTAATTGTGTTTCCAAAAATAATAAAACACACAACCCACTCTCTCCTTCTCTCTTCTCTTATCTGTTCAGTCCAATAAAAACCCATGTATACAGTTTTTTTATTATTATTTACATTTACAGACATTTAAATAATAAAATGAAGTTTTTCCTCAAATGCAAAAGGGGTTTATGCAAATATACTCCTCGTGTGTCTGCAGATTCTAAACTCCAATTGAAACAGTACAACCTGGCCTTCAGCTCTTATCTGTTTGCTCAGCTGCAGGACAGGACAAGTTTCAACAAACATCTACATTTGACTGTAATAATGATAAACAAACACCCTCCTGGATTTAAAAATACATGTTTTTTTTAACAATTATGTCTGATCACTTTGATGTCACCTGACCAGGGAAGTCACCAGGACCAGAATCGAGCTGGCAGGTGTGGCCATGGTTTGGATTCCTGCAAACGCTCTATGTTTACACCATTGACAGTATATAGAGATGGACAAAACGCCTGTGGCGCCACTCATTGAAAATGCCTCACCTCTGGTTTCAACAAAATGAAGTCAATTCAGCCACCATATTTCCACAGCACTGACTTCAGCAACCACTCTCGCCAATCAGGAGTGAGCTTATTGGAAAGCCACACCCCTTCCACTGAAAGCAGGCTCGGGAGAATCTGTCAATCAAACATTTCTTACGTTCCGAGAGGTGGGCCCAGCGGGCACCACATGCGTTTACTGAGGCCTCAGATTGCTCAGTTGGTAACTTGAATAACTTGCAATAAAGAACAAATATCACAAAAAATTAGGTTTGCAAGAGCATGATAAAGAGACATCTGATAAAAAAAGTCTAAAAAAAGTCAATGGGGTTTTGGCTTTCTGGGATCAGCAGAGCAGAGTCCAAACGCAAAGATTGTATTTATTTTTATTTTCTAGTCGTTTTATTTATGTTCGTGTTATTTGATCGAAGAATGTTTGTGCCCGTTGTGCTTTGTCTCCCCCTGCTGGTGGGAGAAGGGATGTGCTCTATGGTGACAGGACAGATAAACAATAAAGTTACTCCCTGTACTTGAGCCAGAAGAAAGAAACTGAACTACCTGAGATGAATTTCTGACAGAAGAGCATGAGTGTTTCATGAGAAGACATTGAACTAAATAATGTGGTGGTGGATTCAAGATTGTCAGGAGGAAGTTAAGAAAAAAAGAAAAATCACAAGTTAGACAGAAACGAATGAAGATCATATTCATGCTAAAACATCAATGGGAATTGAACAAGATGTCTGGATCTTCTGGACACCAGTCATGACCCACATGTCCTTCTTTGGAGAGCTTCCACAGCAGATCTTGGCTGGAATTGAGGTCATCCAGGCTGTTGATAAAAAGTGATCAGATGGGCTGACTCTGCTTAGAGCTTAGACAGACAGTAGACTGTTGAGGTGAGCCTTCGTTACCTCGTGGACTCCTTTATCTGCTTTGTCAAAGTGCATTTTCCAGATATCTTTTTTCTTTGCTTCCATTACTCAAGACGACCAGGTTCTCTGAAGAACTCATTTACTTGAGCCCAGTGACTGAATCATCTGCTCTGGCTCACTGATTTGTCGTTGCATTAAAACACATATTATTTGGAAGTCATTTCATTTTAAAAGCAACACAAATTCAACACGTATACTTCACCTGTTGTTAACAATAATGGTCAGAAAATTAGTAAATCTGAGAATGTTACTAGAGACCGGTTGAAGTGTTTCTATGCCCCACGAATAAAAAAATAATATATGTAAAATTTGTTTAAGGTGGTATTTTTATTTATATATTTACAGTTGTTTAAGTTTTGATTTGGGGTAAAGAAAATGAACCTCAAATTGATTGAAACATTTTAGTTAGAATGACTTTTTTTTCAATGGCCACTGATGTCCGTATCACTGAAAGGAGTTAAGTTGTAGTTACCGGAAAAAGAAGTTTAGCAGCCTCCTCAATAAAATATTAATCTTGGTTTTTTTTAAACATAAAAATAACAACAGTTAAATATTCAAAAACAGTTTTTATTTGCACATACGTACAAAATATGTTTGTTGAAATATTTTAAACAGATGTGGGAAAATGCAGCTCACCAAAGAAGAGGGAAAACTCTTATTTTGTCGAGCCCACACCGGAAGTGGGATGTCTTATTCTCTTTAACAGGGGATGTTGGCCCAGTCAAAACAATGCAAGTCAGCTAGCTTGTTTCTGCGCGCAATTCGGGATTTAAAGAAAGAAATAAACGATCAAATTCCAACTTGGGGGCGCATCGAGTCCCCCTCTGTGTTCTTCTTTGTTTGGGTTTAGTCACGTCGTCCTCGCGGATGAGTTAACTTCCGTGTTTTGGGCTCCGCTGTGGGTGTTTTTGTTTTGACCACGGCTGCAGATGGAAGCAGAGACGGCTAGCGCGATGCTGTTCGGGAGCCCGACCACAGCGGAAGGGAGCGGCTGAAAAAATAGGCAAAACGGGAATTTGAGCGGGAGCATTTACGTGTTAAAATAAAGTCTCGTTTAGTTTCATGATGGTGGAGTAGACGTTTACGGCGTATTCACGCTGTCGCGTTCCTCCCATCTACCGAGGAACGCCTCGCGCTTACCGGGGAGGACCGCGCCATGGCCCCGGGCTCGCTGGTGGCGGCCTGCCGCAGCCTGGCCCTCTCCACCTGGCTGCTCTCATTCTGCTTCGTCCACCTGCTGTGCCTGGACTTCACCGTGGCCGAGCGGGAGGAGTGGTACACCGCCTTCGTCAACATCACCTACGTGGACCCGGCCACGTCCGAGCTGCGCACCGACAAGACGGAGTGCGGCCGGTACGGGGAGCACTCCGTCAAGCGGGAGGCCAAGGGGGTGGTGGTCCTGCCGGCGGCCCCGCTGGACCGCCAGGCCTGCGACCCCCACACGCGCTTCGCGGTGCCCGCGCAGGCCGTGCCCTGGATCGCGCTGATCGCGCGGGGAAACTGCACCTACAAGGACAAGATCCGGCACGCGGCCGCGCACAACGCCTCCGCGGTGGTCATCTTCAACGTGGGCTCCGCCAATGCCAACGACACCATCACCATGCCCCACCAAGGTAAGGCTGTTCCCCCGACCAGAACACCAGCTGTCCCGGTCAATGAGCCACAGCTTCACGCTGCTGTTATGGAGACACGTGGCTTTTATCTGGATTTACAGACAGTTTTGGTAGAAACGTCACATCAGAGCCTGAAAGTCTTACTCCAATGGGAAAAACCCCAAAGTTTGGGGTGTTTTTACCATGTTCTTGTAGCAGTTTTGTTGTCCAATGATAGAGAGCATTAGAAATTGCATGTCTGGGTATTTTTTTCTGTAAATCGCCCTGAATCAAACGGAAAAACGCTGTTGGGAAAAGTTTGTAGCAGTGCTACAATCAGCGGCCACAACTCCCTGCTCCGCTCCATTCTGATGCGTCCGAACGTCTTTGTTTTGCTGTTGGTATTTCTCACCATTTGTGTTGCACCCTTAATGTTAGGCTTGGAGTGTGAGGGCCAAGCGTCCCGCCAACAATTTAGAGGCAATTTTTTAATGAACTCCTGCCGCTCTGCTGAAACTATGTCCTAGAAAACGATACAGGTTTTTTTTAATAGGCCTAAAAACAGTATTAGATTCAAGGATGACTGTTGTGGGACATTAATCACATCACAAACTAAACTTTGAAGCTTATAGATTATTTTTGTGCCAGAATCCAGACTTTGGAGTTAAACTGTGTCAAACCATTAACTCCAAAGAGGTTTGGTCATCAATTGTTCCTCATATCTGGTTTCTTCACTAAATCCGATCTGCAGCTGCTTCAGTTAATCAATACTTTTTCTTTTGTTGTTTCTTTCAGTCAGTCGTTGACATTTGACTTTTTTTTATTTTGATCTTTCGTTTTTCTCATCATAAAGTTTTTGTAAGCTACTGGAGGTAAAAAAAAAAAACATCAGATGATCTGTGGGTTTTTTTCTGTTTTGGTTGATTTGTTTTAGCAGCATGAAGTTTGAGAAGTTTACAGTCAGAAAAATCCTGATTAACTTTCATTTTAAAACAGGGAAGTATAGCCGTTTTTGTTTCCGTCCTGTTAGTTTCATCTTTACGTTTTAGATTCTGTGGATGTCATGGATGCTTTTGAGATTCAAACAAATGTAAAGTTCTCTTTCTTTGCTCATCCGTTTCAGAGCAGTTTAGTCTGATTATCCAGAACAGTCAAAAGTCACACAAGTACACACATTTATCTCTTGAGTGAAACCAAAGTTTCTCAGAAACCAAGAAAAGAGTTTCTTTCTTTCTTTTTACACGAACAGTCATCAGAACATAATAGTTTGCAGTCTTCTGTTTAGTATAGCAGTACTTTTATGATTTTTTTTGGGTAAACACAGATTATTGATTTTTTTTCTTGCAGTACTCTTAGTATTGCAGTATTGTGGTATCTGTGTTAGTATTGCAGTGTTGTGCTAGTATTGCACTGATGCGGCAATACTAATATTTTGCAGTATTTTGTTAGTATAGCAGTTCTGTTATTATTGTTAAAATAATATGTTACTATTGCAGTACTCTTATTACAGTTCTTGAGTATCAGTGTTAGTATTGTTGTATTGTGTTAATATTGCAGTATCATGCTAGACCGAATCTGAATTGCCTCGCTACCCCTCTGACTCCTTCCTGTTGCTCCAATCGTAAGGGCATTTAAAGCTGTAGCGGTGTCAAAGTGTTTAGGGAGGAGCCCTAGTGATTTGAGCTGGCTAATCCTCCGCCGATAGAGTGATTTGTGTTGGGCTTGTAGCGCCGAGAAGATATGCAGTTGTTCATGTGGGTGTGCTCTGTAGCACAGAAGTTTACATTTAAATGTACAGTGGGGCATAAAAATATTATGCCAGCCATCAATTGTGCAATTTTTCCCACTTAAAAAGATGAGTGAGGCCTGTGATTTTCATCATCGGCATCCCTCAACCATGAGAGACAAAATAAGAAAAAAATAAAGGAAAAACCACATTGTCTGATTAAAAAACATTGTAAATTATGGTGGAAAATAAGTATTTGGTCAAAAACAAAAGTTCAACTCAATACTTAGTTCTATTTCTTTGTCGGCAATGACAGCACTGTGTCTTCACATGGTTTTTTGACCCATTCCACTCTGTCATTACTCTGTCTTTTTGGTTTGGAGAAGTCCACCAGACTGAGGGTAGAGCTGTCAACCTTTGCTAAGGTGTTGCTATCCTGATTGAGTGTGTTTGCTTACGTTAGAAGTCTGCAACCTCTGGGCAGTGGTCCTGTACTAGTCTGTGGGTCACTATGTACCGAGCTGTAGAAAAAGAAAATACAAACGCTAACTTAGATTATTTTTATGTTATTTTCTGACTCTGAAGGAAGTTTCATTTAGGAAGCAACAGGATTCTTTTCACGAAGAAGAACATTCTGACGAATGTAAAGTCACTCGGTCATGCGTCCCAAAAACACTTGAACCTCAAAAGTCGGACGCAGGTGAAGTTGGCGTTTGATTGTTGGCCTCCACTTTGCCGGTTAAAGAAATTCTACATCACAGTTTAATTGTTCCTACACAAAACCTAGATTACAAAGAAATGTTAAAGTGGCTGCAAATACTTTACCAAAAATGACGATTAAATGAAACAAAGTTGCTGAATTGTGGAAACTTGTCAAGAGGACACCAGGCATCAGTTAAGAAACTTCAGCACAGAAAATACTCCTCTGTGTCAAAGAGAAATACACAGTGAATATAGATTTCATTTAAATAAAATAAGATAAATAATGTTGCCTTTGAAGATGATCAGAGTCTGGATTGAGTTATCACTTTAAAACGCCATTCTGTGAAAAAAAAGAAAAGCTACAATGTTGTTTTTATATATTTTTACACATCAGAAACAACTTCTACAACTCAGCAACTTTGTTTCATTAAATCTTCATTATTTTTAAAATATCTACAGACCTCTTCAAACTGTCTTTTTGAACTCCATTCCACAAAGGAGCATTTTAATTTGAAAAATAGATTTTTTTTTGTGTATTTGTGTTTGCATATATGTGTGCATCTGTGTTTGTCTTTGTGAGTATATGTCTTTGTGTGTGTTTATTCATGTATTAGTGTGTGCTTGTGCGTATATGTGTGTGTATTGTGCATCAGAGGTTAGAATAAATGTGGTGGTTTGTCAGTAAATCCTGTGGGATTATAATAATCCAGGGAGCTCTCCTCTGTTTACATAATCTACTGTGCTGGAACAAAGCCCGGCTGATCCAGGCGCGCTGCAGCACGGTGGCAGACGCTGTATTTTTAGACTCAAGCCTCTGGTGGGGGGCAAGCAGCTGGTTGCCATGGCGATGTAATGACGTGTTAAACACATACTGTGATGTGGGGGTCTCCATGCTGCTGCCCATAAAGCGTGTAGCTTGATGGTGTCTTTGCTCTTCAGGTACAGGGGACGTGGTCGCCATAATGATCCCGGAGCCCAAAGGCCGCGAAGTCGTGTCACTGCTGGAGCGCAACATCACGGTCACCATGACGATCACCATCGGAACCAGGAACCTGCAGAAGTACGTGAGCAGGACGTCGGTGGTGTTCGTATCCATCTCCTTCATCGTGCTGATGATCATCTCCCTCGCCTGGCTTGTCTTCTACTACATCCAGAGGTTCCGCTACGCCAACGCGCGGGACCGGAACCAGGTACCACCCACGATCGTTTGAGCATTGAGCCAACAGGGGCTTCTGCAGACCAAACAACCACCTGCTGGAACAGCCGGGGCGAAAAACATAAATTCATTCAACATTTGGAAGAAATATGCAAAAAGATCCAAAAGACAAGTAGACAGAAACACTTTGAGTGAATGTCTCTTTTTCAGAGCGTTAGCATCAAGTTTCTGCTGAGAAAAACGCCAGATTATCAGGGACACTTTGATCAATCAACTTCTGATTGGCAAGAATTAACTCATGTTCCATCAATTTCAGCGTCGTCTTGGAGACGCAGCGAAGAAGGCCATCAGTAAGCTGCAGGTTCGCACCATCAGGAAGGGCGACCAGGAGACAGAGGCCGACTTCGACAACTGCGCCGTCTGCATCGAGGGCTACAAGGCCAACGACGTGGTCCGCGTGCTGCCCTGCAGGTAAACAAACTCACACCAGACCCTGAAAACCACCTTCTGGATCTGACGCTCCAGAGTAGAAGTCCTGAACTTTTCAAGTAGAACTAATTTAGTAGAACCATTTGAGGATAACTATTCGAGCAGAATTATTTGAGTAGAACTATTTGAGTAAAACTATTACATTCAAATGATTCCAGTAGAACTAGTTGATTAGAATCATTTGAGTAGAAATTCCTAATTTTTCATCGTATGAAAGGTTTATCTAGAAAAGTTTAGGATTAAAAAAGGACAATCTCCTGAAATTATAAACTTCGTTGTCATAAAGATTGAACACTTTCAAATTATGACTCCATTGTAGGAGTAAAATCTCAATGTTTGATCAAATCCAGTAAAATATTTGATAAATTACGATTTCTTTGACTTAAAGTACATCTAGAAACCCTTTAATACTCTGTGAAGATTTGAGAAGATCCGTCATTCTAGATGTTTTAATCACAGTCCAGTATGAACGTCCCGCCTTCTTACTCACTGTTTCTCACACCTGATCCAGGTCATCAGCAGTAGACTGTAGTCCTTTTAGGAGGAAGTTCATTAAATCAGGAATAAAGGGATTCTTCGGTTCTTGGTGTTTGGTCAGAATGAGAACATCTCACTTCCTGCAGCCATTCACCTTCAGATTACCGTCAGGTTCTTCTGTGGTTCCTCTGCAGACATTTGTTCCATAAGAGCTGTGTGGACCCCTGGCTGCTGGACCACCGCACGTGTCCCATGTGTAAAATGAACATCCTGAAGGCTCTGGGCATTGCGGTGAGCGTCCGCACCTCATCGGGCGGGGCTGATGGGAGGTGCTGAGTTGATGGTTGTGTGGTGCCTCCTCTTCCTTCCAGCTGAACGCCGACTGCCTGGACGACTTGCCTCTGGACTACGATCTTGCCCTTGGCGGTGTGGGCGGGGTCGGCATAGGCGGGGTCGGGGTTCTGGCTCTGGAGGCGGTGGTGTCCGGAGCGTCCAGCGATGGGACGTTGAGTGAAGGCGGGTCATCGGTGGTGCTGGACCCTGGCGTGCGGCGGATGGGGCTCCCGCAGGATTATTCGGACTCTGAGGTGCTAAGAGACAGTCCTGTGACCGCCACGACCGACACGCACACAGGTGACCCACTCATGCTGCTGCTGTGTTCTGGAATGAACACTTCCGGGCTCTGGTGTCCTCTGGACCGGACCCTCTGGTTCTGTTGAGTAATGGTACCTCTTCTTCCTCCAGGTGAACTCCAGCCAATGGGGGGCAGCACCTCTGTTGCGTCTTTCGTAATCGCTGTAGAGACTGGTTTATCTGACGAGGAGGGGTCCATGGAACCACCTCAGATGGGAGAAAAGTCCTGAGAGAAGCACAACAGAACCAAACCAGAACTGGGCCAAAAACAGACCAAATCAGGGTTTGTTTCCCGTTTTTCTCTGAGAGATTTCAGGGGCCTGACAGCTCGACTGAAAGCTTTCTGAACCAAACCTGACGACACTTGACCCAGTTAAACCCATCACCTGGTTCTGAAGGGGACCTGATTGCAGTTAAAGATGATCCCAGAGTCATGCGTCCAGGGCATGGCTGGGTTTTTACCTTCGGAAAACGCCAAACTCAAGTGATCTTTGGGAGATAGATTTGAAGATTGGTGGACACTGCAGATCTGAACCCAAACAGTCTGGAACTAGAACTCTTTGGACTTCGGCTCTGGTGTCACCTCTTTAAGCTCACCTCAGTGACAGTTCCACGGTGACATAACACAGTCCTTCAAGTCGGTTTTCTGACCCCAAAGACTCCTGAGTTACCAGAGAGGCCCCGCCCCCATTTCTAAACGTTGTGGATTCAATTGGTTCTGCATTCTCTGGTGGGTTTTTTTCCAGTTAAAACGGTGAACCACAACATGTTCACTTCCTCACTCAGTTCTATTCTTGGCTCTAGTTGCTCCAGGTCAAGTCAGGTGCCGGATATGGACACGTTTCTGGTTGTTTTACAAACCCATGAGTCAGGGTGCGTGGAACCGCAGCTGGATAGCAGTATTGTTTTTTCCCGCCTGTCCTCCTAAACGTTGCTGTTTTCTCGCTAAGTTTTCTTTTCGGTGCTCCTGTTGCTGTTCAAAACTAAGAGAGTGGAGGATGGGCAGCTTCAGAGCGGAGACGGGTCCGAACATTTCTAAACTGGGAAGCACAGGCGTCACTAAATCCAGAATTTCAATGGTTTCAAGACATGAGTCCTTTCAGGATGGCATCACAGCAGACACTGTGTGGCCTTCATTTGCCTCAAAACGAGGATCTTCCATCGCTGATCTTTCATGGAAGTCCTCACCGTTCTGTACATGAAACCCACAAACCGTCATCTGTGGACCGGACTTTCCGAAATCACGTCTTCCCGCAGAGAACTTCTGTCATTCTTTTTGCTTTTTGATGTATGTTCTTGGAGTTTAACCCAAAAAGTCTGTCTGGGAGTTGTTTAGTAAGAACCCCTTCCCCCAAATTTTAAATATTGTTTGCAATAATTTGGTCAAAATGCTTCAGAAAGTTTTAGAACCGCTATAGAACTGGACCGCCAGGCAAAGAAAACGCCTCAAATGAACTCTGAGATCCCTTCGGTACTGTTGGGTCCAAAAGTGTTCCTATACCCTCGCCCCTCCCCAGTCCCGTCCGTTACCGTGATGCTGCCTTTTCTCACGCCGCCCCCACGACAATCCAAGGTGCCAGCGTTCACCGGAGCCTCACCTCTGAGCCGGAACCAGCCTTCCATGGTCCAAACACTACGAAAAGAAGCTGTGAAGAAGACGTTTGTTCGCCAACATGTAGATACGTGCGGCGCCCGCGACCATTTCCGCCTCCACTCGATGCCAGAGGGTTGTGGGTGTGAAGCCTCCCTGGAGAGATTCAGATTGTCGTCTATTTTGATACCAGAGGAGATGTTTATTTTTGTAACAGAGATCCCTGCAGCAAGGCCTGACCCCTGACCCCTGCCCCCGCCTGGACGACTCAGCGCGTTTGAGGATCCATCAGGCAGATGATTGATCATTTGTGTAGATGAGGAGAGGTGATGGAGGCGGGATGAAAGGTTGAAGGTCAGCCAGAGCGTTTGGTTTGCTTTATCGTTGGTCTGTATATTTAAACCTATCATAGACGCTCAGTCCTCCCCAACGGGACCTCCTCGCCACCTCCTCCTGAGCTGTTTCTCTCCTCCTGACTGAAGCTCTTCATCGCCTCCTGTGTTGTGATAAAAGGTTCAAACTGGTATGATGAAGGCGTGTGTGCACTCGGATGACGCATTTGTACGTTTTATTGTTGAAAAATGTTTTAATTAAAGATGTTTTGTGTCGTGAGCTTTAATGAAATTCTCTTATTTCATCGCCTAAATCACTGACTGTAAATGCGACCTGGACCGAGTGTGATGTCATCTATAGAAAACTGCTCGATGCGGGGTTCAACCAAATGAAGGAATTCAGACGCCGTTTTTGTAACCAGACTTTGCCAGTTAGCAGTGATTGGTCCCAGTTGGTCAGAGTCAAACGTTTCTATGGCAACCACTCCTGCAGGTTATAAGTGAGCTTTTTGAGAGGTCAAAAATGTATCAGTGCAAAACCAATCTAATGACTGAGTTGCTGTTTATATCTGTGTAGAAGATTATTGGATTTTGGCTTCTTGGAGCCAGCAGGTACTTCCTGTTTGGAACACCAAACGGGGAGGAGTCACACAGGCCAGTTTGCAGGTACAGTTGATGACGTTTCTACAGAATCAGGTTTGGTTGAACCCAAAAGAGCCGTTATAGGAACAAAATCCTAATAACTGCACAAAGTAACAGTCAAGCCTTTTGATGACTTTCCTTTCAATAAGGAGAGATCTTAGGAATTCAATTTGAGACTTAGTGATACAAAAAGATGTCCATTAAAGAAGTCTATTGTCTTTATCAGTTAGGCTCTGGTGGAAGAAACTCTGACAAAAGATAAATCGAGCCTAAACCCTGATGGTGGTAAAGGGCTGGTCCACGATAAAGCATTGTTCCAGGTGGAGTAGGAGCGGCAAACTGTCTAAAATGAACACGCAACCATCCATAATTTAACCTTTGACCACCAGAGCTTTAGTGTGTTCATTCTTTTCATCACAACTCTTCAACCATTTATGCAATTAACATAATTCCAGCTGATTCTTAAGCAGAGATAAGCAACCTTGCACTGATATGTAGCATTTTTACATCCACATCAGAATCGTTGACAAAGCAACTCAATGAAGATGTCATATCCTGTCTGGATTGTTTCCTTTTTGAAGAGATTTTATTAAAACGTTACCAAGAATAACCAAATCAACCAAAATGTTGTACCTTAGCTTACAGACGGCGGGTTTCCCGTTTGATTTGATGGATCGTGGAGAGTAGAACCAGTTTAGAGGAAGTCTGAAGGAACCAGACTGACGCTCCAGCAGAGATGATGGTGAGGTGTTACAAACTCACCTTTTCCTTGTCTCCTCCCACCATAACCATAACCTTCCTCAAAGCAACGCTTGTTCCTGAACCTGCTCACACAGGACTGATTTCATCAGAAGGAGGGGCCTCAAATCAAACCAAACTTTGTTTATAAATCACTTCCTACCAGCGTGACACAAAGTTCTTTCCACAATAAAACCATCTTTCAAACGTAAAAACCAAAACCGAGAACAGACCTACATAATGGAAAAAATAACACCGCACAATGTAGGGTTTCAGATGTAAAAATGTTCAACTTTACTGCAGTTTCTGTTTGTTTTGGTTTCCAATGTGGAAATTAAAAAGAAAAAATTACTCTACTTTTATATAGTTTGAGTTTTTAACGAATTAGAATGTAAATTATTTAGTGAAATCAAATCAAGCTTAATGGTAAAGAGTTTTACAACTATGTTAAAGTGATGTGATGATCAGGGCGGTGGTCTGGTTCAGACATGGGGCTGTTCTGGCGCCGGGTCTCCACAGGGAGGCAGCAGTGCAGCAGCACGCTTCTCCAGTCCCACAGGGTCTCTGTACACAGTCAGGTTTCTGACATTTCCACGTGTCTCTGGAGAAGACCTGAGCCCCGGAAAAATAAAACTGATGAAAGCCATTCATTGTTCCCCTTTTTTTTACCTGAGCAGAACAAAACGTTTAGATTTTCTCTGCAAACTTAGATCCGTGTATTAAATCTCCTCTGACTAAACATCTCAGGGTTCGTAACTTTGTATCCACAAGAGAAGCCAGACATCTGTTAAAGGTAAAGATCGGATTGAACCATAGATCAGACAGTGATTCAGATGTTGCATTATAAATCAGACCATCAAAAAAATAAATAAATAAATAAAAGATAAGGTTTTTTTCATGAGTTCTTCCTCACCGCGTTGGAGGGTGTAAGGTCAGAGATGTTTGTTCAGCTCAGTCTGTTTCATAACCAGCAATTGTTTACTTTTCCATGTTTAATAATTATTTTTGCTTCTTGCAATATATTGATAATCAGTCCAATGATATGTGATATTGGTCTATATAAATGAAATTGAATTGAATTGAATACGTAGCGAGAGGAATCTGCGTTGCGCTATGCTGTGGAGGAGAAGTGCTTTTCTTCACGTGGATGCGCTCTAAAGCACTTACATTTAAATGCAAGTAATGACTTTTTGTTTTAGCATGACCTTTTAAAATTATAAAACAGCAGTTGTTATGTATAATCAACCGCTGGAAGCTCCACGCTAACATAGCTGACCGGCGATTATTGGTGACGTCATCGAGTGGTCATGACGTCCGAATTCTGAGACACTATTTTCCATAACTTTCCGTTTGGAGGGCTAAATGTAGGGGAAGGAAGAACTGGTAGGACGAAAGGAAGAACTCGGATTGGGCCATAGATCTAGACCATGGATCGGTTTATAGATAACATATTATTACAGGTCAAAGATAAGATTATAGATCCGACCATGGATTGGGTCATAGATTAGATTGTAGTACAGGTCAAACATCTGATTATTGATCAGACTGTGGATCGTATCATTGATTATACCGTGGATCAGATCATAAATAAGATTGTAGTACAGGTCAAAGATCAGATTATAAATCAGATCATGGATTGTAGCATTAAAATAGGTCGTGGATTGGGTCGATATCAGACCGTGGAGCTTTTTTTTAAATCATTTTTTAAGAAAACAAATTCTAGAAAAACGTTTAGTTTGGTTTTAGATACTAACACACTAAAATTTGTAAAAAGCTTCTTCAGGTGATCCTCAGCCTCTTTAGCTTCAGTTGATACTATAAGCATGCTGAACTTTAGAGTCATGTTCTCCTGCTGAGCCGAGTGTGGCCCTGGGGCCAAAAGAGTCAAGAGGCCCCTGGAGCTTCATCTGCAAATGTCAGTGAAGAGCCTTGCTGACAGTCTTCGATTGCAGATCTGATCCTACCAGGACCTTCAGCTGCAGATCTTCTATCTTTCTGCACAGAACTCTGTTTGTGTGAAGGTTTTGTGTCATCGACGAGTTTTGTTTGTGGCTCCTAAGAAACACAACGACAGAAAAGAGGAAACAAAGAGATGAAGGGCGGGAACTGTATGAGGCGAAGGTTTGGAGGAGGAGCTTAGGAAGGCGCCTGCCAGAGAGAAAGTGAAGAGCATTGGTGCTCCTTCTTTTCTTTCTTTTACTTTCATTAATTTATCAGCTGGAGCTTTCCTGAGAATGAACGAAGGACGGAGCAAATGAAGAGTCAGGACCAGGGCGCCACTGTCTGTGGATCTTAAAAGGTAACAGAGTCTGAGGAAACCATCAGTCAGTTTAAGAATAGATCAGATGTAGGAGGAATAATGAAAATGCAACTTTGATGCTAAATGTGGCTCATCTGAGTGAAAATGACCTGGAAATGTCTGTAGAAGACGACAAACACAAGCTCCCAAAAGACTTTATGTTTCTGCTGGGATGGACGGACTTTCCTGCTTGTTTATTTTTATAGGAAGCAAATATATCTTTAATTTATCTTTATTTTTAGAAGCAAATATATCTTCATGACCCTAATTCATTTATACCTCAAAATAAATGTTTGGATAAGCACAGTTTTAAGAGCTCAGAGGGTTAATTTTTGTAATCTTTTAAAAACTTTGCATCTTTTAATTTTCTACTCTTTTTAGCTAAAGTTTATATGAACTTTTTTGTCATTTTTGCTACAAATATTTTAAAGAGTGATGTTTCTGTCAAAAACTGAAGATGAAAAAGATTTGGTACTGTTACTGGTGATTTGATTCTTGAGAGTTTTACAGTGTTTTTTTTTTTTTTTTTAAACGGGCATCAGGGTATTCCAGTTTTAATTTCAGTCAGTTTGGCAAATAATTTGCGTTGCATTGTCAAATGCATCAGCTTTGTCTTGTGAGGATTTGATGAGGTTATCAGCAGATCTGATCATTCTGCTTTTGATTTTTATGATAATTTTTTTCTATTTCCATAAAGTCAAATGTAGAAAAAAAATCTCTACTTTTATTCTTTTTTTTCCCTCCTTGGACTAATGCTGGACAGCAAGTAATCAAACGGGGTCACAGAGAGCAGAAGTATCGCTGAAAGCAGCCAACAATCAGATGCAGTTCCTGCAGTAGATGGTAAACCTCGTCGTACTGGAAAAATCTCTTAATAATCTTATGATCCCAGAAATGGAGGCTGTTTCTGTAGAGCTCTTCAAAATAAATAAGTCTGATCTCTCAACACTATCCATTTCTTCCATTTATGCAGAGACTAAAACTTTTTATGGTTGCTCCTCCCACGAGGCAGGAGCAGCAGGTTTGTGAACACATGGGCAAGGGTTAGAGTTAAGGTTGGAGGCAGAGGTCTCAAATTTGCTTAATGAATCGCTTTTGGTGTGAACAACGCACTATAACAAATTTAACAAACTGAATTTTCTATTTTTGCTAAACAGGTCAATCTCATCACCATGGCAACCTCCTCTGGTGCTTCAAAACAAATAAAGCATGTGATCCAAAATGAGGCCCCTTCACCAGAGGAGGAGGAATTTTCTGCCATTCCAGGCTACTCGATCCCTGATACCTCCTGGGGGGCGGAGCCAAACTTTAACCTCAACCTGACTCTGACGTCTCCATATAATCCGCGGAACTTTTCCAAACTGCACTCCAGCAAGAACAGCAAGAAAAGGGATGAAAGCAACAAAGACGACTATAAACAAGGGCTGAGAGGAACCGCTGCAATGGAACCCAAAACTTTGGTTCCACAAGGGGATAAACAGACGAATAGAATTCCAGCGTTGTCACCAGCAACTGAGGTGAAAGTGAACAAAGAAAGGAATCTATTCAAACCGCCATATGTGAAACCCGTCCAAACCTTCAGTCTTGTGGCACACATGGACAACAACATGGCACTGAGTCAAAGATCTCGCCAAGTGGAGCAGACAACAAATGATCCAACAGTTGGAGCCGAAAACCCACCATCAAATGTCACATTGGCGAAACAAAGTCCCATAGTGACAACTGGACTGAGATTTGACCTGGACAAGCAATCAAATGCAAAAGAAGAAGGAAAAAATGTTAACATGAAGACTCCAACACCACAAATACTGTGTGTTCCCATATGTCTGGAAAGTCACATCAAAACAGGAGAGACAAACAGGATTAGCCCAAAGTTGACCTCAAAGATCCCAACAGAGTCAGCTGGAACCAAAACACCAGATGTAGAAATAATCACTAACATGACAAATCCAAAGGCAAACTCAAAAATACCTTTTAAAAGTCCAAACCCATTGACTCAGAAAACAGATTCAGCATTTCTCTGCACCAAAACACGTCAAGTGAGTCCCAAACCATGGACACAAAGAACAACCACCAATACCACAATTGGTAAGAAGTTACAACCCAAGGAGAACCTCAATGATAAAGATTCAAATTCCTGTTCTGGACCCAAAACCAGTGTCAAGTTTTCAAACTCCAAAGGTCTGGAAGTCTCTGAAGACTGTAGGAACTCTGCATCCACCAGCAGTTCTAAATCTCTGGTAGGATCAAGAGATACTCTGGACTCAAAGAGCAGCTCTGACTCCAGAAGTAGTTTGAACTCCAAACCCATGTCTAGAATCAGTTCCAGAATCACAGATGACCACAGATCATTAAAAGAAACAAAGCCAGACAACATGTATCCAGATTCCAAGACAGTTGCCAGATCTAAGACTGGTGTTAGGTCAAAGGTTGTCCGAGATCCAGAATCTCTTCCAGACTTTGAAGCTGGTTTGACTGTCAAAACAAATGTTAAACCTACCATTTCAGAAGTGGTTAAACCCTCTCTGAAGGATCCTCACTGTGCCCTAGACCTTTGTGAACCTGTTTCCTCCATGAGAAGTAGCCTGAAGAGCATCGGTGTTGCCTCAGATCTCAAGGCTGAATCCGAAACCTCCACATCTGCACCAGTGCTAGCTACTTCCCAGTATCCTCTGGAAGACTTCTTCTCTTCAGTGATGCTTACTTCTCAGATGGTGTCAGCAAGTATAAATTCCGCCTCTAACCCTGATAAAGGTTCTGGTGTTAGTTCACCAGGACCACAGGAGAAGGACAAGAGGAGCACCTACTCTGTTCCAGGTAGTGTCTTCTGGATTTCATCACAAAATCAGTAGAGACCACTGAGAGACTTGAGATCAAAACCTGGGAATTTTGATGATGGTCTCATTTAAGAACAGTAATATCTTTGGCTTCTTCTGTTTCAGGTCTCTTGGTGCCATTGGCCACCTCCAGTCCAAGAAAAACAACTAAAATCCCTGCAAAAGTCAAGGAATGCTCCAAACTTGAGTCTGCAACTAATGATTCTCTCAAAACAAACTCTGGTGTCCAATGTCCAACTCGGGCTATCACTCTTACCAAGATGACGATAAAAGCAGTTGTTGAAAAGGGGGATTTGAAAACACCGCAAAGTAAAGTCAAAGGTTCGGGAGGTCTGTTATTGTGTCCTGAGGCAGAGAAGTTGCCGAGGACACCGTCCTCCATCATACAGAGCGAAGCTGATCGTCTGGGAACTGAAGGTATTGTAAGCTCTGGAAGTAACGTCCTACTGTCAAGAACATGGCGTGAAGGTGGTCTAAAAAAAGAAGGCATGAAGACTTCATCAGCCTCTGGTCCTCTTTTTTCTGCTCATCCCTCCAAGATGGTGAAGGAGACCTGGACCATGACTGACCTCCATGGGAGGCAAAGTCCTCATAAAAGGGATCAAAAGGAGGTAGGTGTTCAGGTGGGGGTGGAGACAGCTGAACACTCCACCTCCACAACTGTGCTTGGCGCCTCCTGCTGCCAGCCTGCAGCTACAAATATAGTGAGCGGCGTCTCAGCCGATCGGTCGTCCCTCAAACACGTCTGTAAGATCGACATCGAACTGCGCGGCCAAAGTCTGCTTCCCTCGGTCATGAGTGACAAATCTCATTCACTGCCAGCGTGTTTGCGAACATACAGCCTCCAGGAAGAGCCCCACCTCACCGCCCCACTCAGACAGAACCAGGACAAAGGCACTGAGAGTCTCTGGGAGAACAACAAGGAAGATGAGGAGAAAGAGGAGGCTGGAGAAAAGGCAGAGAAGCCACAGGAAGTGGCGTGGGACGAGCAGGGGATGACGTGGGAGGTGTACGGCGCATCGGTGGATCTGGAGTCTCTGGGCACCGCCATCCAGTCTCACCTAGAGTCAAAGATAAGGGACCAGGAGAAGCACATTCGTACTCTGAGGAAGTCCATCTGCTCTGAGGGAAACCTGCTCACCAAGAAACGGGTAAAAAGAGGAGGCGCGGTTCTGGTGTGTTGTGGGGGAAAGTCGGCAGTGTCGGACTGATTTCACCTCCTCCTGTCAACACACAGAACAGGTCTGCTGGACTTCACAAACACGGCTGAACGTCTGAACACAACAGTTTTCTGCATCCATCGATTGACAGCTGATGTCGTTTCAACTAAACCAGTCCAAATTCTTAAAGGCCATGTTGGTACCAGGAGGACCCACCAACCACCGATCTGACCTGAAGAACCAAGATTCTCCTGTTTTTGCCATCTCGTCCTCTGTACCTTTGAAAAAGCTGCTGTCAATGAAGTTTCTGTACCAGTCACATGACAGGAAATTGATCAGAAAAAGAATCAAACCAGGAACTGTCTCTGTGGTTGAGACCAAATTCCCTCACTACTCCCCCAGTTACTGCACTTTATGGGGCCTTTGGATTTTTTTTTTTGGAGTATCCGAATTTACAATTTAAAAATCTAGTGCCCTGAAATTTCCAGAACTCTCTCTGAAAAACTAATGTTCATCTATGCTAGATTGACAAATATAAACCACAGTGCATTGCGGTATCAGCTGAATGATTTGTCATTTATATAAAAAAGTATTTTTTTTATAAATTATCAAAGTATTCATCATCAGCAGCACTCAGTGGGTTCATGAATAGTCTTTGTAAAATGTTCTTTTTTTTAGGTTACTTCAGACAATGGGTAACATAAAATATTTGTTGTTAAAAAAGCGAAAAAGTAGGGAGTATGTGTCCGAATGATGTCTGAATCCAGGCCACTGCATAGTTCTGCACTATATAGTCTTTCAGGAGTTAGAGAATAGAAGGGAATTCAGACATAACCTTTGTGTTTGTTCCAGAAAATCTGGGTCCTCTTTAACACCACACCTTTAGCATCGGGTTTTGTTATTTGGAGTATCGTAACTCTATAACCATTAACTTAGTTAACATAATTCCAGCTAATTCTGACACTGAGAAAAGCAGCTTTGCGCTGATGTGCAACACTTAGCTAATGTAAAGCCTCTTTTCTCTGCATCAGAATTCGTTTTATTTACGTTAAATGCGTAAACAGTTGAAGACTTGCATTAGTTCAAAGTGTATTATCTTTTTATCACTGGGAACAGCTCCTTTACTGACGTCAAGTACTGCATAACAGGGTAAAGCTGCTTATTCCGCTTCATAATACGAAAACAAAAAGTTGAAAATGCTTCAGCATTGTGACCTGTTTTGAATCTGACAGTTCAGTGTTGGAACATTGGAGGATCTCGGACGAACAGTCAACGGAGCTGAATCTTTTTCTGGAGCTGTTTAGAGGTGTGTCTGTGTTTATCCAGCAGAAGCAGGTGCTTCTCATCCCTCCAGCCTGCAGCTTCATTCTGAATCTGTGGAGCTGCTGATGTGGAGCAGAAGCTGGTAAATATTTCATCCGCTCTGTCTCTTCTCAACACACAAAGTACAGAAAGACTGAAGTCAGCCATTGTGTGCTTTCCTCTCCAACTTTTACCTTTTCCTCTTTACCTTTCTCTATGATTTTCAATGCTTTTGTTTTTAATCCATTGCTTGACTTCTTCTTATTTGTCTTTCGTCCTTCTGTAGTTACTCTTGATTCTGTTCTTAATCCCTTATCTTCCTTCCTTCACGCCTCCTTCGCCCATTTGAATTATTCATCAGCATTAAAGTGGTGTTCATGTTAATAGCATCTGCCATGTTTTATTCAGAAAAACCTGCACTAGGCATGACCAACACCCCCCCAACAGCTGCTCCCCAGGAGTGAAAAGGGCAGAGATCTGGAGCAAAGGAATAAGATGGCATTTAATGCAAAACATTAAAAAAAGATCTCAGTGAAACTGTTGAAGACACCATTCTGATCTTAGTGGTAAAGAGTATGACTTGAGTTTATGGAGGGGTTTTTTCGGCGGGCATGCTGCAGGTGACAGGTCGTAGTGAACACTTATACAACATGTAAGTGAGGCTAAAGTCGGTGAGACGCAGCTATGTCCTACAGATTTTTAATCTTACCCCAAGGAAGACTGACTGTCTGTCACTTTTATTTTTCTTAGGAATGCTTCACGATACACTTTTTACACAAACAACAATGGTACATTCCATTTTCATGGCGACCTTTGAGGTGGTCATACGAGCCTCAAGGGAACTGGAAGACACACCTGTGCTACTCTCTACGACCCCTGAGGGTCCAGACAACCCAAAAACACCCATACGAGTCAATCCCCATACAGGTGCATGTGACCGAGGCTAAGGTGGCCTGAGCATCTCTCTCTTAGATGCCTGTGGGGTGCAGTTCAGGGTACATGCCGCTGGGAGGAGGCCCTGGGATGACCCATGACCCATGACCCTAGACCCACTGTCTCTGTGCTCCTCGGGGCAGAACTGAAGGAAGTTTCTGTGGATAATTGGATAATTTGAGTAAAACTTGTTTTTACTGTTTCATTCATTAAACTTTTACAAACTATTTAAGACTCTTTTTTTTTTGACTTTGTACAATGTTATCCTCTGTTGGACCCGTTTTATCTGTTAACATACAGCTGTGATTTGAGCTCCTCCCTGACGTCAGGCTCTGTCTTCTGATTGGTTGCTGGCTCAGTAAACTCCCCTCTTTCAGCGCTCTCAGCTTCCACAGGACGCGTGACGGCTGGAGGCAGCTGTTGGAGCCCGTCAGGACACCTGTTGCCAAGGAAACTGAAACAAGCGGAAAAACTTTGATTGCAAACCGAAGTGAGTTTCTGCAACAGCTTTTGCTAAAATGGACTTTTAACTTCTTAACACATGTTTCTTAAATGCATTCTTGCAGTGACTGCAGGCTTTTTGTGTTTATGCTGCAGTAAACTCATAATAAAATGATTAAATGTATTACAGTAGAATAAGAGTTAAGCTTTTTGAAGACGGGATATTTTTCCATTTCCCTGCAGTTGCTTCCATACCAACAATCATTAAGTTCACTAAAGGATTCTAACACATTCGAGCTGTTTTCTGTCTTTAAACTTTTTTCTCTGAATTATTCTCATTTATGAGGAAAACTCTGGATATGTGCGTATGACGGTATTTTGTCAACAACTGGTCACATGATTTTCCTGTTGTGTTCTCTGTCCTGAAAGGCCAGTTAGAGGTCAGAGTCGGAGTTAAAGCTCTGCTTGCTGAGAGCCTCAGACTGACTGTCAGTCTGAAAAGGTGACCTTCTTATTTTAAAAAAACTATCATTTTGATCCCAACTGCATCACCAAATGTGGGTTGAGATAACGAGGAATGACAGATAACTTTTCTTTATATTTTCACAGATTTCAGGTAAGTTTACCTGGCTTTGTTGTTAAAAAAACGGTGGTCAGGGTTTTGTTTTGGTCTGTTTGTTCTCTCCCGTCACTCAGTGTATTTTTATCTGCGTCACATGTGACCGACTCGTAATGGTTAGGAAACTGAGAGGCACAAAATGCAGAGTTGCAAGGCTAAATGTGGAGTGCAGTTAGTGAGAAAGGACATTTAGAGAAATGTAATCTTTCAGGAATCTTTTACTGGACACACATCTAAAACCTTTGGCTTCAAAATATTGAACCATTTGACATAAAAATCTCACATTTTTATTTTGAGATAAAGCGCCCAAAAACAACATTCTGACACTTTTGTCTATCAGATTATTGCGTAACCATATGTTATGTGACTATATGCACTTTAAAGTTCCACTCCGATCATCTTTTGATTTTTAAAGCGTTTCCAGTGCTTAACAGCTTCATTATGATTAAGCTGTTTTTAGCTCAAATTTTAAAAAGTTGTTTTCAAAGACAGTTTCTGCAGAGCAACCCTACACCCCATTGCTGAGAGCTGTCTGTTCACATCAGAGATGTCCAAATCCCGGCCTTGAATTGCAGAGACCCAGAGCTATCCAGCTGTACAGTTTTGATCCAGATTCCAGCTCAAACAGACGTTTACGGATGCATTTATGCTGCAAGTGGATACATCAGAATGAAGCGGAGCAGGAAGTTTGTGGCCCCGCCCAGATTATTTTCTACTTAACAAATATGATCTTTTTAGACCAGAATTAATCTGCTCCTGATTCACAGTGATTTGAATAAAGACAAACTCAGAATTGCAGTTTTCAATGTCTTCCCTCATCAGGAAAATGCCACAAGAACATGTTAAAAAAACATTTAGATTGGAGCGGGACGATTAACAACTGATCTAAAAGGAAACAGAATCTGTTTTATTTTAACCTAATTTACTACATTTTCGTCTTTGTGTAACTTCAGAACTTTCTCGGTCAGTTTAAATGTTGAAAGTTAATTAATGGTTGAGTGTTGACGTTCTGTCGTTTGTGTTTCAGGAATCGGCCCGTCTTCCAGGTGTTTCTTGTTCTTGGAAAGTCTCCACAGCTGTTACAGACGCAGTCATGTCACCTGCCGTCTTGCTGAACCTCCTGCGCCGCCGTCCGGTCTCCCTCTGCAGACATGGCGTCCTCTCCGCTCGCTCTTCCCCCGACACTTCAACACCATGTGGGCAGGTAACTCCCCAAATATTTCAGTTTGCAAAGTTAAACTGAATTGTTTGCTGTTCGATGCTGAAATGAACATAAACATAAACTGGTTCCTGTGGCGTTCCTGCAGATGGGCAGAGCCCTGTTGGGGGTCATGGGGGTGCGTCAGGCCAGCGGATCCATCCGATTTGATCCAGACAACAGTGGTCGACCGCTGACGTGGGACTCCTTTGGAATTTGGGACAACCGCATAGAAGAACCGATACTGCTGCCCTCCAGTATCAAATATGGAAGACCCATTCCACAGGTGTGGTACAGAGTGCTGAAGGAATGGATGACACTGAGAGAAACCTCTCAGAGAGGATTGTGGGTAAAGTGAAACAGCTGTCCTCCTCTTGCAGGTCAGTCTGTCTCGGGTCGGCAGCTCGTCTGTGGTTGGCCTCAGGAAGCAGAACGAGGACAGACTCCGCATCGCCTGTTTCCATGACAGCTTGCTTTACTTTGCTGTGTTTGACGGTCACGGCGGCTCGTACGTGGCGGACTATTGCCAGACGTACATGGAGAAATTCATCAGGTCGGACTTGGTTTGGGTACCACTGGAAAAAGTTCTCTGCAGCAGCCTACCTCACAAACCGCTGACTGTTCTGCCACAGAAACGCTTTGGAAGAGGACGATGACCTGGAAAAAGTTCTAAAGAAAGCCTTCTTAGATGTCGATAAGGCTCTTCACACCCACCTCTGCCTCTTCAATGATGGTAAGATGATGGCAAGCGCTCTTTTTTTCCTTCAACTCCACCAAATGCAATAGGAGTACCGTAACTAAGAAGTATTTCAAAATTAGCTAAAAATGGCTTCCCTTTATCCCCAGCCTCTTTCTTGACCGCCGGAACAACGGCAACGGTTGCCCTGCTACGCGATGGCCATGAGCTGGTAGTGGGCAGCGTTGGAGACAGTCGGGCTTTGCTTTGCAGGAAGGGACGGGCCAAAAAGCTCACCAAAGACCACACACCCGACCGCAAAGATGAGAGACAACGGTACTACAGCTGTGACGCCTCACCCTAAACCATATGAATCACCAGTACAGTATAAAGATGTTTGGATAAAACGGTCAGTTTAGGAATCACATAGGACAGGGGGTTTGGACTCCAAGCCTTAAGGGCCAGCATAGCCTTAAGGGCCAGCATAGCCTGAAGGGCCAGCATAGCCTGAAGGGCCAGCATAGCCCTAAGGGCTAGCATACCCTTAAGGGCCAGCATAGCCCTAAGGGCCAGCATAGCCTTAAGGGCCATCATAGCCTGAAGGGCCAGTGTAGCCTTAAGGGCCAGTATAGCCTTAAGGGCCAGCATAGCCTGAAGGGCCAGCATACCCTTAAGGGCCAGCATAGCCTTAAGGGCCATCATAGCCTTAAGGGCCATCATACCCTTAAGGGCCAGCATAGCCTTAAGGGCCATCATACCCTTAAGGGCCAGCATAGCCTTAAGGGCCATCATACCCTGAAGGGCCAGCATAGCCTTAAGGGCCAGCATAGCCTTAAGGGCCAGCATAGCCTGAAGGGCCAGCATAGCCCTAAGGGCCATCATAGCCCGAAGGGCCAGTATAGCCTTAAGGGCCATCATACCCTTAAGGGCCAGCATAGCCTTAAGGGCCATCATACCCTTAAGGGCCAGCATAGCCTTAAGGGCCATCATAGCCTGAAGGGCCAGCATAGCCTTAAGGGCCAGCATAGCCTTAAGGGCCAGCATACCCTTAAGGGCCAGCAATTAAAACACGTAAGCCTCGTTTCCACTTATCAGTGCGGTCCAGTTTAGAATGGTCCAGGAAATTTAGGTGAGTTTTTCCACTCAAAGTGATGCGGGGTGTAGACCGATTGTGTAGCTTTGCATTATAGTAGTACGACTACGGCAAAAGCAAAGCTATCAAAAACAATGGAGGAGCTTATTTTTTCCCGCTTGACTTTCAGTACTTCGTACATGGAAAGCTTTTAATGTTGTTTGAGAGAAGATTATGGGCGGCAAAGAGGAATTCAGCTGAAAAGAAAAGAAGACTTTTGGCTTTGGTTTGACGATTTCTTTTGTCATAATGACCCTCCGCCAATCAACGAGTTTCTTGTGACAGACTCCGCGTGACGACAGTAGCTCCGCCCTAACCATTCCATTTCTTTGATGGATCTTTAACCAGCGTGGGCCAAAAAATGCCACGGTTCAAATATGGTTTAATGGGTCCATTTCATAATAGACATGCTCAAAATACCAGACGGTATTGTTCTTTACCGCTCAGAGGCAACAAGGCTTTAAATTACTTTCTAATACCCAGTTCCTATTCTCCTACATGACCTTAAGGTATTCCTGTTACATTACTGCGGCTTCCAGTGTTATGTTTGATCCACTGCAGGGGTAAACGCTGTCTTTGTAAAGGCACTTCATGGGGTAGAAATTGACTTCACACTGTTGGACTGTTGTGACTCTCGCTCAACGACCCAATTGCTTTCTTGGTTCTGATCGTGTAGATGAAACCCGAGCAGAGCAGCATGTGGACAGATTTGGGATTCCCTAAGCAGCTGCTGTTATGTAACAGCAGGGCAAGTCCGCTTTTATCTCCGGGCATCAATCAACAGATGTCGACTATTAGTGTTAAGTTTCTATGTGGATGAAATGCAGACTTTAGACTCAGAAGACGGATGGATCCTGTAATGTCACTAGTTTAAGTTTCGAGTTTGGTACCTCTATCACAAGAAATCTTTGGCTTTGTTCTACATTTGCTTATTTTAACTTCACAAATGTTATTAACTTGACGTTATCAGTGATTTCCACAGCTGTCCAGATTATGCAATGGATGTATATATCAAGTTTCAGCTGCTTCAGCTAAATGCCACATAGACCTCCTTATACACTGTGGTGCATTTACACCTGACAGGCAAAATCAAGCACCAGTACGTTTGAGTCCAAAGTTCTGTTCACAGTTCTGCTCTGCGATTTTGGGAAAAGTGTCAAGACTGCAAAGATGGAGCAAAAACTGAATGTCTGTAGTAGCAGGATCTGTGCTCAGGTCCAGATCGGTGTGGCTAATGTAAACGCTGGTGCTTTGGAACAACTGTGCAAGAATGATTCCATACAAGCTGTCCGGTATAAGTGGACTCTACATCTTCAAGGCATCGAAGAACATTCTCAAAAATCTGTTCACACATTTTGACACGAGCTAGTGTAAACACTAGCTAGCATCTGTTAGAAGCTAATGTTTACTTGAGCTAATTCCATCTAACGATTTTAAAAACTCGTATTAGACATTAAGGTTGTGCATTTGTTTTGTTCAGGATCCAGAGGTCTGGAGGGTTCGTAACATGGAACAGTGTAGGCCAGGCCAATGTTAATGGACGCCTTGCGATGACTCGCAGCATTGGAGATTTCCACCTTAAATCCACTGGGGTCATTGCAGAGCCAGAAACACAAAGACTCAATGTCAGTAAGATACAATTTTCAGGAAACAGCAGAAACAGTGTATTGGGCCTGAACTTTCCATCTTCACAGGTCCACCATGCCAGTGACTCCTTTCTAGCTTTGACCACAGATGGAATCAACTTCCTGTTGAGTGACCAAGAGATCTGTGACATCATCAGCCAGTGCCATGACCCGACGGAGGCTGCAGATGTCATTGCTCAGCAGGCAAGAGAACACTTTAAATTCAATCTCAATGCAGCAAGTCATAAAATGCAACCACAAGGGGGCAAGACATGCTTTCAAGTGGCAGGCTGAAGTCCGGGTGAATGCAGTCGTGTCAGGAAGGTTATCCAAAGGAAAACCTGCAAACCTGAGGCACAAATTTTAAGCATCTAGAGGCAGATGATTGGCAGTGGTGTCCTTTGAAAAGAGCAGACAAAGGCGAAGAGTCAACAAGACATAAAACAAATGTGCGTGGAGTTGAGGCAGTGATCATTTATAGCTTCCAATGGTACCTTGATCCGGTGACAGAGGCTTAAACTTGAACCCTTTAAGACCGGAGCGTTAGCTCCACTGTTTACTTTTGTAACTCTTCAACAAACGTAACTCCAAGCGGAGAAAAGCAGCTTAGCTTTGATATGCATGCCTTTTTAAGACAGCTTTTCTGTTACGGGAGCGAAGGAGAACCCCGACGCAGAGTGTCAAAGATGGAAAAAACACATTTATTTTGCAGCGGCCAAAAATCAAAAATAGAGGCAGGGAATAATCCAACTGGGCAGGAAAAAACACTTGGCAAGAGTCGAATCACATGGACAACCTGACGGAATCATCTGGCAAACAGTGGTGGTGGGTAGACTGGTTTAAGTAAGGTGAGCTAATGAGAGGATTGAGTGCAGGTGTCTCTGGAGTGGTTGACACACCCCCTGCCACTCACATGCTCTGAAAAACAAGGAAGTGAGGGGAAAAAACAACACAGAGCCTCCACAGCCATCACAGTACCTCCCCATCAACGGACGCCACCCGGCGGCCGACCAGGCTTGTGCGGGTGCCGGACATAAAAGTCGTGCAGAAGAGCCGGGGACAAGATCAGGGAACGAGAAATCCAGGAGCGCTCCTCCGGACCATACCCCTCCCAATCCACCAAATACTGCCACCCGCGCCCCCGCCGCCGAACATCCAACAGGCGGCGAACGGCATAGGCCGGGTGATCATCAACGAGCAGGGGGGGCGGAGGGGGCACGGCCGGAGGGCCGAGAGCACTGTCCGAGACGGGCTTCAGGAGGGAGACATGGAAAGATGGGTGCACTTTCAAAGAAGCAGGCAGCTTCAATCGGACAGCAGCAGGGTTCAGGACACGGTCAATCTCAAAGGGACCAATATACCTGGGAGACAACTTCCGAGACTCACACTGCAGAGGAAGGTCACGTGTGGAGAGCCAGACCCGTTGTCCAGGCTTGTAGTCAGGGGCTGGAACACGATGACGGTCTGCCAACCTTCGGTTGCGCTCCGCCGTACGACCCAACGCAGCCCTGACCCCACGCCAGACCCGTCGAGCTCTTCTCAGGTGCACCTGAATAGAAGGCACGGCCACTGCCGTCTCCTGTGTTGGGAAAAGGGGAGGCTGGTAGCCGTTAGATGCCATGAATGGAGACATGCCCGTGGCCGAAGAGACCAAGGTGTTGTGGGCATATTCAATCCAAGCCAGGTGAGTAGACCAGGAAGCAGGGTGATCGGCCGCCACACAACGGATGGCAGCCTCCAGGTCCTGGTTCGTCCGTTCCGTCTGTCCATTGGATTGCGGGTGATAACCAGATGACAAACTGAGTGTAGCCCCAATGGCCCTACAGAAAGCCCCCCAGACCCGGGAAGTGAACTGGGGACCTCTGTCGGAAACAATGTCCAGCGGAAGTCCATGAAGCCTAAAAACATGCTGAACCAGGAGATTAGCGGTCTCGAACGCCGTAGGCAGCTTAGCAAGGGCAATAAAATGGGCAGACTTAGAAAAACGGTCAACCACTGTCAGAATGGCGGTGTTACCCTCTGACGGGGGAAGTCCAGTGACGAAATCCACAGCAATGTGCGACCAAGGGCGATGAGGCGTCGGAAGTGGATGAAGCAGTCCGGCAGGGGGACGATGAGACGGTTTGTTGCGGGCACAAATGGAGCAGGCAGAGACAAATTCCCGGGTGTCAGGTATCATGGACGGCCACCAGAAGCGCTGTTGCAGCAGGAACAGCGTGCGGTGGACCCCAGGGTGGCATGCCAGTGTAGAATTGTGACCCCACTGCAGCACAGCAGACCTGGCAGACGGGGGCACAAATAGAAGACCGGCAGGACACGCAGGTGGGATGGGGAGGTTCGCCTGAGCCTCCTGCACGACCTTCTCTACCGCCCAGCTGGCAGCTCCTACCACACATGAAAAAGGCACAATGGTGTCCTCCCCAGGCTCAGCACCAGTAGATTGGTCAAACTGACGAGACAGGGAGTCGGGCTTCCCATTCTTGGATCCAGGACGGTAGGTGAGTGTGAAATTGAAGCGGCCCAGGAACAGGGCCCACCGAGCTTGACGAGAGTTGAGCCTGCGAGCAGAACGGATGTAGGACAAGTTCTTGTGATCAGACCATACCAGAAATGGTTGAGAAGCACCCTCCAGCCAGTGTCTCCACTCCTTGAGCGCCAAAACCACCGCCAACAGTTCCCGGTTCCCCACATCGTAGTTCCTCTCGGCAGGAGTGAGACGCCGAGAGAAAAAAGCACAGGGGTGCAGCTTCTGGTCAGAGGCAGACCGCTGGGACAGGACAGCTCCAACTCCAGTCTCCGAGGCATCCACCTCCACCACGTATTGAGCTGTAGGAACAGGGTGGCACAACACAGGAGCAGAACAGAACAGGTGCTTCAACTTGACAAAAGCCTCGTTTGCTTCAGGTGACCAGGAAAACGGGACCCGTACCGAAGTAAGTCTGGTAAGAGGAGAGGCTACTCTGCTGTAGTCCCGAATGAACCTCCGGTAAAAGTTAGCAAACCCCAAAAACCTCTGAAGTTGCTTCCTGGTAGCAGGCGTCGGCCACTCCGCCACGGCCTTGACCTTGGACGGATCGGGCTCTAGCTGTCCCTCCCCCAACACAAAACCCAAAAAACTAACAGAGGACACGTGAAAAACACATTTCTCGGACTTCACATACAGTCTATTTTCCAATAACCGCTGCAACACAAGTCTGACATGCTGAACGTGCTCACTTTCAGTGCGGGAGAAAATCAAAATATCGTCCAAATACACAAACACAAATCTATTCAGCATGTCACGTAACACATCATTAATGAGTGCCTGAAAAACAGCGGGAGCATTAGTCAGTCCAAATGGCATAACGAGGTATTCGAAATGTCCCAACGGCGTGTTAAATGCCGTCTTCCACTCATCCCCCTCTTTAATCCTCACCAAGTGATAAGCATTACGGAGGTCCAACTTGGTGAAGACAGTTGCCTGGTTTAAAAGGCTGAAAGCCGAGTCAAGGAGAGGCAGGGGATACTTGTTCTTGACAGTAATATCATTCAAACCCCTAAAGTCAATACAAGGGCGTAGAGAGCCGTCCTTCTTGTCCACGAAAAAAAAACCGGCCCCCACAGGAGAAGAGGAGGGCCGAATGAGTCCGGCAGCCAAACTCTCTGCGATGTACGTCTCCATAGCCTCTCTCTCCGGTATTGACAGTTTGTACAGCTTGCTAGACGGCAATGGAGCACCGGAGATTAGATCTATAGAACAGTCATAAGGCCTATGTGGGGGCAAGGAAGAGGCACGGTCCTTGGAAAAAACCTCCTGGAGATCATGGTACGCTGGAGGGACAGACGACAAGTCCACTGGCTTGGGAGGGGAAGGCATGTCCATCCTGGGAGTGGGAACAGCCGCACGCAAACAGTGAGAGTGGCAAAATAAACTCCAATTTACAATGGATTTACTTGACCAGTCCATGTGAGGGTTGTGGAGGATGAGCCAGGGAAGTCCCAGAACGAGGGGAGCAGAAGGTGAGGGAATGATGTAGAGTGAAATAAGCTCATGGTGATTCCCAGAAATCAGCAAGGACAGAGGCACTGTACGGCGAGTTATTCGGGACAGCACTCTACCATCTAAGGCCAGGACCTCTTTAGGCTCAGGAAGCAATTCTGATGGGATGTTGGCCCTGGACACAAACTCCGAGTCGATAAAATTGTCATCTGCACCAGAGTCCACCAGGGCAAAGACAGGAATACAGGTTGCATTGAGAGAAATAGTCCCACTTAGTTGGAAGCGCTTGGAGGGCTTGATGGGGGTCTGGCTCACCAGCGCCCCTCCCGAGGCTGGCAAGCCTGACCTTTTGGCCGAACAGGGCAACTGGGCAGCATGTGGCCTGCCTGGCCACAATAAAAACAGAGACCTTGGCGACGACGACGTTGACGTTCCTCCGGAGGAAGCCGCATACCACCAAGCTGCATGGGCTCCTCAGGTGGTGAAGCGGTGGAAACCAACTCAGGCAGAGGAGGAGCAGGAAAACCGGGTCGGCTGGGAATCCCGGGACAGGAACCAGTAACGGGGAAAATGACCCTGTCTGCTCTCTCCCTGAGTCTCTCGCGAAGGCGGTTATCGAGCCTTATCGAGAGGGAAATTAAGTCCTCTAATGAACCCACCTCATCTCTGGCAGCCAGTTGGTCTTTAACCTCTTCACTAAGGCCCCGGAAAAAGATGGTCTGGAGGGCCTTGTCATCCCACTGGCACTCAGCGGCCAGTATACGGAAATCAATAGAATAGGACGAAACTGAACCAGAACCCTGGTGTAAAGACAGTAACCTATTACCCGCTTCTTTTCCCTGTAGTGGATGGTCAAAAACCTTCAACATCTCAGCTGTAAATGAGTTAAGGGTGTTACAAACTGGTGAGCGGCTGTTGGCTAGCGCTACAGCCCAGGCTGATGCTTTTCCAGAAAGAAGGCTCATGATAAAAGCTACTCTGGACTGATGCGTGGAGTAGGTGAGTGGCTGCTGATCAAAAACTAAAGTACACTGATGTAGAAACTGGTTACATGACCCTATTTCACCTGAATACCGGTTGGGAGTCGGAATAAAAGGTTCCCGGGGCTGTGCAGCCTGGAAAGGTGCAGGAGCAGATGCTGAAGGAGCCGGAAGAGAAGCATCAGCGGAGTCTGGGGCCGGAACTGGTCGAGGTGAAGTCAGAGAGGCGAGTTGGGTCGTAACCGCCGTCAGTTGTTTCCCCAGCTGGTTGACGCCCTCAGAGAGATCTTGGATGGTGTCCATCACAGACTGAATGGCTTGGCCCTGCTGTCCCACACGAGCTCCCTGAGACGCAATCGCCTGCTTGATCCTCTCGGTTTCAGCTAGAGTCCGGTTCAGTAGTTCAGTCTCTGCGGGGTTCATTGTGGCCAGATGATTCTGTTACGGGAGCGAAGGAGAACCCCGACGCAGAGTGTCAAAGATGGAAAAAACACATTTATTTTGCAGCGGCCAAAAATCAAAAATAGAGGCAGGGAATAATCCAACTGGGCAGGAAAAAACACTTGGCAAGAGTCGAATCACATGGACAACCTGACGGAATCATCTGGCAAACAGTGGTGGTGGGTAGACTGGTTTAAGTAAGGTGAGCTAATGAGAGGATTGAGTGCAGGTGTCACTGGAGTGGTTGACACACCCCCTGCCACTCACATGCTCTGAAAAACAAGGAAGTGAGGGGAAAAAACAACACAGAGCCTCCACAGCCATCACATTTTCTCCACATCAGAATGGAATTATGTTGTCGTTCACCATTCGGCATATCCCTTTAGGGGTCGCCACAGAAAAGGTGGTTTGGCAGAGATTTCATCTGTGTTTCATCTGGGCTGGGGACCGGCCAGAGTTACGGTAGTTCAAAGAGCATGTGTTTTTTAGGTGCTAAATGTGACTTATCTGTTGTTAAAAGGTTAAACTGGAACCAGGCTTCAATAGGCTTCAACCACGTGCACATCGTAGAGGTCTTGAAGTGCCATGACAGGGCAGTGTTGGGATGCCTTAATGCAGGGGTGTCCAAATCCAGGCCTCGAAGCTCGGCCTCCTGCTGGTTTTCCAGACACTCTGCTTCATCTGCTGCTTATTATCTGGATCAGGTGTGTTTAGCCAGTTATTAGCTTCAATGGCAGGGTGGTTGGAAAACATGGACACCTGCCCTCGAGGCCTGGATTTTAGACACCCCTGCCTTACTGTCAACATAGAATAAACCAGATAATATGGCTCTTCAACACGAAAACTAAAGGTTGATTAATATCGATTTTTTTCCCCAAAGTTTATGTGTCCTCATATTTTTTTAAATGTATTCATAATTTTACTAGTATTTTAATGAGATTAGTAACTGTACAGTCCTGAGATGCATTAACCAAAAAAAAAAACCTTGTGTAGAGCCTTGAGGAATACCGATACACATCCTTTCTGGTTCAAACAAGAACATGAAACACAACATTTAAGATGTCTTTTTGATATAATTTGATTTATATTTTTGAATGGCTGGCAAAATACATCATTTGTCACATTTTTGGATTAAAAACTACAAAAGAAAACATGGTTTGCTAACGTGTTTATGCTAGCAGCACTGGTCTTTAGGGTCAGTCGTGCGTTTCTTAGCAATAATGATGGAGTTTAGCATAAATGAGCTTCAGCAAAAGGTGTCGTTTGTTTCAGGCGCTGCAGTACGGCTCGGAGGACAACGCCACCATCGTCATCGTTCCACTGGGAGCCTGGGGCAAACACAAAAGCTCCACCATCATCTACAGCATGAGCAGGAACTTTGCCTCCAGCGGAAGATGGGCGTAAACTACGACAGGAGCAGCTAACAGGCTTCAAGTCAACCGCAAAGCAAACCTACTTCCTTCAAGTCGCCATCTGAAGCCCGTGGAGATGCTTCCCTGTCATTGTGTTAGCTGCTGTTGGATCAGTCAACAGTGTAAATAGTGTATAATAATAATTTATGCTGTACATATAGATTTGCTGCCGTGTTTGTCCACTGTGTCATGTTGGTATGTTTGCTTTTAGATAAAAGACTTCACTGTTTCCCAGAAAGTTGCACCAAAACTACAAATCCCAGTGAGTTCAAAGGGTTTGAAATATTTTTTAACAACAGATTTCAAAAAATATAAAAATATTCCTGAAGAAAGCTGAATGTCAAACCAACTGTCCAGACTTCTGACTTTACGCACACGAAGAAGAAACTTTGACGACAAAATAACTTCCCTATTATAGTTTTTATAAGTAGTTTATTTTCATATTTTTGTAGTTCTTGTGATTTTGATTTATGTAGATGATGGTAAGCACAGCAGTAACCAACAAGAATCCATCAGTTTGTGTCTGTTTTTTCTTTTACTTTCAATTCTTTTCAGCCGTAAGTCAACTTCTGAAGCCAACCCAAATATCTACAGGGAAGAAAGCGATGTTACACACGCCAACGTTAACGTGGAAGGAGTGTAGATGCAGAGTAGATGCAGGCGATCAGTAACTATAGCATCAATCATAAAAAACTGATGTCAAAGCGAGTTTGTTAGAGCAGTTTACAAGAAGAAAGTCATCACAGATTTGTGCTGGATGTGGAAATAAAGCTACAATTCACAGGAATTCATACTGAGTCTGTGTTCCTTCATTCAGATTTGAGGTATTTCAGAGCTGAGATTTCAAAACTACAACTTTTGGAGTCATTTGAAAGGCCAAACATGGCTGCAGCTCCCGACTGTAAAAGGCAGAGAATCCAGAGAACTTCCTGGAGACGCATCGGATGGAGAGAAAAGTGGAACAAATGATTGAAGTTTGATAAGTGTATATGTACCCACACAGCAGGATTCATGAACGCACACTCAGCTCGTGGTGTTCACATCAGACAAGCAGATTGCAGCAGGGAGGGGCTTCTTCTTTTTTGTTTCTTTACTGTTTGCTCGTCCGCCACCCACAATCGGTAGAGGTTTGGTTCTCAAAGTCAAAGCAGTGCAAATCCCACAACTTCACAGCTCTGTGTTTTCAAAACTGCATTTACGCACAAATCAGGTTTGAGACTCTTCATGCCTCCAGATATTATTCACAATCTAAGTTCAAAGCGGCTCATAAGAAATCTCTGATGACCCAGCATTCTTGCAGCGTTTAAACGCCTCATTTTCTCAGAATCTTGGAGTTGTGAAAAGTCACATCTGCTTTGTGCGTAAATGCATTTTGTGTGAGTGTATCAGGCGATCCATGTGTAATTTTTAAAGATTTGTGTGTGTAGTTAGTGGTTTGAAGCTGCTGTAATTTAAAATTGTGCGTGTGTAAAGTGTATTTTGTCGGTTTTGTACATTTGAATATACAATTGCAAGTACACACAGTAATGCGTAAAATGTATTGAGTTACAAATCAAGAAATCCACACACAAATCCAGTTAGTCGATTTTCTCTTCATAGCCTATTTCATGCTAAATCAACTTTTTTGAGCTTTTAAGTGTACAGTAATGTGAAATCTTCATAAAAAATGACCCTGAAGACGTATTTTGATCCATTCATGCATTTCCTCTAAAATTCCGATGCCAATCCACAAAGACGAGTCGGCCCTCACATTGTGACGCTGTCAAGTGGGGAGCAGCACTTCCTGATAGAGTCTACACTGCCAGGCAAACACACTTTCTCCGCAAAGCTAGCAGTGATCTTTCAATAAATTGAATTGATCTGCAGATTGCTTTCATTTTATGTGCACAATGTGCACCTCCATCTTTGCAGAGGTTCGGATGTTGTTTGTTTTTGTGGGCGCAAAGCAAACACGCTGCAGAAATTTCACGTCTCTCCTACTTTCCCCTAACCTATCTGTCGCTCACAGCATGCCCGTAGAAATGTGCATGAACATTTTCTCTCTACTGGTTCATACAGCAGTCTACGACCTTGATATTTTGTACGACACGTAAAGACAGTCGAGACTAATGCTACACCGGGTGTGGGAACAAAAGTTCAAGCGGCCAACCGAGTCTTTTCTGTATCAGAATAGAGCTGTGAAAGGCAAAAACTTCACTGCTTTGAGCCTCTTCTAACTGTGAGCACATGCGCTAGTATCAAGTACTGACATTCCTGTGCGAACACTTTATGCTAAAAACGCATTGAAAAACCCACGTTCAAAGCGTTCTTGAACGCACCGCAAATGCGGATGTGTAGCTTGAAGCTTTAGTCAGAACTGATGTGTTAAAAACTTTCTTGTTTGTCTTGTAGGTGCTAGGTAATGAATGACTGCCCCCTGCTGACGTAAACTGGTAAGTGTACGATCATGTTAGTCCTGTGGTCCATTTAGGATCCATTCAGTTGGTACAAAGAAATCTGGAGGATGTTTTACTGAGTTTCCCTATTAAGTCATTTCAGAATAAAAGCATTGTGTTCACATTCCAATCAAGAACGTGATGTTGCAGTCAGCTCATAAGACATGCTATGCTTCTGGTCTCAGCTGAGGATTGGTTCCCTCACAGTTTTAATGGGATTTGTCCTCCATTACCTTCCGTTGGACCGACGGCTGGTTCCTACTGCAGACGTCAGATCTTAAAGGAATCAGCCGAGAGGCCCTCAGATACCAGAGGCTAAATATAGAAATCTGTGGGAGTCATTAGATTATCTCCCATGACCAGGAAGTGACGCTGAAGAACAGAACACGGTAAGTGGACCCAAAACTTCTTTTAAAAGAGCGAGTGCTGCTGACCGTCACAGAACGCTGCTGTGTGAGGAGCTGACATTGTTTGACTTAAGATGGTAAACTTTGAGGAAGAGTGTAAATATTTCCATCCTAACATCACTTTAGAGAATGTTTGGCTGTGCGTATTGAGTTTTATGGCAAACAGGATGTAATAAATTACTTATATTTTAAAACATCTGAATCAGAGTAATATTTTGAATTCCTTAAAAGCTTACACTGCAAAAGAAGACACAATTTCATAACAATACATAACAAATATTCAATTTTTACTACAATAAGTTCACATTTTGTTTAGAAAGTTATGAAAGTAACCCCCCACCCCCCACCCCAACTGGCCAAAATTAGATTTCCAAGCATTGCGTTTTGCTAAGATGGTAAACTTTATTCTCGTGGGGTTTTAAGCATATTTGCTGTCATCACCCATCAGGTGATCTTTTCAAATTAATGTCTTCACTAAATGCTCATTGGATTGAATGATTCTGTAGTTTCAGAAGTCAAAGTTTAGCAGTTTTAACAAGTTATCAAACTTGTTCAGCTGCAATATGACTCTGACCAGCAGAGGGCGCTGCTGCAGCACAATCAAGTCAAACTCTTCCTAAGAAACTTTTCTACCAAACGTATAATAAATAAAAATGATGTTACATTATTTTCAGAAATCAACACAAATATTTATTTTTATTTCTAAAATTGAACTGACCTAGTTTGAGAAAAAAGGAACAAAACAATAACAGAAATGATATTTTGCAAATATGTATTACCTTTCAGATGAGAAAACACATTTGCAAGTAATTAAAAATCAACTTACCATTGACTGAATAACAAATACAAAAAACCTAAGTTATCTTTTTTTTCTTTAGCATAAACACATGAACACATGAAAAAAGCATTCACATTTTTCCTTTTTCAGAAGTTTTTTTAGATGATCAGGATGTATTTATTTATTTATACATTTTAATTTAAATCTTTTTTAAAAAAAATTATACCTACATCAAACATTACTTATGAACTCAATAAACACTTAAGTTTATTTGATGGAAGCTGTATGTAGCTGTATGTGATAATATAAAGATTAGAATTATTTGAAGTTTGTACTTTAGATTTAAATGACCTGTTTTTTATTTAATAGTTATTATTTTTTACATCTTTGGTGTTTTTATGGAGATCTTAAAGAAAATAGTTTTTAAGCTGATGAAAAATAACAAAAACAAATCATGTTCCTAGAAACAGAATTAAAACGCTTTTTTCAGTATTGTTCAGTTTTACATGAATATTTCCTTAAACGATGGTTCATGTTTTGGTTTTGGATCACTTATCTATTTTAATCAAAGCTGTATAACCGCAGGCGTGCCGCAGCTCACGTGCCCCGCAGCGCCCCCTGCCGGCGCCTCTGAACATGAACGCGTCCGGACGTCCTGACGCCGCGCTGCGGTTCGGCTCAGAGCCGGTTCGTCTCCAGCAGGTCGAGGCGTCGCGGATGTTCTGGATGTTTCTGCCGTCTGTGTCCGCTCATTAGCTGCGAGGGGCTGCGCGCGCGAGTGCGTCCGTGCGTGTGCGTGAGCTACCACAAGGTGAGAGATTCGCGCGTGGAAAATCCGTTGGGTTGTTTCTTAACGTTCGGATTTTTACGTCAGTTTTCAGCAGTTACGTCACTTTGATGTTTCAACCTTGACTGACAGACGGCTTCTCCTCGAGGCGGGAATTCGACTCGCAAGAGGAAAAGCGGTTCCGTTTTTCCTCCATGTTTCTGGATGTGTTCCCACATTTCTGACCATTTAGGCTCAATTATAACATTAAGAGAAGGAGAAAACCCCACTTTGTTCTCATCTAATTGTTTATTTGAATTCATGTAAATACAGTTATTCTGAGGTCTTTGAGTTTAGATGGAAAAGTTAAAAATAAAAACATTTTAAAGAAAGATAAAACAACAGATGTGTTGATAATTTCATGCATTAAGCTGCAGAGGCCTGCTGCATTCCAACAGGGAAAAATCAATAAAGTCAATGGGAAGTACAAGATAAATGAGACAAAAGCAATGAGAGTGCATGGGACTATAAATAATACTGACATGGAATTATATTTTTAAAAATTGACATCATAGATCAAGTTTTATGAAACAGTTGTCCTTGGTTTGTCTCTGGAGTTATGTTTGAAACATAACAAAGTCCACAACGTAGTCAACTTTAATTTTTACAATTATAGTTGTTTTAAAGATCCGCTCCGATTAAAACATGTTTTTAGAAACATGTTTTCTTTTGTATTTTGAACATGTTGTGGCATATTTCTCATGACGGAGGACATGTATAAAGAAAATGTAGCTTAAATTGAATTTCTCTGTATATCTTCATTTAAATCGTTGTGAATCAGGTGCAGACAGAAAAATGCTGTTGGAGAAAGCTAACAGTGAGGAGAACCTACAACTACAAGCCACAAGCTCACTGGTAGACGACTAGTTTCATGTATGTCTTTCTGGCTCAAAACTGTACAGCTGGATAGCTCTGATACTGCTCGCCATTTTTGTAGCACCAAAAATGCTAGGTTACGGTTGTGAGGGGCTGTAAGCTAGCGGGAGAGCATGTACTATGAAGGAAGTTGGGAAACAAGGGCAGGCTTGTTCCACCCACAACTATCTATCTGTTAGCATATATCTAATGAATTCAAGTCGCTTCACAGAAACTATGTCTTAGAAAACTACAGTTTATTTTTTAATTTTGGCTAAAACTGCATAATCATTGTTAAAAGACCGTTGAGAATGTTTTGGAAATGGATCAGGAGATGATCGGAGTGGGACTTCAGAACAGTAAAACTCCTCACTACACACTTTCCACACTTTTCTCAGACAGACGGGAACATTTTCACACTTTTCTTTCTTGTTTAAACTCTCAAAGTTCAACCCATAGAATAATATTTCAGTATGATAGAACGAAAACAAAGTTCATTTAAACGCGCTCTGTACTGTACTAGAGACGCGGCACGGAGGAAAGTCATTGAAAGCAGTCTAAAGCCAATCACAATCTAGTATTCCAGCAATCAAAACTGCTTAAAATAATGTGCAAGACCGCGAAAAGAGAACCACGATATAGCGAGAGTTCATTCATTGGGAGTTACCTTCTATTGTCTGTTATTTGTTTTCTTACTTAAGATCCAAAGGATGAAAAACGTTTAATCCGTTTGATCTGTCAGATTGGTCTGAAACTTGGAGTTTCTCACCAGCAGTGTTCCTCCTCTCATCCACTGTAGAGCACGATGCTGACTTATGATACACAGGACACGTTACCGTCAGCATCAAGGATCCGCGTCCCAACACAGTTAATAATCTCATCCGATCCACGCCAGAGTCCACTTCTGGCATTGGTAACCAGAGATTGACATCACAACCGTCTCAGTCCCAAAAACTACAAATCTGGACATTTTCTCAGTTACGGTTTTTTTCCCTCACTGACTAAAATGAACTCAGACAAACCTTGTAGTGTTGCGTTTGTTTTAACACTTCAATTTACTGTTTTATTCAAAATTGGAAAATTAAAATCCGGCAGCAGCTTTCCTTCAATGTTCTTCATTGTTATGAGGAGACAGCAATATTGCTGCTGCACACAGTAAGACGCCCTTGTAGTTTTGGCCCGCCGCCTTACTACAATAAGCCCACCCAGTTAGGGGCCAGATTCTAAGCTAGCTGAAATTCGACTCAAACCGAGGTGGCTCATGGCGAGCAGAACAAGACTGCATTATGGAAAACCGTCAGTATTTCCAGAAGTCGTATTGTAGCCCATAACAGAGCAATCGTCACAGACGACAAGTGAGCCGGACCAACCAGACTTTGGGGTCAAACGTACTCTAGTATAGTACGGAATGTGTCCTTAAGTTGTTTGTTGTGCTAAACCAGTTGTCCAGACACTTGTCCTAAACTCTGATGCAACAAACGTTAAAGTCATGCTCTTATAACTGGATGAACCCGTAGAACCATTATAAAAAACAATAAAAAAATACGTTCCTATGCCTATTTTATTGGTTCTAACTGATTTTGACAAACATAATCCTAAACTCTTCACAAAAAGATGTTTTAATTGACTGAAACTTTTCTTTAAGAACAGGTAACTTCATTCCAGATTATTTCATTCGTCCTATGGCCTCATGGCCTTATTCTTGTCCTTAATTTCTGTCTTATTTCCTGGTACATTTTTGCATAGTTTTGTTTACTCAAATTCCCAGCTGTGGTGAAATGAATGACACGTTTTTAACAGAAGTAAGCGGTTTATGGTTAGGGTGCTTTTGAGCGTGCTTTTGCCGTTTCGAGCCTCGCCATCGTCTGTTAGAACTCTACAGCGACTTGTTGTCAAAGCTCAGTAAGACATGGAAAACTCTTTTCACAAACTCCAGCTTTTCTTTTGAAAATAAAGAAAACTTTCTTTGGCTCATTTTTTTCAGGCGATTCCATCTACAAATAGGACGTCTGTAAATGTTTAGAGATTACGGTGATGTGCTTTGGTTTTACTGTGCTGTCGAGGTTTTACGAGGCGCCGCTCTCAGCTGCTGCCCTTCTGCCCTCTGCTCTTATCATGACTGTGCCATAAAGCTGCTCTCTCCCTGTATATTAAACAGGCTGTACAGCAGCGGACACACAGGCGGGGTTACGGCACAGTCAGAGGCTCGCTCGCTCACTCAAGTTTGGACGCTTTCTGGCTCCATCAGGTGAGAGATCTTTTCAACGTTTACTTTCACAAATCTGAGCTTTCACTCCTGTTTGCTCCAAACTGTTGACTTTTGACTCGTTCTGGTGTTTTGCGGTTCAGGAAAGGAAGTTGGGGTTTAGCTAAATTTGGGTTTGACTTGAGCGGCAGGAAAGCTAAGGATTCAAAGGGCAGATGTGACTGATATCTGCTCCAAACACACTGTACTACTGTCAGATACGACGTTGAGCCTCTGTCAAAGTGTTTTAGAGAAACATGAAAACTTAAAGTATTGAAAGCTGAAAAATGTCATTAAAATCTCTGTTCAATCATTATTTGGTTAAAAACCTGGAATCACTGACAAAACGGAGAGATTTTTGCTTTTATCCTGTGTTGATGCTGTTTTACTCTGTTCTGCTGCCTGTTTAATGAAGTTCAGGCTTTTAATGAACAACTTGGATGTTTATCTAAAATGACTTTGAGGTTGTTGAGCCTGAAAAACAGACTATTTTGTCTTTTATTTGTGTACACGTCTACTTTTTTTATCATTGTAGCTTAAGGTATAAAAAAATCTGATATATTTTTAAAATATTAAATGTATAAAGTTTTATTTTGACAGCTGGATTGCTCTGATTATTTTACTGTTTTGTTAACAAGTAATTGTAAAAACTGTTGCTTTGGTTGAAAAAAGCTCATGTTTTAGGAAAATCTCAGAACATTTTAGATGTGGTGACACATGATGGATTAGCTCCTTCGTCTCCTCATTGCACTGCTTTGAAAGACATCTCTCCAGGTTTTGTGTAACAGACTGGTTCAAAAAGATTATTTAAAATATAAACCAAATCGTGAGTTTTAACAACCTTTTTTCATCTGGAATCTTTACAGGGGAAAAGCTGAAAGATGCCGAGCCACGAGATGACAGACGTCGGGGTGAACGGCACCCCCAAACACAAGGTATGGGGGGGGTCTTTATGTTCACACACAGCACAGCACAGTCCTGGGTTAGGAGTTCAATTCCCTCTTTCTGCAGTCTAAGATTGAGCGGCAGCAGCTGCACGGCGCCATCGTCAGCTTCCACAACATCCACTACAAAGTGAGACCGGGAGGAGGCTGCTTCTGCTGGAAGAAAGGCCCCAGCAAAGACATCCTGATCGACCTGAAGTAAGAGTCCCCGCGTTCTCGCTTTTCATTCATGAAAGCAGTTGAGTGGTTGAGAAGCTGTGAGCTGGACTGGAAACACGGCGCTCTTATTGTGAAAGGACTTATTTAGTTTTCTAGAATTATCCAAAAGATGTTTTAACTGCAACTTAAAATGTGTGAAGAAAAACGTCGGCCTATAGGATGCCGTCTGGTTTTGCCAGCTTTTCCTCCTCCTCCTCTTCCTCTGACTCCTGCTGGGCTCCTTGTTTACTGCATGGTGTTCTATCAAAGCCTCATCTGACATCTTCCTGTGTATACATGGCGATCACAGCAGCTCCAGAACTACCACAGATTACTGAAAACTTTTGAAAACGCTGTAGGAAAATTCAAATGTTCATTTTTACACAAAAAAGTTTCATGAAGTAGGTTTTCAGTCAGGAAATAAAACTCACATTTTGATGCTTTTTGCTTTTTAAAATTCAAATATTTACCAAATTGATTGATTGAAAGATTGATTCCTTTAAACTAATTTCTCATATATTTTCTGTGCAGAAAGCAGCTTTTTCTACTTGTGCTAAACATGTTTTTCATAACTTTTCACAACTTTTTAAAATAATTTTCATAATTTTATTATTATTTAAAAATATTTTTCTCTGTTTCTTTAAGGTATTTTTGAGTTTGATCTTTACTTAAAACAGATTTCCTTTAAACTCACATCTTAGATATTTTCAGGCTGTATTTTGTTAGTTTTAATGTAAAAATAGATTATTTTGTAAATACAAATTCCCCCTCGGTTCAGTTAGCATCAATACTCACACAAGAACAGCGCTTTAGTAACTAAAGAACGTTGGTGTTGGAACGGAAGTTGTTGTTGGTGTCTTCAGAGAGCGTTCCAAAATTGACTTTTCAAAGAAAATGTTATTTATTTTTTATTAAAAAATAGACATTTTAATTTTAGTGTCATGAGAATAAATACATATATAATACAATTTTTAAGTTTTGTTAAATTGATCTTTGTGTTTAACATCAATTCATTAAATCTATGAAACGATTTTCCTACAAACTCATTTCTTGATTATTTTTTAAGGCAAAAAGCAGCTTTTCTTTCTACATAATGTAAGAACATATTTTTCATAATTTTGGAAAATGTTATCTTAATTTTTTTCGTTATTTTTATTTTGTTGTAAACTATCTTTGAATTTTAAAATTGATTTTCACTTAGAAAATCAAGTCAAACCCATAAATGTATTTCCCTTTAATTTAAATCTGCAAATATTTTTCAGGGGAAAGCAGCTTTTTTGTGCTTCTATGTCAAAATATATTATTTTGTTTATGAAAATCCGGTTTGCTTCGCTGCTCTTGTGAAAGGATCTGTTCGTAACCAAAGAAGGTTGGTCTCGGTCGGGAGGTTCTTGTTGGAGTCTACGTGCTTCAGGGAGCTCACCTGTGGGGCCAACGTGACCCAGGCAGGCGGCTGGGATCAGACCGGCTGAAGGTGCAGGAAGGAAGCTCTGCAGGATGCAGAAGCTCGTTCCAGAGGACAAAGAGCCGCAGCCTGAACCAACAAACGGCAGGATGCCTCCAGGCCCCAGAGCTCCACGGCAGGAAGAGGAACAAACACTGAAGATGAAATCCTGGGAGCTGCCAGGTCCCACAGAGCGCTCCCACCCTTCACAGGGTCAACAAAGACCCTCCTTCAGGTTCAGGTTCAGATTGACAGTTGTCATTGTGTTCTAGAAACCATCGTTTTTTATCAGTAAGACCCAACTTTGAATGAACCTTTAATGGAGGAGCTGCGTTCCTCCTGGTTTCTCCTGCTGGCGGAACACGTATCTCTTATGTGATCTGTTCTTCTGCTTTATCAAAGCTTAGCGGGGTCAAAGGTTCACGCTCTTCTCTGAAAAGACACTTTACAGCTGAGGGTTTTACTGTTTGTGATGATTGACAGGGTTGAAGGCGGGAACTCATTGTTCTGTGCTCAGGAGAGCTTTCAGCTGGAGGACATCAGAACGAGGGAAAACAGGAATGACGCTGCAGAGCAGCGGTTTGAGGAACCTTCAGATTGTCTGAAACAGAAGAAACATCAATATTTCCACGGAGGCATCAGGAGGTTCAGCGCTGTCATCTGTAGAGCAACGGTTGAGAAGTTCCTCCTTCGTGGTTTCACAGCGAAACCTTGTTCCTTTGAGCAAAAACACTGGTGAAAATGCATCGTCATTGTAGTTTGGGTTCAGATCAGGGCGTTGGTCAGTCGCTGCGCCACAGCGGTTTCAGTTCCTCAGAATTCAACCAGAAACCGCTCTCTCACACAAATGCAGAAGTGGAGCTGCTGAGTCACTGTTTATCAAATCCTTTGGCTCATCAAACTGTTACACTGCATTTCTTCCACGAGGGAGACGTTCTCATGAATGAAGAGATTTGAAAAGAGAATCTTTCCGTTTTGAAAGGCTTTTGTTTCAGGTCACAACTTCTCTAGAGATTTGTGTAGAAGATTCAGGGAAGCTGTTGTCAGTTTCTTAGGCTTTAGTCACATGACCTGTATGGGGTTGACTTGGATGACGCTGTGGGTTTTTGGGATGTCCGGCCCGTGGAGGGTCATGGAGAGGAGCGGCTGCCTCTTCAGGGAACACGTGTGTTTAGCATGAGGCGTCCTCAAGGAACGTCATAAAAATGGAATTACTATGTGTTGTGAAATATTCTTCACCACTGACTCTGAGAACTGGACTGAGTGGCCCCTCCTCCTCCCTGGCGTTCCAAACAGGAAGTACCTGCTGGCTCCAAGAAGCCAAAATCCCATAGACGTCTATAGAGGAAAAAACAGCTGTTACTCAGTCATTCTATTGGTCAGAATAAACATTGTTGCTCTGAAGCCATTTATAAATCTAGACTCTTAACTAGAGCATCAAGATCATGCCACTAAGGTGTTTGACCTTCTACGATCTAGAAAAAGATATCACGCTGTTCAGCGTATAACACGGCGTCATAGAAGCTTCTTCTCTCAGGCCGTGATGCAGAGAAAGAAGAGCAACGTACCACATCAGGCTGCATTCAGAGTTGTGGTTTAGCTGCTGCTGAGCAGCCAATCTGTGGATTTATCAACTGTTTATGGCCTTTTACATTAGAACTCCTTCTGATTTATTTATTTATGCTTTTAATCTATGTCTTTGTGTTTCTGCGTGGGGAGCCCTGCAGTTGTTGTTCCAATGGGATTTACTATTTTAAATGGCTAATTGATTGATTGATTGATTGGCGTCGTCTGGCTCCAACATGGCGGTGTCTTTATCGGGAAAAAATGTCGACTTAATTGTCTTTATTTGGTTGGAGCCAGAAGTGAGCTATTGTCTGTGGATGACATCACACTGACTCAGTCCAGTTCTTAGATACAGACAGTGTTTGTAAAGCTTTTGTAAGTTGCTTAAACTTATGTCATACAGGTGATGCTGTTGTTTGATTTCCTTATGAAAGAAGGACAAATGAAACGATGAATAATCTGTACGGCACGCCTGCGTCTCACCGACTTCACCATTACTTGCCCTTATCTATTGTATAAGTGTTCACGACGACCTGCTGTCTCCATGCCTGTTTTGTTTCTGCGGGTTCAGCGAGCGGCCTACAACCATGACATTTCACGAGGGTCACCTGTGTGCCCCGTGCAGGTTTGAATATTTTCCCCCCGGTGGTTGGGACTAAGGGTTGACATTTTCTCCTGAACTTGTTAGAAATCTTAGATTTTTCTGCTTGAAACTCAAACTTAAAGCCTTCATTTGGAAATTCTGGTTTAATTTTTCTACTCCTTACGTTGTTGCTGCTTAAGACAAAAAGGAAACTACGATGATTTCCTTTGATGATTGCAAATTGACATTTGCGGTAATTCAATGTAAAATCCATGAAAAATTCAGACTAATTATGAACTTTCTCAGGCTGAAACGTTGAAGTTTAGTAAAGTTCTTGCTCTCTCCTCAAAGTTCAGACCAAATCTGGAAAGTTCGCTTCAGCCTCTTCTTTTCATCACCTGAAGTTTGGATTTTAGCTGAGATGCGTCAGGAACATCACGGCTCAAATGAATTTAACGGCTGTGAAAGGTTAAAAGCTTTATGTTTTTATAGTCTCACGTGATCTTTGGTTTCACGTGCATCACACCAGGCTGACATAACATGTAACTATCAGAGTTAAAAAAAAAACCAAAACCTTCTGCTGCTGATGTTTCTGTGAAAGGAAGACTAAAAACCAACAACAGAAACACAAAAAGTCCCCCAGGAAAATCAGGAGACCATTGTTTGTGTGTCCTTCCTCTGTGTGCTGATGAAGAGGTGTGATGTTGTGTCGCAGCGTGACCTGTGTTTGATAATGTTCTTGTGAAAACAGCCCCTTTATGTAAAGGTTATGAAAGCGGTCAAAGGGCGCCGCGCTGGCGTGCCAGCAGGCGTGTGTTTTACAGTGCGGGTGTGTTGTCAGTTACAGTGTGTAAGTGCATTTATGTCCTCGGCTCACCTCACATCATCAGACTTATGGAGCACAATTATGATGTGACAACATTATGTAAAAAATACATTTGAGTTTCAGGGAAAGAAATTTAATTTAGTGAGAAAAAGTAAAGATTAAAAAATAACATTTCTAATTAGAATTTAAAATTGTAGCAATTAAAAGCTTTTAATTAAAAATATTTAAAATATTAAAAAAGAAATATTCAATGAAATATTAAATATTATTTAAAAATGATGTTTTATAGAAATAAAAAATCAAAACTAACATCCAGTCTTTAAAGAATAAGGCTTATGGTTAAAGAAACATCAGTTACTGTTAGCAAACATTCCTCACAATAAATGTGTTTTATGTTTGTTATTCCATGTCGAGTTTGTATTATTAGGTGTTGATTGGATCTTTTCCTCCATTTTTCAGTGGGATGATGAAGCCGGGTCTGAACGCCATCATGGGAGCAACAGGAAGTGGAAAATCATCGTGAGTTTGCTACGTTTCCTTTTTTTTTTTTTTTTTTTAGCATAATTCTGCCTTTAGAATGAGTCTTTGTCCTCAGTGTCGATGTCCTTGTTTTACTCGTGTTGTTGCCATTGTAGTACAAAGCTTGGTGATGGAAGTATTTTTGCATAGATGAGAAAGATATGATGTCAGAGCTTTTGCTGGTGGCTCTGTTGTAGAACAGATTATTTAATTGGGGAGACAACCATTTCCAGTTACAGTTCAACCTTTTTACGCCGGAGCTTTAGCTCCAGTGTTGACCTTCTTTGAATTACAGCAAATCTGTGTATAATAATATAATATAAAAAGAATGTCATTACTGACATACTGAAATTACTGGAGCTCAAGTTCCAGTATTAAAGGGTTGCTTGTGTTGGATAATGTAAATGTGTCAAACTTGGTTAGAGGATCAGTCATAACTACTAGTGTTCTACTAGTGTTCTACTAGTGTTCTAGAAGGAACATTTTCACGCTGTAAATTAAAATCAACGACTTGTTTAGAATTACCAGAAGGTTTGTGTGGACTATTTGGTAAAATAGAACAGAAGATCATCTGCAAAGAACACAACAACTCAGATAGTTAAAAGAAAACAAAAGGGGCCCCAGTACATAGCCCTGAGGTAATCATCCAACTGAAAGTGAAGCATAAAGAGACGTAATCTATTAAAGGGTGAAATCCGTACCACACTTTCCTCACATTTCTGTGGTTTGGAGCAGAGATGCTCCTCTCCAGCCTGACGTGATAACAAATCTGTCCTCCTTTAGGTTTCTGGACGTTTTGGCTGCTAGAAAAGACCCCTCGGGTCTCTCAGGAGAGGTCCTGATCGACGGGGCTCCTCAGCCCCCCAACTTCAAGTGTTTGTCTGGATATGTGGTGCAGGTGAGTTCAGCCAGCAGGAAGCCTGAGGGGAAGTTGGGCAGCCTGCTGAGTTTCTGATTGAGGGGCGTTTCCTGGACGGGAAAAGAGCCTGAAACAACAAAACTTCTGCTTCTGTAGCCAAGTCTGTTTTAGTCCCAGTGGTTTCATAACATGGAGGTCACAAGTTCCAGCAGCAAACTCTAAACCAATTTAGATAACGATGTTAAAAAAAGATCTTCCAGAACTCCAGCTAGTTTAGATGTTTTGTTGGCAGGACGACGTGGTGATGGGAACGCTGACGGTCCGAGAAAACCTGCGGTTCTCAGCGGCGCTGCGTCTTCCATCCTCCATCAAAGACAAGGAGAAGGACAAGATGGTGGACAGAGTGATCCAGGAGCTGGGCCTGGGGCGAGTGGCCAACTCCAAGGTGAGGAGGGAGCGAGGAGGAACTCCCAGAACTCTGGTGACCACAGAGACAAGAACACCTGGTTTTCTTTCCGTTATGGAGTAGCTTATGAATAGAAATGTCTTTGATAACAGAACGTTCCATACATGACACTAAGTAGTGACAGTGATGTCTAAAGGAAAATGATTAACAAAGACAGACTAACAGAGAGTTTAGAAATTAGCAGCTTTAATGATTTTACAGAGAAAATGTGTAAAACAAAACAAAAAGTGATCAACCCCACAGTCATAAAAAATGGGGAATCAGGAATGGAGATTCGTTAAATGAGAAAAGCAGACTTTTGGAGACATTTTTATAAAACCTCAAAAGAAAAAAGGAGTAATAGGAATAATACCCAATAAAACCCATGTATTTAACTGATAAACTGGAAAATACTTCTCATAACTGTTGAAAAAAAGGAATTATTGACTATAGAAGACATTGAGCTAAACTCTAACAAGACAGTGAAGCCCTGCCTCGTTTATTTATTTCACTTCTGACTGTCTTTTTGTAATTTGAGCATTTTCAGTTATTGGTTAAAAGTTCATGTTTTCTTTACAGGGATTTTACTTTGAAAAACCTTCAGTTAGAAACCAGGTAAATGATATAAATCAGAAACGATGATAAAAAAAGTTAAAGAACGACAAAGAAAGACTAATAGAGTTTTCAAAGAAGCAATGCTTTTAAAAGGCTTTAAATGGACAAAAAGTGAAACATGTTCAAACAAAAAGTCATGACAAACGCACGATTAGCAGCAGATTAAAAAAGAGAAGTGGGTCAAAAGACAGAATCAGAAGAATTAATATGACTGGAATCCAAAGTAATATCCATAAATTAGTAATAAACTTGAGAAAACGTCAGAAAGGAAATGGCGGTAACGTCAGGAGCGTTTGTGCAGGTGGGCACTCAGCTGATCCGCGGCATCTCCGGAGGCGAGAGGAAGAGAACGAACATCGGCATGGAGCTGATCATCGACCCGCCCGTCCTCTTTCTGGATGAACCCACGACGGGCCTTGATGCCAGCACTGCCAACTCCGTGCTGCTGCTGCTCAAGAGGTGAACTCTCTACACAGCCGGAGGCCCGTTCGTCCTGTTCAACCGGCCGTTCCCTGGTTCTGATGAAAGCGGGTTCTGCTTTGATCGATCAAACGGCTGCGGTCGGTCGTCCGCCACGGCTAAACCCACTTCTGAAAATCTCATGCTAAAGCCTCCCAGAGAGGATTTTGAAAACATGTTTTGTGTGTGTGAAGGATGGGCAATAACGGACGCAACATCATCCTCTCCATCCATCAGCCGCGCTACTCCATCTACCGGCTGTTCGACAGCCTGACTCTGCTGGTCAACGGCAAACAGGTCGGCGCACAAGCTCCACAGCGACGCTGCTGATCAGAAACGTCGTGCCGTCTAACGCTGTTGTTTTTAATGTTCAGGTGTATCACGGCCCAGCTCGCAGCGCCCTGGACTACTTCTCAGACATGGGTGAGAGCTCCAACCTGAACTTCAATCCCTTTAACCAATAAGGACAGCTTCATCTTAGTTTGGAAACTCTGTTTCCCAGGGTTCACCTGTGAGGCCCACAACAACCCTGCTGACTTCTTCCTGGACGTCATTAACGGAGACTCCACTGCTGTTGCCCTTAGCAACGCCGACTCAGAAGGTGTGTAGATCTAAACTTCTCTGAGGACCACAAACAAGTTTAAAACTTGCCACCCCTGTGACAAATTCATAAAAAAAACACTTCTTTCAAAATGGCAGCTTTTCTGTTCAGTTTATCTTCATAGCAACCATTTAATTTTTTGCTTACCTGGGGGTCACGAATAGGTCAATGTAATTTTTAGAAAAATCAGCAAAAGTAAGTTTTTAGATTTCCTTGGCAACAGAGGTTTTTTGTTAACCACGCTCACTTCAAATAATCTAATCATATTGTGTGTTATATCGTTTAATTCTGCTTTTTAGTTATTATATTTTCAAAACTTCCTTAGGATATCCCAGACGTGTGTTTTCTGGGTTCATTAGTGAATTTTTAAATATTTTTTGGACCCCATAACTGATTTTGACCACATCGTATTTTTTTGACGTTTTCTTCCGGCTGTGATGTCATCGTGGTTTCTTTGCTTCATTTTCACTGGGTACTAGGCGTGTGCAAATTTTCAGGAGTTTTTGAGTTTGTGTCGGAGGTGAAATTAAGGCTCAGTGGTTCAGTTGGAAAGAATTGCAGAATCTGCTTCTTTGAGGGTAGGACTTCTGCAGGGCAGAATAAAAAAGTCCTGAAGAGAATTCGAACTTCACCGCCAAACTGTAGGACTTTCTACTGAGCAGTCCATCCTACTGCAGGACTTTCCAGCCCTGGAGGTCCGCCCCCTTTTCCAGGAGAAGGCTTGGGTTCGTTTTAACTGCTGCCTGCTTGGCTTAGTTCACCTTAAAGCAGCGCAAGTTCTGGCATGTGGACTTGCTGCCGCAGCGTGTCGGCTCATACCTTTGGTCACATGCTCACACATGTGGATGTAGATTGGTCGGGAGGGATTGATATACCTGTGATTTGTAGATGTTGTCAGACTTTCTACTGATTCCAAAACAGACAAACACAGCAGCCTTAAAGCAAATATTTGAGCTCAGCTTTGATTTGTTTGATGAAGTTCCTGCTCTAGTTCTAAATAGTTTTCACAGCCACTCAAACTTTTAAAATGTTGTAGAAACTGCAGATTAGTGGATGTGGAGCAAATCTCAGGCATTTCCTGATGTGCTCTCTGTTTTTGGGAAGATATAACTCAAAACAGGAACACTTGGAGAAATAGTTCAGCTGCTTCTAGAACTCAGACCACGCCCACTTCCTTTCATCTTCTTGTTGGGAAGGACTTTGTCTGTTCGGGATGGAAAATGTTTTTCCAGTTTTCCAGTGTCGTCATGGTAACTGGAGCCCAAAGGTTTGGGGGTTTTACCTTCTTCTTTTTTGTTTGCGACCTCTCACCATTGTGAGGTCGGTCCCTGGCGTCCGTGGCAAAAGGATCAAACGGGTTCGCCGTAGTGACGGGTTGGGTACCTTTAGGAAGGCTTTTCTTTTTGTTTGGAATGGTGGAAAGGGGGTAGAGTGGGATTGGTTCTATTGGGGCAGAGGATCTCTGTTCTTGTGGGGTCTTCCTAAGTCCTTAGTTTGTTCTGATCATCGTGGTCGTCATATCTCGTCAAAGACGGGTTCCTATGCAGATCGCTGTACATGTGCTCCTCTGGGGGGGGTTTGGAGAACTCGACGGCCTGCTGAAGGTTTGAACTGTTGGATGTTTTCTATTAAACTGTAAAACATTTGACTGAAAAGTCCAAACACACTCCTAAATACACAAACATTCATTCAGTAACTCCTCTGGCTTCAGCCAAACCAAAATCAAAGAAATTCTGACCTGTTGAACCAAACGGTTCATGAAACTGCAGTTGACTTATTTCTGTGATGTGAACCAGGTCTACCTGAACCAGATCTACCTGAACCAGGTCTACATGCTCTTTATGGATTCTTCTGGACAGTATATTTCTGCTTTTTACTCAGCAGGCAGGAACAACATCCGTTCTCAGATGTAAACGTCCTGCAGGTTTTCCTCACTTCGTCCAGGTTTATGGTGGACTTTTCTTTTTTTTTGCAGATCCAGATCCAGATCCAGATCTACGTCCAGATCCAGATTCCGTGTCGTTGTCCAGAAAAGGGATTGAGGACAAACTGGTGGAGGAGTACAGAAGCAGCGAGCAGTACAAACAGACCAAAGCAGAACTGGGTCAGTTCCAAACCAGAACCTGGAACCGCTTTCTGAGAGTTTGAACTGAAATAGAACCTCTGAAGTCATGAGAGAGACGGTTTTTTTTTCTCGTAGACATTGATCTCCATTTACTAAACAGCATCAGTCTTTTCCGTCAGCCTTTATTTTTTCCTGTTTTTAACGTGGAAAAATCCCAGATCATCTGTTTTTCTTTCCTCCTCAGACAGGATAGTCCAGGGGAAGCAGGTGACCACTGGGTCTCGCTCCAGAACCATCACCTACAACACCGGCTTCCTGACGCAGTTCAAATGGGTTCTCAAGAGAACGTTCCGCAACCTCGCACTCAACCCTCAGACCTCCGTCGCCCAGGTACAAACCAGCTTTGGTTGAGATGCAGGTCTTTCAGATTGCAGCATAGAATCACCTTTCACTGGAGTTTCAGCTCCAGGTGAACTAAACCAAACTAAACCATAAACCAAACCAAGTTGACTTTGATTTGCCTTCTACACACAGACTCTCTTCATTTTCTGCTTAGGTGGGAGTGACGCTCTTCCTCGCCCTGATCGTTGGAGCGCTTTTCTTTGACGTCAAAGAAAATCAGAGTGGAATACAGAACCGGTACCTGCCTGCATCATCGCCCTGAAGAACAGACTTAGTTTTGTTTAACGTCTGATGTTTCTGAGAGAAAAGAATAGAGTGTGTTTGTTTCTAAATTGGTTGGTCAAAATCCCAGCTTTCAAAGGAAACCATCGACCACTAATCAGTTTTAAATTGTGAACTGTTTGTAGAACAAATGAGGGGTAAAACTCTCCTAAAGGTACTAAAGCCACAACTGAGACTCAACAAACCTCTGGGGGTTAAAAACTGCCTGTTAATAGTTTTATCAAACAACAACACTTGTAAGACAATGTTGCTGAACCAAATTTCACAGCAACCTGTGTGATGAAAAGAAATATAAAGCACGGCGGAGGAGTGTTCATGATGTAGGTTGTTAACCAGCTGCAGCATCTTGGGGTATTTAGAGTCAACTCTGAGGTGGTAAAACTTGCAGGGTTTGATTTGATGCTAAATGTCAAGTATTGTATAGAAGTTCTCATTAACTTTCTTTGAAAACCCTAAAAAGACGGTCGTTTTTCAGGGCTTCACCACATTCAACCTCCAAACCAAGCTTTTTGTCAGAAACACTGATGGTCAGCGTTCTGGATCATGTGACTCAATGAGCAACTGTGTTTTTCAGGGCCGGAGCTTTGTTCTTCATCGTTACAAATCAGTGTTTCAGCTCACTGTCGGCTGCTGAGCTCTTCATCACAGAGAGGAAGCTCTTCACGTGGGTTTCACACACACATGCACACACATGCACACAAACAGGAAGACGTTTCACAGTCTTCCATCACTTCATTGCCTTCAACTTTCAGTCTTTCAGTTTCATATATTTAATTTTTTAGTTCAGTTTTGTGTGTAATATTTTTACAGTGCATTGTGTTCTGCATCCTGATTGGCTGTAGCCTAATGTCAATCAATCTCCTCCAAGTGTATAAGTGTGTAGTGAGGAGTTTTACCGCGTTAGAACATCTGTAGTTATGTGAAAATATGAAGTTGATTGATGTGTGTGTCTCATCTATTGCAGTCATTTTTTGAACACAAGTCCTTTGATAAACGAGGACCACTGTTTTGACAAAAATCCATCAAAGTTGGAGACTAACAGAATAAATGTGAGGGTTGCCACAATTCTGGGTTTAAAACCAAATCTTATGTTTTATCATTGATCCAAGTTGTGAACAAAGTGAATGGTTGCATCCTGACTGCATACCTGTATGTTTACATCGTAAATGTCTTCACATATGTTTAAATATTGTTTTTTTACATCACACCAGACTGAGTATAAGCCAGCTGAAAGGTTTTTCTTCGTTATTTGCTTATTAGCAAATTAAAAAAAAAAGTTGTTTGTTTGTTGTTGTTTTGTAAAACACAAATGATAAATCAAACCCAAACAAACCCAGTAGGTTGAGACCAAACTTTGTGGAAAGTGAATTATTGCATCCATTATAAATGTATTTAAAACAGGTCAAAGTTCATCGTTAGGTTGTTAAAATATCAGTCGTCATTTTTTATTTTCTACAAACAAACCAAACGACCGGGATCAATCACTGCTTTGCTGGCTTATAGGCATTGTGGGGACATCTTATTTTAAATTCACATCCTCCCTTTGAATGTGACGGTCGTTGCTTTTTTTTAGTACATTTTGGTGAAACATCAATATCATACTTTGGTAGACCGGTCTTTAGGCATTATGGGGACAGCTTTTTAAAGTCCTTCATCTAAAAACTGTTCACCATCATGTCAAATGTATCAATGTCAGAAAATGTTATTAGTTGTGTTTAGGCTCAATAAACAGGATGACATAAAGTGATGAAATAAAAACACAATCATGTCCCCAAGTCTTTCCTCACACACATTTCATGACACAAAAACAGGCATGATTTCTACAGGGGTCAACAGTGCCCCCTACTGGAGAGGTCTTGAACATGTCAGATGTTGTTCTTTCATTTCAGTTGTTTATTCAGACGTTTGCAATCAAGCTGATCATGTATCCGGTGAAGCAGGCGTGTTTGGTTTTCATGAACCATCTTTAAAGGGTATTTTCTTTCTGATTTTTTTGTTGTTCACACTTTTATCAATAAAGTTTTCTTTTTTTTCTTTGTTTCTGCAGTCATGAATATATCAGCGGTTATTACAGAGTTTCCGTCTACTTCCTGTCCAAGATCCTGTCGGACATTCTGGTGATGAGGACCATCCCCGCCATCGTCTTCAGCTGCGTTGCCTACTTCATGATCGGTATGTGAAACACGCCAACTTCAACAGAACTTCACGCCGCCGTGTTTGCTAGCGTTCTCCTGACACACATCTGCGGTGTCTGCAGGCCTGAAGCCCACAGTCGATGCCTTCTTCACCTTCCTGTTCTCCGTCGCCATGGTTGCCTACACCGCCACTTCCATGGCCATGGCCATCTCAGCTGACCAGACCGTGGTGGCCATCGCCAACATCTTCATGACCATCGCCTGCGTCTTCATGATGGTGATCATGCAGCAGCACACACAAGCAGAGGTCCAGGGATGTTCTTGGAAATGTGGGATTTGAACATCCGGTCTCCGTCTCTGGATCAAGAACTATCAGGATCTAGTTTGGTGTAGTGTAGTTTAGTGTAGTTTAGTGTAGTGTAGTGTAGTTTGGTGTAGTGTAGTTTAGTGTAGTTTAGTGTAGCATAGTGTAGTTTGGTGTAGTGTTGTGTAGTGTAGCGTAGTGTAGCATAGTGTAGTTTTATTTAGTTTAGTTTAATGTAGTTCGGTTTGGTTTAGTTTAGCTGAGTTTGGTTTGAGTTTTTTTAAAGGATGCAGAACACAATGCACAGTGGGGGGGGGGTCACAGCAAACCTGCACTGAACACATCATTTGACAACAAAGAAACCAAAACACGGGAAAGACGGGTCAGGGTTAGTGTGTTTGAGCAGCTTCCCTGCTCTGGAAGTGTCAGTCGTTGGGAGATCTTTGTCCCAAACAAAGCCAGAAAAAGCCAGGAGTCTCAGCACGGCGTCTGCGTGTCTTCAAGCTCGTTTGACTTGGTTTCTCTGCAGATCTTTGCAGGTTTGCTGGTGAATCTTCCGTCCATCGTCAGCTGGCTGGCCTGGTTGAAATACCTCAGCATACCCAGATACGGATACAGCGTACGTAAACACACCACATGACTTTCGTGCGGTCTGCATCGACACTTAGCATCATCTGGTCTGTGTGACTTCAGGCTCTCCAGGGTAACGAGTTCACCGGGCTGAACTTCTGTCAGGGACAGAACAGCTCCGTCGCTCCTCCGGGACTCGCGTAAGAAACACAAAGACACAATATTAACGCAAAGCTCCTGATCTGTGAGTAACTTTGTGACCTTCATCGTCTGCAGCTGCACAGGGGAGGAGTTTCTGGACCAGCAGGGTGTCCTGTACACCCCCTGGGGGCTCTGGCAGAACCACCTGGCTCTGGGCGTCATGACCATCATCTTCCTCACCATTGCTTACCTTAAACTGCGCTTCATCCGGAAGTTCACTTAGGTCTTCCTCCTCGTCTGAGAGGCGGCAGACGTTTGCTTCCTGTTGTTCTGATCGATAAAGTTGGGTTTGTTGTTTATTTACAGTTTGGTGTTGAGATAAACAGAACTGACGCAGATTTTTTTTTTACTCCTTATGAACACTGTAACCTTAAACTGTATTCTGATTATTGCACTTTAAACAGTAAAACCAAACAAATATGTCGTCATTTTGTATTTATAAATTTTTACAAAATAAAACCGAATTTACTTTCTGAACGTGTCTTTACTACGCAAACCTTACGTTGATTTTTTTTTTTTTTTTTTTTAAAAGTACTTTTGGGTCGGGTTGAACTTCAACCTTTTCTCACACATTATCCATCAAAAACAAATGCAAAAGTGACAACAACAAATACTTCAAATGACTCCAAAAAACTGAAGTTACTAAAATCAAATACTTCAATAAAAATGACCAATAAACAATCTTTGTTTTTGTTGTGTTAAATCATAAAATCTTTAGTTGACTTTTAGTTTGTCCTTGACTCCATTCAAACATTCCTCTGTACCTAAACAGTGCAGATAAGTAGATCTGCCAATAAAGTTTATGAATCTTGTTCAGACCATGAACTGTATATGAGAACTGGACTGACTGAGTGTGACGTCACCCACAGAAAACCGTTGCACAGAAAAGGATTTTGTTTCAACAAATACATGACGACATTGAAACAATAGGACACATCTGATGTAGGAAACAGTCTGATTTGTTGTCGTCTGGAACCAGTATTTGTGGCTGACTTTGCAGATACTAAACCCCTTTCAGATGCTGCACTTCTGCACCTCGTTGTACATACAACTTACATCATTATTGTTTTATGTTTATGCTGCTGATCCTCCAGTATTCTATGATGGATCAATAAAGTTTCTTTTAATGGATGAATCGATGGATGATGTTGCTGACGTGTGAACACATGAAACCAGACTCCTGACCAGGTAAAACAATGGCTGAATTTGGAAGAAGCTTAGTGGTAGATCTTGCTTCAAACAAAAGACAAACAAAACAAACTGCATCCACTGCTGCCTTGTGTCGTACAAAACGATAAAAAGGCGGCCCTACCTTCCAATGTCGTAATATATCTGAGGCATCCTGATCCTGGCAGCACCAGTGACCGGCACAAAAGAGAAACTTTGGCTGATCAGAGATGAAGGCTGGGGCAGCAACCATTACTGGGAGCTTTATGACGCCCCCTTGTGGACCGTTTGGCTCATTATACTCCAGGTATGAATATAATGGGATGTGGAGAAAAAGTGTGTTAAAATCCGAATCTGAAAAGTAGCTCATGAGGATTTTTGTTGCTTTTTTAAAAATTATATTAAATTATAGCAAGAGATTAAACTTCTAAGAAGTTGAAATCTAAAATGATTCTCTCTTAAAGTGGCGCTTGAGATTAAACTAAATGAAGATTCCTCTGTGGAAACTAATCCATCCAGTCTTTGCCCAAACCGTTGTGTTCACAGCAGCTAACACACAATCCGCCTGCTGTTTGATCCAGACAAGATAATAGGAGATAATGCATGTGAGGCACGCAAACATGCGCACGCAGCTGTGCAGACGGCGTGTTTGCAGACGCAGCAACCCCCCCTCTCTGTAAACATGGTGTGTGATGTTAGGAAATGCTCTGGTAATGGGATCCAGGCGAGGAGCTGCTCTGTGTGGCTGCAGGGAGTAAATCTGTAGGTGGGGGATGAAAGAGTCCACCCTTTATTTGCCCTTGAGCAACACATCGACCCAACAGCTGAGAGGAATCTGGATCTTCACCTCAGGTTCAAGTTAACCCAACATTTTTGCACTAATCATTGAAAGAGCATCAATATGGATGAAATAAAGGTGAAAAACAGTCCTGTACTCTGTACTTCACTTTGAGTTTTATCGGTTTGGATCAGTAACGATTCACAGAACATTTTTGACAGTAAAACAGATCAAAATGTTCAGCAGTGCAGGAACTTCTTTTATTTTTTACTTCCTTTTACTACATGTTTTCCTGTTTTCTACCCTTTCCAGTGTGGAAACAACAACATAAGGGGGTTTTGAACCCTTTAAGGCTATAAATGTGGACCTTTTTGTACCTTTTGCCAGTTAGGGTTTTATTCTTTTCACATTTCTGTCCTTGTAAACGCTGCTGATCCCAGATTCTTATTCTCTACAGTACTATTACAAATTGCACTCATTCTTATATTTCTAGCTCCTGTAATAATGGCTATTCCTTTTCTTTTGACCATTAAAGGTTTGTGTTTAGCATGCTGAGTAAATGTGTATCCTGCTGCAACAGCTGCATTTCCCAGCTTGGGATGAATGAAGTATTTCTGTCTGTCTGTCGTTATTTATTTATTTTTAAAGGGTTTTTATTTTGTTGAAATGTTGCGCATCATTCTAAAATTGCATATTGTCAAAGTGTTTCACATAATTGAACTGTTACAAATCGTTAGTGTTTTATATTTTAAAGTCTTACATTTTGTTAAACTGTTGCATTTATGAAGCTTTATGTTTTTTGTGTCTGTTGGAATTACATTCATCTACAGTTATGATGTAAATGTATATTTCATGTAAAGTCGTGGTACTTTGACAAGTATCCGATGATCTAAAGGTAAATAACTCAAATAAGAAACGTGAAACGGAAAAAGCTTTGCATGTCGACAGACATGTGAACATGAATCAGGGTGTTGTTAAGTCGTTTTTTTAATCTGTTTTCTGAAACTCTTGAGAAAACTGCAGGGATTTGGGGCTTTTTACTCTTTTGCGACACCAAACCACAAACCGACTCAGAGCTGCTCTGAGTAAACTAAGTCTAGACCGTTTACCTGCTACTCTCCTCCCTCGCTGCCTTTCTCCTTCATCACGCTGTCTTCCTCTCCTTTTATTCTCTCAAAGTTCTCTCTGGGTCTGTCTTCTTCCCAACAGCAGTCATGGCTTTTACTTTGACATTCCAGAACCCAGTGCTTCTGTTCTGCTTCGTCAGCGTTCTCAGCTTCCACCTGATCCGTGGTGAGTACACAACCTTCTTTAATGTTTTCAGACCTGCAGTTCAGGTGAACGTCAGCAGCTCCTCTTCAAAGACACACAAAAGAAGAACACACCTTAGAGGTGTTCTTCATGAAAAATGCAGGAGAGACGGTGGGGTCAGGTTCCTGTGCAGACGCCTTTGCACAAACACGCCGTTTGACCTTGGATCACATGAAGACCAAGGTCAGCGTTGACTAAGGAGTCCTTACAGGAGATCCGTATCGGCAGCATTTACCTCAAGTAGTTCTTGATTTTAGTGGACTGGCTTTCAATGCAAATGTCTGTTATTTTCACAGTTGTGGTTTGTCAAAATAAACGTTTACAGTTTTAACTTTAAAATATAATAAAATATAATATAAACTTTATTCTTTAATTCCTAAAGATTTCTACAGCTTCCTGTCTTTTGTGACCTCTGGATGATCCTCAGGGTCGTGTTTGTAGGTTTGTGATTATCTAAGAGAAGGGAGAAGTTCCAACATGTGCTTGAATTTATTTACTATCAGCTGAGGCGCTTCAAGGTTTTGATGATAACATGTTAACTGAGGCTTCTAGAGTCTGAGAAGCCCTTCCAGTTTGTTGACAGAAACTTTCATTCCCATGTTGACTGAACCACTGACTGTATTTGAGAACTGGAGTGGGTGTGATGTCACCATTCAGTTGCCATTGTTTTGTGATACGGCCGCCATGTTCTAGCCAGGCATCATCAGAAAGCAGTGATTGGTCCAAGTGGGTCTGAGTTTCTATGGCAACCACTCTCGAGAACCAGTAGTGCTTGTTGGAAGGCCACACCCCTACCACTGAAAGCAATAATCAAACATTTTGAACGTTGGACCTGGGGGCCAGCAGGCTCCACCTACTTTAATAGAGGCTTCTGAATGGTCAGTTTCTAACGTGAATACATTGGACTACAGAAAACAAGCAGATGACTGAGTAATGCTTTTATAGGCTACAAATGATAAACAATAAGTTATAAACTAAAAGTAGGTGGAGCCTGCTAGCTCCCCCCTCCAACAGATTTCGTGCAGCCAGCGACAAGCCCAGTTTCAAGTGTGGACTTCCAACAAACTAACTCCTAATTGGCCAGAGTGGTTGCCATAGAAACGTTGACTCAGACCAACTCGGACCATTTACTGCTGACTGACTCTTCTGGCCCCAACATGGGGTTTTCTATACGACAAAAAAACGACGACTGAATTGACTTGATTTAGTTTAAGGTGGAAGAAAACGGTTTTCTGTGGGTGACGTCACATTCACTCAGTCCAGTTCTCATATACAGTTCATGGTCTGAACAAGATTCATAAATTTTATTGGCAGATCTACTTATCTGCACTGTTTAGGTACAGAGGAATGTTTGAATAGAGTCAAGGACAAACTAAAAGTCAACTAAAGATTTTATGATTTAACACAAACAAAAACAAAGATTGTTTATTGATGAAATTGAAATATATATATGTATGTATGGCGGTTTTTGCAGCATTACTTGCTCCTCTGGTTTCCCTCCTCCAGCTCCATTCGTCCCCCCCCAGTGGGGCTTTGAGCTCCCAGAGATTGATGGTTTTGCAGTGGAGAACAACTGCAGGAATTACTTTGACGCCACCCCGACCCCCCTCACGGCAGAACCAGCAACTCCAGCCGCCACCAGAATGGTAACCTGCCGTCCAACATGCAGCCTCGGTTTCATGGAGGGACGACGGAACGTCTCATTTAGTTCTAGTTAGTTTGAAGATCTCTAGAAACACTGAAGTAGATGTTGAGAAAAATATCTGAAGCTCCCCTCACTGACCAGCATTAAAGTGACAACTTTCAACATAGTCTCTGTAAATGCGAGTTTTCAGGTTTCCGTGTTCAGAGTTCTGACATTCCCATGTAGCTACACAGGTTTTTACGAGCTCTACGTACAAAACGTGCACCACCTGAACGCACGTTTACGATTAATCCAGTTTAAGCTTTGAACAATCAGGGACTCAGGTTTGAAGCTGCTAACTGTGATCTTGAAGGAGAAATGAAGGATTCCGGTTTCTGCCCGACTGGAATTCTACGACAGCAAGTCTTTCATATTTGGGAAGAGAGTTCTGAAAGAAAAAGCCTGGAGCAAGATCCACCAGATTTCCACCGCTTTGACATTTATGGACATGCGCTAGTAAACAGTAGAAAAGGAAGAAGGAGAGGAAGCCCCTCCCTGCTTGTCCAGTGTGAACACCATTAACAGGTCAAGCCTGGTGTGGACTTCACATCTCAAAACAGAGCTTTGTTTCTCATGATGATGTTAAATCAACACCAGACTGATCAACTTGTTTCTCCGTTCCGTTTGCAGCAACTGATGAAAACGACTACAAAACCAGCCACCCGGTCTCCACGGAAACCAGAACCTAAAGCACCAATCAGGACCCAGCCGGCAGTGAGAGGACCTACCTCCAGCAGCGCTGCTCTCAGACTCATCCGCCTTCTTCTGGCCAACAGCAAAGGAGGCGCAGCTCGTCCTCCACAGACGGGTGGTGTTTCCTCCAGCAGCGATGAGTCAGCGGCGGCCTGGAAAGTCCAAACATTTCCCTCAAAAGACTCCAGTGAGGAATCGTAACACATCAACCTGGAAAATCCAGAAGCAACTGTGAGAGCGTGTTAAGACAGGAGCTCTATGATGATACACATCAGAAATACAAACACAATGATGGACTCAAACACACAACAGAAGCAAAAACACCAAATACTCACAAAGGTTTTTGTCTAGTGTCTAGACTGAATAACTGAAGTGAAAGCTGATGTGCTGTGGCGACCCCTGAGGGGACATGTTGAAAGGTAAACAACTTTTTTACTAAGATGTCATTGTTTTTAAGTGAATAAATCTTAAAAATCTCGTCAGTTATTGAACCTTTAAAACATTCTACACAACAATATCTCCAGAAACAGACTCTCTTGGTTTTCGATCACAGAGGAGAAATGAATAATTGTTCAAATAATCATTTCATGTGTTGGATAAGTGACATATTTTGGAAGAGGTTGGATGGCTCAGTTGGCTGAGTGTATGACTGGTACGCAGGAATCCCGTGTTTGCTTCCCATCAGTGTCAATCCTTAGGCAAGAAGACCTTCACGCCCCTGACGAGTGGAGTCTCCCTGACCCTTTAAAATACACGGTTGACTTGGGAAGGACATTCAGTGAAAAACTCTCTGCCCAAACCCCTGTTCCCATCAGTGAAAGCTGGTTCTCCGCAGAGCCTAAGCTGGAAGGTGAACACCACGTCTCACACATACCAGCACAGAGCAGTGAAAGACAAAGCCTGCAGCAATGTTTGAGGGATTTGCACTGAGCCTCATCTGTACAGTAGGTGGCGGACACGTGCTATGAAACATTAAAAAACTACAAATGGAGAAGGCTCCTCCCTGCCGCGACCTGCTTGTCTGGTGCCGGTCAGGTGTGAAAGTACCTGCAGTCGCATACAACCATGCAGGTCGACCCCCCTACAGGTTTTGCAGGGTTTTGGGTCCATGGAGGTCAAAGAGACATAGAAACATGCAGCAGTTTTAAACCATGATGTCAATTAGACTCCAGTGTTTCACTTTTAGAAATCTGGATTTAGGTTCATGTCTGTTCAAACTTTCAGTGAGAAACAGAAGTCTCTGTTAACAGCATTTTCATGCAAACTTCTGCAGATAAGAGGCGAGAAGCCAGCTCTCACTTTCTTTTAAAAACACACACAAACAAAAACCTATTTATTTTTTTAGAAAATATGTAGAATTTCCCATCAAACCCTCTGACCAATCCTACAGCTTTTAGCCCCTCAAGGCATTCTGGGTAGTGTTAACATTTCACATCAGAGATTTTTTTTTGGCTAATCTGGGATCAGAAACACGATTTATGAAACTTAAATTGACACGGAAGCATTTGCTAAAAAACAAACATGCTGATAATTGATCCAATCAATAACTTCAATAACTAACAAGTTTTTGTATTAGAATACAGATGGACAGTCGTGGTTTCATTAAATAGATGCTTTTCTTCTCCTCACTGTTGTTAGGATTCAGTCAAACATGAAGATTCCTGTTCAGCAGGGAAGGATTCTCTTTTATTCCCACTGAGGAGGATTTTAGGTTCATATATGCATCAAACGTGGAATTGAACTTTTAAAACACGGACAGACTAAAAAGTATCTCATGAAGAAATCCTATAGCTGTGATTTGATTTTAGCTTTACTTTAGTTTTTCTCTTAGACTAGAGTCACATCCCATAAAACCACCACACTGACACTTAAATGCCTGTTTTACAGCAAATTCGGCAGGTAGGCGTACGGCAGCATTTTGTTTTTACACGCCGCGCGATGGCTGCGGAGGTTTTAGAAAACAGTTAAGATTGTGTGGCGACCAGACGATTTTTCTCTAAAGGTTGACATCGGTCAGTGGCTGCAGCAGAATCACCGGCCGGCAGCAGTTCTGATTGAATGATGCGTAAATGTCTGCGGACGGCAGCTGTCCATATCCATTGCCGCTGGCCGCCAGCCGCCCGGTAGCCTGTGAGTATGTAGGCAGCCGCATGACTGCCACCGTCTGCATTCATGACCGACCATTTTCAAAAGAAATCGAGCGGCGGCAGCTAATCTACCGATGCGTCCTCATCGCGCGGCGGCAGTTTTATTTGTGACCGTAGCATAACAGGGACAATAAAAAATTTAAGTTTAAGAAAACAGATTAAAAAACGACTTAACAACACCCTGATTCATGTTCACATTACGTTTGACACCATTATGAAGGAGCCGGAAATGAAATCATTTTAACTCTGGAATGTTTTTACATTTGTTTGAAATGTCTCTGCGTGTGGAACTTTTTGCCTTCTGGCCGGGACTCCCTTGGAGAACAGGACTTTCCTGGTTAAATAATAGTAAAAATAAACAAACCAAAATTGTGGTTTGAAAAATAAAGCAAGATTCTCTTTTTTTTTTTGGTCTACTTTTCAAAGGAAAATTTTAGTCAAATTGTGATTAAATGTATGACTTTCCCAGCACTGATAGAAATACTAACCCAGTTAGAAAAACGGGATTTGAGTCCTTTGAAATACATTCATGCAAAACATCAACATTTATTATCAAATGTTTTTTTTTGAGTCTCCAGACACACATAGAAATATGAAATAGCTTATTTAAGACATTAAAGAAATATTTGTATACAAAATAATTTATTTCAATTTAATAAAAATAATTTCAACAGTTTTTCCTCCTAATTTTGTGGATTCAGCTGTACAGTGCAGGAGTGACGGCACACAATCAGAAGGTTAAGAAAAGATTACAATTGTTAGCGTGTTCACGGGAAAACTGCATTCATTCAGTTCCTGTCCGGAATCCTGCAGAGCTTCTGATGACGGAACTGTGGTTAGCTTTTCCATGGATCCTTAGTCTGGCCTTTTCTGTGTTTTCCTGAGAAAACATCACATTCACAGTTAGTTTCCAAAACCTTTTCTTCTCTTTAGTTCCAAACTGTGATGGAATAGAAGAAAGTTCTCATGTTCTTTAAGTGAAATAATGTCTGATGTGAAAAGAGTCAAAAGAAATCATGTTGTTCATCTAGTTTCGAACATCTCATAGGCTGATTAAGTCCATCCTACTAGGTTATTTCGTCTTTTAAAGGGAATAGGAAGTTCAAGATAGTTGAGAGGATTGTCCGGATTGTCAAGAACATTTTATTTCCAGATGCCATGAATGAACTTCAAGACATCAGCTGGATCAATAAGAAACGTCACCGACGAAAACCAAAAACTAGAATGGAAAACCAACTCAGTGGCTTAGTGGTAGAGTGTCCGCTCTGAGCCTGGAAGGTTGTGGGCTCGAATCCACAATCAAGTGAAATCAAACACCCTAAAATTGGTACCTAAAGCCCTTCTGCTTGACACTTTTTGATTTAGGCTAAAAACAGCACATCAGAATTAAAAGCTTACTGGGAATGATTTTACACAAGAAAAAAATTTGATTGACGTGGGACTTGGGAAGAAAAGCAGATACCGTCTCTTCCTCGAAGTTCCGGTAACGTCGAGCTTCTAAGTTCTGGGAAATTCACTTGTGTTTGGCTCTTGGCCAGAGTGGCGCTGCAGTTATCAAGGTTACAGTGGTTGGACGAAAAGTCCTCTGGAGCCTGAGAGGACAGAAGACGGTCAAACTGAGAGTCGTGCTTCATGCTCGATTTAGGAAACACCAGCTTGAATCCTTACCTGATGGATAAAGGACGTTGCGGCGTAGCTCGACAGGAACTGATCAACTGGTGCAATGTGAAAACTGCTCTGATGCCGTGGAATGTCTGCAGACCTGAAACAGATGGAGAAACTTGGTTGCCCTCAAATGAAGCTGTCTTGGAGAAATTGTTATGGATGGATGCTGACATGTAAAAAAGCTATTTCTGCATTTGATATTTCAGCTTGGAAAACTACCTCAGATTGTAGATTCCAGGACGGAGGTGATCACTGTCAGTGGTGTTGCTGATTCCGAGAACAGAGGCGGGACATGTGGGGATGGAGGTAGCAGCAGAGGAGTGGACGAGAGCGTCAGTGGAGGAGTTTGAATGAAATGAAAGTCTGTAGAATCTGTACGGTTGTGAAGGACGAAACCTCTGGTTAAAGTTTTGGGCTCTACAGGAAGGGTGGAGGTCATGTCTTCAGCTGTGGATGCCGTTGTTGTGTCCAGTTTCTCTGCATTGATGCTTCTCTTTGCATCAGAAACCATTGTGCTTTTCTGAAAGCTGGGGGTCACAGTGGACCACATGTGGTTACTAGTAGGTATTGTTTGGTTCTGTTTAAGATGAGGAACATTGAAGGATTTTATTCCAAATCCAAACTCATTGTTGTTTTTCTTGTTGCCAGAATCTGAATTTCCACAGGTTTCAGAGGTTTGGTTGTTTGAAGGCTCAGTGTCTGCTTGTGTGGGCACAGGAAGAACTACATTGTCTGGTTTTCCTGAAATCGTGGTTCCAGTGGAAGGGTTTGCATTTGGTTCTGAACTTGAAGTCCCACCGTCTTTCGTGGTGGCTTCTGAAGATGTAGGACCAGAGGGAGACCATGTCACACTCAAGTGTGGGGATTGAATGTTGTCTGGACCACAGCTCTCCTCTTTATGTTCCCTGACGGAAGACAGGGTCTTTGGAGAGATGCCTGTTTTGGGCGTGGTTGGGCTTGAGATTGTTTTGAATGGGACAGTAGGGCAGCAGATTCCATCTAGACCAATCAAATTTGAGGATAACTGCTCTGAAAACTCTGAGCTACCATTCTTCGAAGAACAGAAGGGCTTTGAAAAACTGTTGGAGGTAGACTTTGGTGTTTTGGGGTTTGGCTGTAGAACGTTTGAACATTCAGACATGCTTTGGTTTGAGTCAGCTGTCAGTTTGTCTGAGAGGTGTTGGTTTGACTGGAACCAGATCTTGCTGGGCTTCGTGCCTGAAGGCAATGATGGCGCAGAGTCACAGTTTGACAGCTGTAACGGTTTGAGTAAAATGCTTGTGTTTGTCCCACTAACGGAAGCCACTGAGGTTTTTGGAGACGAGGATGTGAATAACTGGGGTACTTTAAAGTTCATGTTGCTCCAACTCTTTGCAAACTCTTGACTTGACTCAGATTTGGACAACGTCCTGATGGTTACCAGGTTTTTATCAGTGGCTGAGCCACTGTTGTCCACATCTTTTACATGTTGTCTTACATGTTTTGGTGTTAGTGCCTCTGGGTTTTTGTTCTTCAAGCCTAATGGGGTCTTGGTTGCATCTACAGACTCAAAAGTCTGCATTTTGGCTAACTTGGAACTATCTAAGTCCTTGCTAAACTCTCCTCCATGAGCTTTTCCATGTTTACTCTTCGTGACAGGATGATGGATTCCCTTGTTGCCTACTCTTTTGGACTGTTTGGACATCAGAGGTTCTGAGGTATTTCGTGAACTTTTAAAAATCTTCAAAGATGGTTTTCCTTTGGTCTTCTCCATCTTTTCCTTGCTTGTTTTCTCATCCACGTCTATTTTTTGTTTCTTGTCCTTGCCAGTGTTGTGTTTCTCATCTCTTTCACTTCTTGGAGTTTTAGTGATCTTAGGAAGGGTGGAGGTCTCTCTTTGCTCTTTTTGAATCTTAACATTTAGCTCTTCCAAAAACCTGCTCAGACAGAGATAAAGATGACAGTAAACTTTAGTAGCTTACAGTATTTCTGTAACATTTGTAAAAAGAAAAAGAAACCTGATGTGGAAAGAGTCTTGTGTGAAAAGAGGATGCTGTAAAAGTTCTGAGCACTGTGCTCTTCTTTCTGGATCCATCTCAAGACATCTCTAAGAAAACACACAGAGGTAAAAACATTCTTCATAGAAAATTATTTAGTAGAGCTGGGAGGGAATGGATGTTTTCAAGATTTTTCTCCATTTTTAGCTCACAAGTTCTTCCAAAGGGACTCTACCCATCTGGTAAATGTACAGTTTTTCAGTTATCCTTTTCCAAAACCTTGACCTGCGTTCCCGTACAGGTTTGCCCGTTTTTTGCCCACAGGCATCAAGAAAGTTATGATTATGTCTTAAAGCATCATCCCGGTTGTAGTTACAGAACAATCAATGTGCTTGGATTTCTCTGAATCTGAGTGAAGTTAACAGCTTAAAGTGAAAGCACTGAGCTGAACCTGAGCGAGACTGATTCCTGCTGCTGGGATTGTGGGGAATCGCTGCTGCAGTGAGACACTTCCTGAACTCTCTGGTAGCTCGACTCCAGAAAAGACAGGATTTCTGTAGAAGAGCTCCTGGTGATGAGTCATCAGCTTACCTACAAAAGGGATCAATTCAGAAATGAGAAGAAGGGAGAAATAGGGACAACCTGACCACCTTCCTTCAGGGACTCACCAAAGCATCGGACAATGTGGTGTATTTGGTCGAGGTCGGACTCTCCAGGAAACAGAGGCTGACTTGTCAGCATCTCTATTATCAGACAGCCAACAGCCCAGACATCTACCGGTCTCCACACACAAACACACGTTAGGCTTTCGTTTAGAACAACCTTCAGCTGTTGTCCATACTTACTTGCCGTACTTGATGTCTCCCACCAATAATTCAGGGGCTCGGTACCAACGAGTGGCGACATAGTCGGTGTAGATGGCACTCTCAGGGGGTGAAGTCATGGTGCGGGCAAAGCCAAAGTCACACAGTTTGACCACGCCCATGTGAGAAATGAGGATGTTTTCTGGTTTGATGTCGCGGTGAATGACCTGTAAAAGGAGAGGAGAGAAACGAAGCTCCACACCATCCATTACTGAGTCTCCTAAAGCTGCATGGACCTTTAAGCTACAAACACACTTTTTAATTTCTCCATCACGGTTACATTTCAAACGGTAGGCACTTCCGTGAATTAAAAGGAATGCCACCCACATCAAATCTGAGTCTCTGATTGATCAAAGTTCAACCTGGTTCAACTTGTCCCACGTGTTTAATGGTCGCACATTTTGTACATAAAGCTAAATTATGAACTTAAAAGAGTTTTTAACACAGAAGCCCAAAACTCACATGTGCACATTTACATAGACTTTTCATTGGACGCTCAAATGTTCCAGAGGGTGTGTGAATGTAGCTTCAGACTTGGATTGACTTTGTTACAAACTAATTACTTTTTCATTTAGTTGGAATTAAATCAAGTTTCATGTTAGTTTAATCTCATAGAATCAAAAATGTCAAACTGAGATCATGCAATCAGCCTGATACTTTCCTTAAGATTTCAGAAATATTTAGAGGTAAAAGTTCAACTTAATGACAGAAACATTTGATGAAACAAACATCATCAACATGGTGGTGGCAGAGTAATGGTGTGGGAATGCCTGGCAGCTTCAGAACTTTGAAAACGCTGTGATCGATGAAACCGTCAGCCGAATGCAGACACGTTTGGACATGTTAACCAATCTCAGAGAGTTTGTCAGCGCTTGTCCTCACGTTTTGCTGGTGGCAGAAGTCAGTAGCTCTCAGTATCTGATACAGGTGCTGCCGGGCGGTGTCCAGATCCAGCCCGCTTGGGTTTTGCTCGAGATCATTCAGGAGGGTCCGGTCCACAAACTCAAACACCAGATACCAGCGGCGGCGGCGCTTCCACACCTCCAGAAGGTTCACCAGGTTATCGTGACGGAGTTGCTGGTTTAAGACCAAAAAAAAAAGCAACTTAAAGGTAATGGTTTCTGCATGAAAACACTCTAGTACACTACATTACTACAGTACAGTACATTGCATGGTGTCCTGTGGCGCTGCTTTGTACACTTTGAGCATGCTCAAATGCTTGCGTCACCCTTGGGTGACTTCAAGGCTGCATATGAGAATTTGACCCCGTGGTGTTTTCTCTGCTTTGTGATGGGCAGGTTGTGCCCGTGTTTTATTTCAAATAAGCCTCAGTGAGGCGTGTCGGTAACTCAGCTGAACGCTCCGGACACCTACCCTGAGCAGCTTGATCTCTCTGAGGGCAATCTTCTTCACCGTCTTGTCATCGTCAGAGTCTATGAACTTCTTGATGGCAACAAGCTGTCCAGATTCCCTGTGGCGACACTTGAGCACAGTGCCGTAACTGCCCTCCCCGACTGGACCCAAAGACTCAAATCGCTCCATCAGATTCTTTCCTTCAACCTTTATTCTCTTGAAGAAAACATATTAACAATATTTTTGAAATAATATTTGATCATCATTAAAGCTAAAAGTAACAAAAAAAGAGATAACAAAAAGTAAAATAATTCCAAGTCATTTAAAATCCCCTCAAGACTGTTTTATTTTGGTTTATATAGATATATTACATATGTACATAGACTATCATATGTAATATACATCCATAAGTATTAAAATCCATATTATTCATATTTTTAATCATTTTTAAAAAAAAGTTTACTCACCTGCTGACTTTAACTTTGAAAAGCTTTTTGAGTATAACCGATTTCCGTTATGAGTTTGTTTGTTTTTTTTTTTTTAATTCAAACCAAACAAACATTTAAAAAAAACATCAGAGCACACTTGACAACAAACCCCACAAACAGCAACCTGCACCGCACATGCGCACTCGGTTTCCCATCGCTTTCACGCGCGTGCTCCTTCGCGTGGTGCCGTATTCGAGAATTCACGCTGAGCACCAGAAGCGAGGGCGTTTCTACGTTTGTGTCTTCAAGTGCGTTGCTATAGTGACGTGTCCCCGCCCCCTGGGCCCGCTACCTGTTGCTAGGGAAGTTTTTTTGTCCTTCATGTCCTTCGTGGTTTCTTTTCTCCGGCAAAGGCTTCTTCAACACAAACTGATGAACTTTACCTAGCCTACCGGTGTTTGTAGTTTTTAGACTTTCCCTACTTTTATTTGTTTTTTTTAATAAATCTGTTGCTGTTAAAGAAAATATGTGAAATTTAGTTTTAGATCCGCGCAGAATTCACAGAGAAAAAAAAGGTTTGATCCATTCACTGAAATGAAGAAATAAAAACGTCAATAATTCAGGAATCTTTGGATCAAAAATGTCTGACTTTTACTAAAGGGTTAAGGTGTGGAAGACTGTGACATGTATGTGCTAAATGTACCAGAAGGTTTAAGGAGCAGTCCTGTTGGGCTACAGCTTTTAAGGGTTTCTGTTTCATAAAGTCTACGTTTCTTCGTAAAAACATTTTTGGATTATTTGGGTGAAAATGTCTTCTTTTCTTAGTAAAAAGTCGTGCACTTGAAGTTTAATAGTTTAGAGACCCACTCCAATGAAAATTGTGTTTTTGGAATTTTTAACATGTTCTTGCAGTATTTTTCTGATGGTGGAGGACAGTTAAGCGTAAAACTGCAGTTCTGATTAGTTTTTAATTTAAATGGTGGATAAAAAATGGGGAAAAGTGCTTATTTCTGATGGAGAAAAATACACTGTGTGGGCCACAAGCTCCCCGCTCCGCTCCATTCCAATGCATCCAATTGTAGACAAATATAGATCCATGTATATCTTAGTTTTCCTCGTGTGAGCTGGAATCCGGCTCAGAACGGTATGGCTGGATAGCCACAATATTGCTTACCGTTTTTGTTGCACCGGTAATGTTTGGTTGGGATATGAGAGGCAGTCAACTAGCTGGAGAGCGTTTAAACAGATGGATGACTGGAAGTGTGGGCGGGCTTACTAAACGCTTACAGTCTTGCTCACAGCTCAGAGGAGAATTTGTGATTAACTACTACTGCTTTACAGAAACTTTGCTCCAGAAAACAAAGTTGTCTTTTTTTTTGATTATGAATAAAAACGACCTAATCCTAATTAGATTAATAGACTTTTGCCATATTATTTTGTCTGAGCACTATTTGCTTAGACTGCTGCCCCTGTGACCCAGTCCCAGATGAACACAGGAAGATGGATGGATGGACTATTGCCATGAGTTTCCTGAGTTTTTCTTCGTTACGTTAAAACCCAGAGTTGATCTTATTTATTATTTGTTGTTGTCTCTATTTTAATCTTTCATGACTTTCTCCATGATGCTCTTGTGAAACCACAGAACCTTTCAGACCTAAAGATCAGTTCTCTGAGGAGTCAGAGGAGTTCCTGGGTTCCTCCAGGAGATGGCAGCACAGAACTTTGAGGTGGAGCTGGACCTCCATCCTATGAGTGACCTCCTGGAGCTCAGGCTTAAAGATGTGGTAGCATGAGTTCTCACCATGAGAAGCAAAAGTAGACAAAGATGGATTAACACGGTTACACTTTAACCTTAGAAGTTCAAATATTTACAGAATGCTTTGCTGAATTTCAGCTTCTGCCTTTTAAACGTACATGTAAATTAGAGGATGGAGGTCAAAGTCATGCAAAGCAAACAAACTTCCAGTATCACTTATGAAGCAGTCTGGTTCCTTCATTAAAAGCAGAGCGGCACAGCAGAAGTATGCTGGGTCCATAACTCAGGGGTCAATGAACAAAAACCACCGTCTGCTTGTGATGACTTGATATATCAGGAATCACATGATTGTGATCCTCAAGGCCATCAAGCTCTCCTGAAAATGTCAAGACCTCCTGTTATAAAAACGACTGTATCTTGTCTGTATTTACTTGAAATACAGTTGTTGAAATCTTCCTATAGGCTACAACTGATTGAACTACTTTATAACTCACAAATGATGCCCTTTTAATTATAAAAATAGATTTATTTACATAATCAAAATGTAGGAGAAAAGAAAGCAGTTTGACAGACAGCAAAAAAAAATCCTGTTTGTGTTATTCTGTTTTTTCCGCTAGTTTTCTGATGTCCTCCAGGAGATCTGAGAAGGCTGGTCGCCCCTGAGCCGTCTGCAATAAGAGAAGAAGAGTTAATGTATCTTCTGTGCTTTGATTAAATGTTCTTTATCACTCCGATGTGTTGAGTGAGCTGTGCACCTCGTGCCAGCAGCGGTACATGATGGCGTACAGCTGCTTTGAGGCTCGGTGCGGCCGGTACAGCCGAATCCCTCTGGTGATGTCGCTCACCACATCCATGTTGGAGCGGTTCTCAAACGGTGTCCGACCCTCTGAGAAGATCTCCCACATCACCACACCTGAACACACAGTAACCTCTGTCAGTGATCCCTCTGCTGCTCAGGTATGCGCTACAGGCACGGTTCCTCACCGTAGGACCAGACGTCCGACTTGCTGCTGTATTTACTGTAGTGAAGAACTTCTGGGGGAGACCACTTCACCGGGAACTTAGCTCCATTTGAACTGGTGTACTGGTTGTCCAGAACATATCTAGGAATGTTAGATTATAATCCAGAAAAAATGAGAAGAAGTTCTGTTTTCTAAAAGCAATGTTAGCAAGTTTATCATACATTTAGCAAAGAGTTCATAAAAGTTAGCTTCTGGCTAGACTACAGCTAATTTCAATGGACGCAGCTCAGTTGTTTGGTCGTCGTACTCAAGTACAAGTTACAGGAAGTTCGTTTAGCCTTTGATCTTAATTTTGAACCAATATGTTTGTTGTTTTCATTCTTTGTTGATTTGAAAAAAAATGTAAGCTAAGTTTAGCAAAATTTTAGCATAGAGTGAAAACAAATAAAAAGTTAGCTTGTGGCTTTGCTATAGGCATGATGGTAAATGACACTAAATAAATGCTAGCTCTCTCTCTGTCACCAAATGAAACAATTATAAATGAGAAATGGTTGACTGTACCTGGTCATTCCAAAGTCACTGACTTTAACTACGTTGTGCTCATTAACCAGGCAGTTTCTTGCTGCCTAGGTGACAAAAGTATACAAACATTTAGCAAATGGGTCAAAGCAGGCTGCAGGTTCTTGCATTTAGATTAGGACAGGAAATGAAAGAAAAGACCAAACATTTTATGTAGATTCATAATACATTTTCATTAGACTTTAGAAGAATTTTGGCTAAAACTCTTACGGTGTTTCCAGAGTCCTAAATTACCTTGACAAATGTCCAGCACTTCAAACTTTTCCCAAATTTCTTATAGGCTACTGTTTGGCAGAAGGAAACTCAATCAAGATCTCTGTCACCAAAGTTTGAGATTTCTTATTTTGGAAGTTTTCTGTCAGAATCGTGTCAACCGTTGGCTTTAGGGTTCTGAGTGTCTCTATAACTTCTAAAGACATTTTTGAATTTGCATTAATGCCAAACACAATGAAGAGTTGCCAACTTTTCATTAAAGCTTGGAGTGCTTTCAAAGTTGCTGAAATTATGTTTATATTTTTTGCTTATATTTTACCTCACTTAAATTCATGAAAAGTAAAAATAGGGTAACAAGCTTCACCAGAAACCTGTTTTTTTTTCCTTTCTTTTTTAACTTTATATATTGGATGGTTTTAGAAAACTAAGCATTTTGGGCTGGAAAGCCTTGACTCTATCAGGTACCACTGGCAAAGATTAAATGATGATGCGAAGAGATTGCTTTAAAGTGCTAGAAGTCACGTCAGACCCATCAGACTGGAGCAGAGCAGGGAGCTTGCATTTTTACGTTTCATTTTCTCAATATAAATGTCCTCCATCATCATGATCACCAGACATTTAAACTCCATCCAGTCTTTCCATCTGTGCAAAGTCTTGTTTGTTTACCTAACATACAGTCTGAGCAGTCTCATAGTTTTGTTTTCCTCAGTGTTTTGACCTTTGCCTGTTCCTTCATCATTCTGCATTGCCATTGTTGACCCTTGCCTGGACCTTGACTACCTTTATGTCTTGCTCGTGCTCTGAGTCATTTGGATCCACACGTCTCCTCCTCTTTATCACAATGTACGTCTTTATTTTCCTCGTCTGAGCTGGCATCTGGCTCAAAACTTTATGGCTGGAAGCTCTGATATTGCTTGCTATTTTTGTTGCACCTGTAATGTTAGGTTGGGGTGTGATGGGCTGTAAGCTAGCTAGAGAGAGTGTAAACAGATGGATGATGGGAAATGTGGGTGGGCTTATTCTGCGCCAACGGTCTCACAGCTCAGAGTCAAATTTCAAATGAACTCCTGCCGTTCTGTTGAAACCATGTCCAAACAGGAACACAGTTTTTTAAAATGATTATTATTTTGGTTAAAAACGGCATCATCATAATTAAGAGACCGCTGGGAACACTTTGAAAATAGATCAAAATTTGATTGGAGTGGGACTTTATCCGATTTTTGCATCAACACTTCAAACTAAATGCTTTTATTTTAATCGTTACTCAGCTTTTCTGGTAAAATCTTCAATGTCTACAATCCAGAACTATGTGGGATACCTCTGGGTTCTCTCTTGGGACTAAATTAGTTTTTGTCTTTTAAAGCTTCCACTTGGACTAATAATAAGTCTCTTTAGAAACGTTTCTTCTTTATGCAGATGATACCTGTTTATCTCTCTCTAGTTCCACAAACATTTAGAATTTTACTTATTAAACATTTGCCTGTTTTTTCCTCGTACTATCAGCTCCATCAGGTTTTTGTGGGACTTACCAGGTCTCTGTGGATGAAGCTGTGTGCCTCTAGATACTCCATCCCTTCGCAGACGTCCTGGCACATAGACAGAAGCATTTCCTCACTCAGAGCCACATTTTTCTGGCGCAGGAAATTTAGAAGGCAGCCATTTTCCATAAACTCTGCAACAATCAGCAGAGGGTTTTGCTTCAAGCAAACCCCATACAGCTGCACCAACTTCGGGTGGCACAGCCTCCTGGCAAAGCAACATGGAGAAAAGGTTACAAGGTCACATCCTGCATGTTTCGTCTGGTGAGTTCTGACTCTCAGCCTCACATCATGACTTTTGCTTCCTCAGCAAAGTCCTCCTCGTACATGGCTCCCTCCCTGATGGCCTTTATGGCCACTCTTTGCTGAGCCCTCCACTTCCCCAGTCTCACCACCCCAAACTGGCCACAGCCCAGCTCCTTCATGAAGGTCAGCTCGCTTGGGTTGATCTCCCACTTTTCTGAAGACAAAAGTGTATTGATTAAAACAGAAAATAGGACATGTTTGGTTTGTTGGTCATCATTCTAATGGTTTTCAATTTTATTCAAGTAGCAGAAAATGAGAACAGAATCAGATCATTTATAATAAATTCCAATTAGGAATTAATTGAAACAAATTAAGTTTTAAGGTGAATTAAAACCAAAAAAGCTTGCAAATAAACCACAAAATCATCTGCAAAAAGACAGATTTTCATTGATTATGTTAAATACAGACAGACACCACCGTTCTATTGTAATTGGACTGCAAGGAGGAATACTTCATAGAAAAAAAGCTAAATGATTCATTTTAGACAGAAAGTGTGAAGATGATCAAACTATTTCACAAGAATCAGAATAAATCACGAAACCCCATTTATTTACCTGAGCTGAACCCCGCTGTGGCTGGCACACACCGCCCCATCGGTCCTATTGGATATCGTAGCCTTGTAACAAGGCCTTCAGACAGTAAAAAAACAACTTTACTTATTTTAGCTCGAGCTTGGTAGTTCCTGCATCATCACATGAAGGAAGCATGGCTTACCTGCTGCATTGTGCTCATGGTAGTGTATGACGTCTGGTATGGAGTTGAAGGTATGTTTTTCAGCCAGGTAGAACTGTCCGGTGTCATTTACTTTAATCTGGTAATGTCTCACATCTCCATTGGAGCTACGCACAAAAAAAAAAGGTTTTCTGTATCTTTGTTTATACACGCTTTTATTTGTTTGTTTTGTCTTTAAGTTGGGAGTTTAAATTCTGTAGGAGAAATGAATCACCTCAATGTTTTAGTATAAACAGACACTGTGTACACCCCCTTCTGACTGGACTCTCGCACAATGAAACCGCCCTCTTTGTCCTGAAAAACAACCAAAGCCAATAAGTGTTTTCCATTTTTAGATGAAGTGCGGTGATTGAAGCTCATACCTCTTGTTTCAGCAGCCGCTCTGCTTCCGTCCTGGTGATGTTTTTGCAGTACCATCTACGTAAACCAGAACAAAACTACTGTAAGAACTGCAGTCCTTCCATATTTAACTCTAACAGGTTGAAGAAAACATTTTCAGACTCACAGGTTTTCCTCAATTCTGCCTTTTTCTGTCACATAGTTGCTGGGGATAAAGCCTTTATTCCTGATGGAATCAGAGCAGCAAAAGTTAGACTACAAATTATGATTTAAACAGAAAGCTCGTATTAACGTAGACATTAGGAAGCTGTGTTACATGGTGGCTACGTGCAGGTCTGTGAATATTGAGTTCTAGTTCAAGTCCGTTCACACTAAACGTGAATCGCGCCTGCATCCAGTTCCAATGTTATATCAATGTACAGATGTGATCAGAGTTCCTATGGTATGTTTTTAGCATGGGGGGGCAGCATGATTCTCTGACAGCAATCTATTTCAGGAGGCGCAACAACACAGGAAGCAGAAATGTTCTGAAACAAAATGTCACCACGGAGTTTTTTTACGTTTTGTTTCCATTATTCAAATATCTGAACTTTGTCAAAGAATTTGCATATCATAAAAAAAAACAATCAGGAACTCAGCTTTGGCCTGTCCCAAACTGTAATTAATAGGTTGAGTTAAAAACTGACATGAATGAGAGTCTGATCATTCTCCTCCACCAATCGGGCTGAGACTATTTTCTCTCTATAGTTTGATTCATAAGTTTGTCTGAGAATGCAGAATTAGTGAAAACCAAATCTGTCTGCGTCTCAGTGTTCGACGATCGTGCTGCGCTGAGTGATCTTCACCCACCCGTGTTTGTCCTGTGCTCTCCACCAAAGCTGGTCCTGCTTGTGAAGGATGACGTACTCCTCCCCTTCAGAAACAACAGGAAGGTGAACTTCACGCATGAAGCTGAGCGGCTGGTCCTGTCCCGCCTCAATCTACCTGTTTGAGCGTGAGGTCACTGTCTTCTTTGGCTGTGAAGTCGTACATGGCAACCACACTGATCAGCCCGTCTCCTTCGCCATCCTCTCCATCGGGCGGGGGAAGAGGAAGTTTCTTCCTGGACCTTTCAACCTGACAGCCAGACAAAAACAACAAAAAACAACAGAAAGTTAAAGCCTGAAAGTGATCAAAGACAGTTCTGACTTCTAGGGAGTCGTACCCGCCACGGTTGCCCTGGGTATCGCCTTTTGGGGAAACACAGAGAGGTCTTGCTCTCCAGCTCCATGTGGGTGCTGACCTCCCTGAAAAAAGACATTTACTGTAAAAACAAGCTCTTCATTTCATCTTTTTTAAATGACTATTTGTACTGAAAAAAATCTAATTTGTTTATAATAATTCTTTATAATACGGCTACATCATGTTAAAATATGTGGATCGTATTTGAGACAGTGGGTAAATAAGATGTTTTTTTTCCTGAACACTGTTGTCAACGTTTTTGCATCTTAAACGGACATTGTTGTTACAAAAATGTGCAAAATCACTGAACGGATGTGTCTTCTCCTCAGAACTGCTGTTGTTTAGTTAGCCTCAAAGACTTCACACTTAAGTGTTTGGAAAGTAAAGTTCAAAGCTCCATTAAACTATCTACCACAACATGCTGAGGTCCTGAAAGGCTCTCCTGCTCCACATGATCCTAAGAAACTAGATGATGCATCTGGTTCTGTGAAAACTGAGGTTTTAGAAGAGTAAGTACCTGGTCTGAAGAGCGCAGCAGCAGCAGCAGAACACAGAGTAGATGGAGTGATCTAAAAACAGAAACCAAGAATAAGAGTTGAGACAAGAAAATCAAGGTGAAGACAACCACGGTTTGACTGCCAGTGCAGAGAACGGAACCAGAATCCCCTGACAGGTTCAAATGCAGACTGAGCATAAGTTTGCATGAGGAGCCCAACAACAAAAGGACAAAAGCGGCTTTGTCGTCTGCAGACTTACATCAGAGGGTCTGACATTTCTGCCCCCACCTGTGAAGTCACAGCAGAGGAAATGGCTTTCATCTGCTCCAGTTCTACAGCCTGACCTCAAACACCGGCCATCAGACCTGTTTCAGCAGCAGCCGGTTTTGACCTCCGTGTTTGTTTAAACGTTGTCACGCTTACTCCGCTTTGCAGATGAACAAAAGTCTACGTCGAATCGATCTTTCTGAATCTATCAGAGAAGCATTTTTATTGCATGTAGGCATAACATTTTTATTGGTTGGTTCTCTATTTTCTGTGTTTTTTTTAAAGAAATATGGAAACGTCCTCATGTGTTTGGAGCTGCGGAGTTTTTCCATATTCGCTGCTGAACCAGGGTTCCTGCGTTCCACTCGTCTGGGACGTTGTTCAGTTTTTGCCATGGTTTCAGTCGTTCATTTTCTCTCAGAGCTCCTGTGGTTTAAAGAAGAAGGTCTTTGTCAGAAAGTGTGGTTTCCTCTTCTGTAGAATTGTCCCACCGTGCCTCTGCAGACCTGCAATGCGACTTGGCCTTTGTGGTCGAGCCTCCAACAGGTTTGTGCATGCAGGTCATTTTCTCAGCTCTGTACTCACATGAAGCGATGGCTTCACTGCTTCCTGTGACTGTGGGGCCCCGAAGAGAGTTTGACAAAAACATGTCTTCCAAGCAACTTTAGTCATGTGATTTATGGTAAACTACCACGCAAATCTATCAGGATCATAGTGTTTTTGTCGATTATATTGTTATTGTATATTGTTATATTGGCACCAAAAAAATATCAAGATCGTTGACCTGTCAGAGAACACATCAAGAGAAAAAGTTCATGTACAGTTCTTTCATCATGCATGGGTTAGGCGTCAGATACCAAAACCAAAGCAATCGGGCCCCATCCTTTGAATTCATGTTTTTGTACCCCCAAAATTAAACTTTTGTCGTCCGTGGCAAAAATGGATGCCAGTGTTAGCTGCAGTGTGAACGTACGTTATCACAGCAGCACGTCGTCTTAAATATGAAATACAATTTATAACGTTTTATTTTGAAAGTACAACAGAAGTTTCATTTTGAAACTGCTTTTTTCCCCATCAACAAACAGAAATAGAACTTTTGCTTAAAGCTTGCGTTGCGGAGAGACAGATGTCAGACGCAGATGTGATGGAGGTGATGGAAGTATTCTGGTTGATTAGTGAACGATCCATTTTTTTGTGTCAACCAGCGCAACAAAGACGTGCTGCAAACGACCAGTGGAAATTAGCCTTTAGAAATGAGGACACAGACAATCAGAGCATAGTTTGTTTGGACATCCTGGCACTTGCGTATCACGTGCACACCCCATTCATGCAGCATTCGCAGTACAGAACCAGAACTCACACTTTATGGCAAGTGGCACCTGCAGACACAGCTATGGTGCAAGGACACCGTAGTAGCCTTCTATTAGCCTTACAAAGACTTCACAACACACACACTACAAGCACAACAATGGTACGTTCCATTTTATGACTTTACGACACACCTGTGCTCCTCTGAGGAGATGCTACTGATCTTTTCTACAGCCCTCCACAGTCTGGAAAACCCAAAATACTCACACAGGCGAACCCAAATATGAGTGCATGCGACTAAAGCTGCATTCACACCAGACGCAATTCTTGCAAAAAATGTGTTCTGCATCTTTCTTTTGACATGCGTCACATTTACTGCTGGACGTCTGCTCTATAATGTCCTTGACGTCCCGGCTGTGGAGCAACCACCAAAGTTTTTCTGAACCTAATTTGTTTAAATGGCCTATACCATACTCTATTAAAGCCTTTCAGAGTAAACTATATCCATATATATGATCTTATATTATCTTTGGCAAACAAAAGAACTAATGACCTATAAAATAGGAGTTATTTTTGAGAACCATGGAATCAGCATTATAATACACTTAAAAGCTCAAAAAGTTGTTTTTTTTAAATATAATTTAGGTCCTTTAACAAAAAAACCTTTTTTCCACACACAATAAAATATCAGAAGAAAAAGTTCTCTAGGTTAAGTATTACTGGAAGTGAAGGAGAATGAGGAACAAATGTGAAATGTGGACTTTCACCACCAGTGCAAGATACATTTTAAGCTTTTAAAGCCAGTTTTCACATAAAACAATCGGATCCTGCAGTAAGTCTACCATCAGAAGATGCTGCAGAAATCCCCCACAAGCTGCAGCTTCACACAAACAGAAACCTGATGTTAGATGATGTCTGACTGTTCTCATTCTAACACTGTGAAGATGAGTAAGTGTTAAAAACCTCAATGCAGCAAAAAAGTCTGCAGAGCTGTGTCCCACTGCCGTCGGAGAAAAGCATCCGATGTGATGAAGGACTTGGTTTAGCATTTTTCTTTTTACGTTCTCTGCTCATTTTTGCTGTTTCATTTTATTTTTCTGTTTTTATTTTGTGCCAGTTTGGCTCATAAACAACCCTTTGTTTTAAAGTTGATAAACTGATGATGCTTTAAAAAAGAGTCCCTCCATTTTAAGTGTTGCTGCTCTGATCTAAAGACACTCAAAAAGAGTCGATTTTCTCCAACCTTTTTTTTAAACGTTGAACTTTTGTCATCAGTTGGATTCTCCTGTCCTCTGTGTTTTCATCTATCCTCCTCTAACATTGAACTTTTTTGGACTGGTTTAACTCAGATGTCAATCTAAACTCATTGATCTGAGCTCTTTCTATGCTCTCCTCCTCAGTCACCTCAGGTGTTCCTCAGGGCTCTGTCTTTGTGCCCCTCTCTTTCAGTGTCTATAAACTTCCCTTGGAATTATCTTTCACAAATTTAGCATCCATCTCATTTTCTACGTTGATGACACCTCACATCCGTCAGCTACTCTGGCTCCAAACGTTTGAACTCACTCCTCAGGATCATTGACTCTATTCATGTCTTTAAACTAAAGCACATCAGTTTAAACTGATCTGCTTCCTTTGACTGGTTTAACAAGGAACATCTGTGATACTCTGTTTTTATTGTTTAATGATCTTTGTTTCTCCTGTGTTTTAGAACCTTTTTGCTCTCTTGTTTCCGATTCCACTGCGCTATCCTCTGGTTTGAACACAGGTTTGAGCACAGGGTGCATTCCATGACTCTTTTAATTCACCTCAGTTTAGCCCAGCGCCTGGTGACTTGATCTCGATTGAACAAATGTCTTATTATGAATTTAATTTTGGTTCATGTCTTTAATTTCCCTAAAAACAATCTCTTGAACTCAGTGACAGTAGAAAAACAGCAGCAACAGATATGGGGCTCCAATTCAACGTAATCTGAGATGCACTTCCAGACACACCTGTAATGCACCTCTAGGTGCATCTGCAGGAGCGCCTGGAGGCATATTTGCAGGTTCAACTGCAAATGTTTAGCTGGAGGCGCCTTTGCAGGTACGTTTGCAGATACACCTGCAGGTGTCTAAAAAGACATGGGAAGAAAAGATGGTCTCTGATTTCCTCACATTTAAAAAAAATGGTGACAGTAAGTCAAAAACACCAAAGCAAACACAACTCTCATTGTAAGTGTGTGTAACTCCCATTGAGGTGGTCAAACAAATGATGAAATTGATGGTTTTTTTTTAGTGTTTGCTCTGCATTTACACGCTTTTAAACTGAACATGTTTAACACGCCGTTTATGAGAATTCAAAGCTCTGACTCTGCAGAAAAGTGTCAGCTCCCAAGAGGCGTAAAATGATGAGAACTCCCAGAGCTTCAGACGAAAATTCATGACGGCATCGTTTTATTCCAAACGTAGAACAAATGGAGGACAAAGAGCCAAATGAACAAAAGGTTAGAATACCAAACAACAAATACATGTAGAGAGAAAGTCTTAGACAATAAAGACAATTTGTCATTATCTAGAGAAAAAAACAGCCGGGGAGGTTCTCAGACAAGAAGAACACAACAAAACCTTCTCTTTGTTGGTGTTTTCATGCCAGTGTGCAAAACAGAACTGAAACTCAAGCTGCTGAGCGACTTTGCTCACAGGTGTTCTTCCTTCCCAGAGACTCACATCTACTTTCTTACATTGTCTGCAAAAAGCGACAGAGCTGTGAGGGTTTGGCAGAATGATCTCATCACTGGATGTGGAACCTTCAGTAATAAAAAGGATAGAACCCTCAGATCTGGAGCTTAAAGCGCTTTGTTGAATGCAGTTCTCAGCAGCTCCTCTTACATATTTCTTTGTAGAAATAATCATCTGAGCTCTAATCTGCTTCGGGATGAAAGTTCTTTATGAAAAAATTCACCTTAACCTTCAGTCAGGAGAACCTTTCCCCACATGCTCTTGTTTTTTGGTTTCTTGAGGAGAAACCTTTGTTCATCTGCCGGTCCAACCAACCACAGAGATTCTTTTGAGCTTCACAGATTAAGAAGTTACTTACTTGAGTGGATCATCGTCGTCTCTTCTGTTGTCCTCCTCGTGTCACTCTCCTTCTGCTCCAGACTTCGTCTTCACCAAGCCTCTGAAGTCTCCACATTGACTGAGCAGGTCTGATGCCGCAAGGTGGAAACTGCAGAGACGAAGCGCCGATGAAGCAAAGCAAAAGCAAAGAGAGGAAGACAAAGAGAGTGAAGACAAACGAGAAGACAGGTGGAAGGTGATCGCAGCTGCTTCTGCTCCGCTTTGTGTTTTCTCGAAGGTCAGGACATTTGTTGACTGGGTGACAGATGAAGATACAGAGGAGGAGGAAGTGAAAGGATGACGTGAACCCGACCACAAAGCATCCGTCTGAGAGTCAATCCAGGAAGAGCTCGCTCACTCGTACTGTAACCTTCAGTGTAAAACTTCTCCTCCAGCACGCAGCCGACACAGACGGACTGTTTTATCAACCCGAGAAACCTCTGATAATCACTTCATAAAAACAAAAGCCAATTTCAGTCCCTTTTCTGTTCTCATTTTAGTTTAATCCACTGAAAACACTGCAGAAACAAACCTCAGAGCAGGTGTCACCTCACGACGACAGCAGAAAAACCTCCACCTGATCTACTCAGTAAGAGTTCCTCAAAAGTAGGACTCTAGACATTTACTGTCACTAACGTGACACCAAACAATATATTATTAAAGTTTACGTTAGTAAAGTTGTGGTTTTTTACGTCAGTAAATGATGCAACCCTTTACATTTCTACGGTTATGTGTTGTGTTGGTGAAGGTTATGTTAGTTATGTAACGCATCAGCACAAAGCCACTTTTCTCCGCACTAGGACCAGTTGATTGACGTTGTTTGCGTAAACATTTCACTACTGTAAAGTGTTGCGTATCACCACAGAGCTGTCATTTTGTTGTTTGAAGTTCTGTTGGAACTGCATTGACTGCAAAAATGCTTGAAAAGTTACGGTAATTCAAAGATCCGGTGTTAAAACTTTTAATAGCTGCTGTGTTCTGGTAAAACACAAAGAAATCAATAAACACTCTGGTATTTCCTGACACTAAAATAAAACGGACTGACCTGAAAAAGGAATTTCCCTTTGTTACAGATGTTTTTAGGGCCTTCACACGGCATACGGTATTTGGTCCATTTTAGCGGCCAAACTCAACTTGTGGGAAACAAACTGTACAGCAAACTATAAACAAATTTTTTTTTTATTAAACTTTTCATTTATGTATTCATTTGATGATGATAAAAACATTATTTACTATTTATTAATGTAACATTTCTACACAATGGAATTGAAGATGACACATCTTATTTTTGAGGGGTTCCTCTTTAAGCAGATAACTGAGTTATCTGAGTTAAGTTAAGTTTTAGCCCGTTTTAATCTAAATCTGTTAGATTATCTTCAGGATGAGACAACATCCTAAAACACCAATCAGAATCTACAGGTGATGTCAAATTTAAGCTACAACTCTCTGTGACTAAACACCTAAAAACATCAGCTCAGTTACCAGGAGGCAGCTTTAGGAATGTCACCGTTTCTCCAGAAACGGCTAGAGCTTTTCTGATAAACGGTTTCTCCACAGGACTACGGGAGTTTCTGTGGGCAGATTAGGTGACATAAGAAGTGAAAGCAGCTGCTACCTGGCACAGGAGAAGTGAAGTTAGACAATAAACAAACAAAGAGAACCTGAGGTTGTTCATGTCAGCCAAAGATTGTTTTTGCAGTACTTGCAGCACCTCCACCTGGTACTACAGTGTAACTGCAGGAGGGTTTCATCAGTTTTGGTGTGATTGCAACCCTAACATACTGAAATTTTCAGAATAAAATGCCAGTCACTGGTCATAATGGCAAAGTATTAAACATAAAAGTTACATTGTTTGAAAATTGCATCAATATAAAGAAAAATACAAAACAATACATCCAAAAATACTACTTCTATCATTAGATTTTGAAAGCTGTATTATATCTATGCTTTTTGTACTTTTACCCAACCATCTGCTTTATCTGCACTGGTTGGTTTCTTGCTAGAGATATCCAAAAATCCCCATTTTGCTTTTCTGCACGCCCTTATTTTGTTAAAAGCTACTTTTTATGTCATTTGTTTATAATTGTTGACCACAATCAATGTTTCTTGTTATGATGATGATGTATTTGTCTGAAACATGACCCATTTAACCCTTTAACACCAGAAAGTCGCCTACAACAATAAAATAAGACGCTCTTTGAGCTAGCGTAAGCACTTATCGTAATTTGATGCAAAGTCGCTTTCCTCTGCATCAGGACCAGCGTAAACACTTCTCTACTGTTCACTGTTGAATCTCGCTGCAAACCTGTTCTCCAACACATCAGAATCCACTGGAGTTACGTTAATTGCATAAACAGTTGAAGGGTTGCTGTAGTGTGTCAATAGTGGACATAGGACACAGGTTAAGCAGGTCATTTATCTCAATTAACTTTTTGTCTTTTATTGAACCACCAGCCAAGTGTGGAAACACGGTTATGGTTTTCCACGCTGAATGATGGCGGACGAATCTGTTCTGGCCCGCTTGGGGATAAGAGGCTCGGTTCTCTTGCAGATGAACTCTGATGCGGTTCACCTTACTCTTTCTTCACCATCCTAAGACCCTTTTTCCTGTTGAGGATGGTGGATACATCTTTAATAAGGCTTTGAGATATCGTGGTGTTGTTGTGTTTTGTCAAGTTTTTTGTAAATATGTTTCAATTCTTTGATTAAATAACGACGTTGTTGAAGTGAGCAGTGGTGGAACTGCATTGATCTTTCAGTCATGAAAACAAAGAAAATGAAAATGGGACATTTCCTGTAGAACTTTCCGCTCGTTCTGTTCATTTCACGGGTTGCGTTCAGGTTCTGCGGCTGTTTGCTGTGAAACGCCTTGAAACTGTGCCCACGTGACCTGAACGCGAGCTGTTCCTGTCTGATTTGAATAATCAGTGATCCGGGCCCCCGCCTGCCCCCGCCTGCCCCGCCGACCTCTGACTCCGCGGCACGAGGAAGTTTGAGCAGCGCGCGCGCGGGCCCCTCAGCCCCCCCTCATTTCCTGAATCCAGCTCCCGTGATTCTCGGAGGGGCCGCAGAGCGAGGATGAAGCCCGGTGGTGAGGCTCGGTTCTGAACGACCGGAACGTCAGTCAGCGGGGATTCGGTTCTGGTTAAGGCGCAGGAAACCACGCGGACTTTCCCATGAAGCGACTTTAACCTGGACTCTGCGGGGAGTTTGCGGTAAGTGAATGCAGTTTTTGTGATGACGTCACCAAATCGCAGGTTGAATTGGGTCGGAACCGCCGTGACTTTCATTAGTTTATACATTTGGAATTGGTTTGAATTTTACCTTTAAGTCGCTTTAATAAATCAGAGAGCAGGTGTCAATGGTGCGCGTTCACCCGTGTCGGGAGCGCTCCCGTGCCGCGTTTACGTGCAGTCGGAAACTATTATAAAGCTTATTTTAACAGTATTAGCGAGTTTACAACATTTTATACAACTTGACTTGAAGTTTTTCCCCAAACTGTGAGTGATATGTATCGTTTTAAAATAAAACTAAGCTGACTGTTTGGAGTTAGTTTGATTTTATTCTATTTAATTCTTTATAAGAAATGTAAAAATCTTAGATTTTTTTCTGAAAGAAAATCTAATCTCATTGCTTTATAGTCTCAGCCAAATGTTAATGTGATAGGGATCACAGAGGAGACAGCAGGATTGTGGGTAATATGGTTATATGAAGGAAAAAGTCACTGGAATTGAGTCCAAAGTCTAGATGGGGGTAAAGGCTGTTGACTGCCATCTGCCTCATACTAATAATCATAATCAACTCATAATCAAGCAACAGCGACTGCAGACTCCGACTGCAGCAGTGCAGACAACAGTCACTGCAGTTTAGGACTCTGTCTACAGCAGAGAATCTTCAGAATCTGCCTGCAGTTTCTGTTTGCAGCAGCGCAGACAGCAGTGACTGCAGGCACCAGCAGCTGCAGAATCTGACTGCAGATTTAACAGACACGGTCTGCAGTCATTGCCGCAGCGCAGACAGCAGTAGCTAACGCAGCAGGGACTGCAGCTGCGGGTCTAGAATCTGACTGCAGCAATGCCTGCGGCCCCTGTCTGCGGCAGCGCAGGCATCAGTGGCTGCAGACTCTATCTGCAGCTTGTTTTGTGATTTATGCTTTTGTGGACGTGTTCATTCCTTTCATTGCCTCTTATTTCCTTATGGTTTTAAGGTCTCTGTTATCTTGATCTGGATTTTGATTAAAGCAATTCTGTTTTAGAATTGACCTCAGAGCGGTCTGATTCACTTTAATAGTAAATTTGAAGTGAATCCTTTGATGTGACTTTTTCTGGTTTCGTTGTGTTGATCGTGATCATTTGTGGAGTCTGATTTTGTTAAATGAAGAGTAAAATTGTACAAGAAAGACTTGAACATCTTTGGTTTGCATTCATTGATGCTTCATTCACTGTTTTCTGTGCTGTAAAATTTCCTGGAAGTCTTGTTTAAATGTATTGGATAAAAACCTGTTTTTGTTTCGTTCCCACGTGACAGCATCTTCATGAGAGTCGCACTGATTTAAAACTTGGTTTCTGTAGCTCGTTTGCTGAACGAAACTTTGAGCATTTTTTTTAGTAACATCAAGAAATTTGACATTAAAGTTAAAGGTTTTAAGAGTCAATGAAAGAGTAACGATTTTTTTATACGATTAAAATGGTTCGTTTCAAGCAGTTTGTTAAGCTGAGAAACATTTGCAGATTTGAGGCACTTGGAGTCGGATCAATTCACCTGTTGACCGTCTGGTTAAAGAACCACAGAAATGAACATCCTAACAGACTGGTTCCAAATCTGTGGTTAAATATGTGAATGTGTGTATATGCTGGTGTGTGCATTTGTGTCTATGTGTGCATGTGTGTCTGTCTTAAAGAGACAACGATTCACTTTCTCCTCCATTTTTAGGACACAGTTTTGTTTTGGTTCAATTTATGATTTCCTAAAAAGCAATAACATTGAAGTAAAAATTTGTCACGTGCCCTTGAGCAGGGAGTTGACCCGTACGGTTGATGCAGGATTTTTGGGTTGGGTTCATGGAGGGTCGTACAGAGGAGGGACACTGGAACGTACTATTGTCATGCGTGTGTTAAGCGTGTGCATGAAAGTGCTGGTTGTATGTCCACACAAACTGCACTCTGAAAACTGCATTTTCCTCATTTCTAACAATCAGGCTGAACACAAGAAGTGCTCACTTATCTCTGTCTCACCTACTTCATGTTTACTTACTCTTACTTCTTTGCTACTGTTCACTATGTGCAGTTGTGTGCAGCACATCGGTAGAACAAAATGTACAAAAACATCTTTGCTCTTTGGGTTCATCGAGCGGGCTACGGCCTTAGTATTTCCTTAGAACCACCAGCGGGATTCGTACAGGTTTGTCCAATTCACGACTAAGAGTTTAGCCTGAAATGAAGTTACTTCATGAGAGGAAAATGTTCTAATTCATTTTTAATTCTTAAAGGTGGGGTTCAGAACTACTGATGAAGCTGTGAGTACATTGGACCGATGTGCAGGAGTGTGATGCTTTCTCTGTGGTCTCTGTAAAGCTTCAGTCAGGAAGTGCTGTTTGCAGTAAAGGTTCATCAACAGCTAAAGTTTGATCATTAGCAGTTTAGAGCAGTGGAACCGTGCTGTTCTGTCGCCGCTTTGGATTTCTGAATCACCGCTGAGTCTCATCAGAAGGGCTGCAGGTCTGAATCGCGGCTTCTACGTTGTTCTTGCTCACGTCAGGATTTTCTCCTTTCAGTTTCTTTTCTAGAGTTAAATCTTGCCGTGGTTGTTTGAGTCTCTGACGATCCAGGTTCAACCTTAAACTCTGAACAGAACCTGAATTGTTTTATCAAACCGCAGTAAAAGTTAAAACTGAAACTTTTCACAGACCTGATGTCGTAGTGACAGAACTCCACCGTCGTTTTCTGTGGCTTGTGAGCTAAAAATGGTTTCAAAGGCTTTGGTCTTGAATATCATAGCAGTTTGTGATGTTTGTTCTAAACACAAGCTGTGAAAAGGTTCACTGAAAATCAAACTACTTCAATGTTTCCAGTAAAGTTAACATTTTTCACATAACTATGACCGAAATTGAACCAACTTGGATCTTTCATTCATGAAATTATAACATTAAAACCTAATTAAAAGTTCTTGTTTTTTTTTTCTAAACTAAAATTAAAACAGGAGAACAATTAAAAGAAATGATTTATTGACGACTGGAATTTGTCAGTAAAGATCAATTAAATTGTGATCAGTAGAATGATCTAAAAACATAATTACAGGTGAGATACGGTTCTTTTGGAGTTCTAAAATAACTTTGGATATCTTGGTATATTTAGCTGCGTTTCCTGTGATGAAACCCTTCACCTCCACCAGTGTTTTTTGTCCTTAGTTGGACCGTGTAATGAAACCAGAATGCTATTTTTAGCATGTTAAATTTTGCATTAGTGTGCAAACTAACTGCAGCATCAACTTGCCTACTCTTGCATTAGCATGCTAACTTTACCATCAATAGGCCAACATTTGCATCGCTAGCTGTTGCATAAGCCTGTCTACATTTACTAGTATTAGGCCTGCAGGATATGAGAAAAATCTGCGATATCTATGTTTGAAACTGCGATGACGGTATGACTTGCGATAAATGGAGAAACAGTAGAACACAAAAACGAATGCACTTTAATTTCACTGTGACAGTTTCATTTAAATAAATTTCTGTTTTCAGGATGTTTTGCATATTATCTGTGAATGTCACCTGTCCTCAAACCAAAGTATTTCCAAATAACCGACATTAGTGTAGCGGATCACAAAACTCACGGTTCAGATCATGTAAATGTGTTAGAGTCGCGGTTCGGAGTAACTACTGCTTTAAATCACTGTTGTGCTCTGCTGAACAAGACTGCTGACTTTGGGGCTAAAGCTCCTCATTCTTTCCACAGATCAGGTCCGTCCTCCTGTGGAATAACGACTCCGACCAACGGGAGGATTCTGTGGATGGACCCAGAATGAGTGTTGAGCCGATTCTGAAGGAGAAGCTGATCAAGCGTTCGCAGCAGAAGAAAATAACTTCCCCTCTGAACTACAAGGAAAGGCTGTTTGTCCTTACCAAAAACAGACTGACGTACTACGACGGAAAACCAGAGGTTGTTTCAAATTAAGAACGTTTTTTATTTTAAACAGTCGTGTAGCCGTTCCCCTTAACGCCTTAACGCAGAATTTTTAGTTCTAGTGTTGACCTTTTTTTAACTAGTGGAACTGTTCAACTTATGACGTAATTAACTTAATTCCAATGGATTCAGCCAACATGAATCAGCTGATTCTGCCGCAGACTGAAGCTGCTTTGCGTTGTGATGCAACTCTTTACGTTATAATGACATCATTACCGCGAGCTTCTCTCTGCATCTAAATCAGCTGATTCACGTTGATGGTGTAAACAGTGTCACCGTGGTCATCTCCGGTGTTAAAGGGTTAACTTTAACTGGAGGCCATTATTTTGTGCCCGTAACCAGCTAAATGTAGAGATAGAACCAACAGATGGAACTAGAATTCATCCAACATACGAGAATCTGGGTTGACATTAACGTTGACCTTCTCTGCTGCCAGAAACCAGTGAGCTAAAAATACTAAACACAGGTTTATTATTCATGTTTTTAACATTGCACATGCAGCATTGATTCTATTGTAAAGAGTAGAGTTTCTACTGATGTGCAGTTGAAGGAAACTCAAACCGCCGCACGCCTCCACGCCGGCAGTGATTGTTATCCAAGACACAGCTGAAGGAAGTGACATTTTTTGAAGTTTGATAACAAATCCTCTCATGCAGTGGAGATGAAACAGGTTTCAGCAGAAATAGGAAGTCTTTTGACACGTTGTTTCCATCAACAGAAGAAGTTCAAGAAAGGCTCAATCGAGCTCAGCCGCATCCGATGCGTGGAAATCGTCAAGAACGGAGGTGGGAGCATCCCCTGCCAGAACAAGTACCCCTTCCAGGTAGCAGCGCACCACAACCCCACAGCACCTTTTATTACGGCTTTCCTGATGTCCGTCTGGCATGTTTGTGTTCAGGTTGTGTATGACACCAACACCCTGTACGTGTTTGCCCCGAGTCAGTCCAGCAGGACCAACTGGGTCCAGAACCTCAAAGACGGTCAGTCCCGTTCACCCTAAGACAGGCAGAGAAACACCTGAGAGGCAGCAGAGGTGGTTTCACGCCCCTAACCACACGTCGCAGGATTTCACACGTTTGACAGCTGCCCCCGCTCTTTCCACTGAACTCACATGCACTCCTGACACAGTTTAGAAAACGCTTCAAACTTCTCCTCCACCCTCTCAGCTGGTTGACGTTCGCTTCATTCTCTGGGATTTGACTTTTGTTTCTCATCATCATGACGGTTAAAAAGTGGATCTTAAATCTGTGAATTTCAGACGATCAGTCGTCAGATTCCTGCGAGGAACCGTTGGTTTCTCTGCTCTGATGGTGTTTGTGTGTTCTCACAGAGATCAAAGACAACCAGGGGGTGTTGGTGAAGTATCACCCTCTGTTATGGCTGGATGGGGCGTGGCTCTGCTGTCGTCAGGTGGAAAAACAGGCCCTGGGCTGCGAGGAGTACAACGTCTTTGAGGACTGTAAGAGCAGTTTTACCAACACTCATGATGGCTGTTGTACTGAAGATGTTTAGCTCCTCCTAGCAAGTAGCGCAGGTACCATGGTCGCTTCCAACGAACGCTCAAGGCAATACAGAAGAAAACCAAAAGTACCACCAAAAAAATAGAGTCCAGTTCACCCAACCACACACATCCACACACTGATGGTAGCTCTACCGGCGCCGTCATTGTCTGCATATAAGAACGATGTTTGGCTTCAGCATGGCAGTGTCCACATCACCAAAAAATGGCGACTGAGTTGACTTCATTTAGTTGAAGCAGAAAGTAAACCATTTTCTGCAGGTGAAGGCCAATCACTCAGTCCAGCTCTCAGATACAGTCAATGGAACCAACCTTTACCCACCAGGAGCAACGTGGGCTTCAGTGTCTCGCCCAGAGACACTTTGACAAATGGACGGGCAAGGTGGGAACCAAAACCTGCCATGTTTTCATCAGCAGTCATCTGCTCTGCCCTGCTTTAAAGTGTTTGTGGTCAAGTAGAAGCTGAGAAGGTCTTAAACAAGCGTCTGTTGTTGGCTCAAAGCGGGCTTTGATCATTTGGACGACCGATTCACTCCTCGACATCCGTCCAAAATATGCTCATATACTTGATGCTCCTGCAACAAGTGGGAGGAGCTACCATCAAAAAAGTTTATTCTCACTGTCAAATCATGAAAGACACACATGATGAGAGTTTTAGGCTTTTACAGCTTGAACCGGACAATAAAAACCCTTCATTCTTCCCTGCTCTACAACAGGGGGGTCCAAATCCTCGCCTCACGGCCGTTGTTTTCCAAATGACCTGCCATTGAAGCTCCTTATTGGTTAAACGCACCTGATCCAGGTAATCGGCTGCAGATAAGGCCGGGTTTCTGGAAAACCAGCAGGAGGCCGGCCCTCGAGGCCTGGATTTGAACACCTCCCTTTTGAGCTTTATTTTTTACACTTTTCCCTTTAGTAACTTCATGGTTCTGAGGAGGATTCTCGACATGAACTTAAAGACATGGTGACGTGAGACATGCTGTCAAGTCATTCTGCAAACATTTGCAGCCAAAATCCAGAACCGCGGACGTTGCAAAACCACTTCAGACACAGAACCGACTCCGCCTCTACAATGAGACAGAAATGTTAGGAAATCTGTTAAAAGCAGAGTCAGCACAATTCACTTCTGCACACTTCTGTTCAACCTCAGGTTCTTCTGGGACTCTCAGAGGGTTTGTGGGATGATAATAAAGTTAACCTCAGGTTTCATTAGAACATAAGAGGAACTGACATAAAAAACCAGAATGAAATCATCAACACTGAGGGTTTGTGAGCACCTCTCCTCCTGTTTGACTAAAAATTAGCATCAAGAGTGAAAGAGTGAAAAAAGTTTCTTTTGTTTTTAAATTGACAGGATTCTGAGTCCGTCTTTAGCTAATTTGATGCTTCTTGGGTCCACTAGACCACTGTGGGGGGCAATTTGAATCAGTCAACCCATTTCACCAAAGGTTAACCACCTTTGGTTTGATTTAGTGGATTTGGTTTGGAGCCGGCAATAAACCATTTCTATGGATGATGTCACAATCACTCTGTCCAGTTTTCAGATACAGCCAATGGTTGAATCCCCTTCAAACCAGCAGAAAGTTTCTGTCAAATTATTCTAAAAGGATCTAAATATTATCTCAGAATGATCATTTTCAGACTAAATCCCATTTGAAATCAAACAGAGCACACAGGTTACGGAAAACCGGAAGAATCTGTTGCTTTTTCAGTGTTTTGTTTTCCTGATTTACTCAAACAACTGGAAGTTTGTTGTTTATCATATTTATTTTTATTGTTTTTGTTCTGACCTCTGAAGTCGGATTAAATATTTATAAAATTAGTTTGAATCTGTTTTATGGGAGACTCCTCAAACGCCGCTCAAACGCCACTCGTCCTTCAGGAGTTGGGTTTTGTTCCTCTCAGCCTCTCCTGTGAGGTCAGAGTTCACTGGAATGTCCGAACCTTCTGCTGAAGTCAACGTTTCTCTTCCTCTTTTCCAGATTCTAGAAAGCCTCTTCCTCCCATTCCTGCTGACAAAAATAAAGTGAGCATGACGCAGACTGACCCGCAACATGAACGCATCACGAGACCCTGAAGTAACCGCCCCTTCTCCCTGCAGCGCCCGCCCCCTCCCCCATCCCCACTTTTGAGGACGATGACGATGAAGACTTAGACGAGGACGATGATGATGAAGAGGAGGTGGTGGTGGCGCTGTACGACTTTCCGGGAGCCGAGCCGCATGACCTGCGTCTGGTCAAAGGAGACGAGTACGTCATCGTGGAGAGATGCGACGCCAACTGGTTCAAGGCGCGCAACCAGTATGGGTGAGTCAGTACCTTCTAAAGTACTGCGTAACCAGTACGGGGGAGTCTGTACCTTCTAAAGTACTGCTTGACCAGTACAGATGAGTCAGTACCTTCTAAAGTACTGCTTGACCAGTACAGATGAGTCAGTACCTTCTAAAGTACTGCTTGACCAGTACAGATGAGTCAGTACCTTCTAAAGTACTGCTTGACCAGTACAGATGAGTCAGTACCTTCTAAAGTACTGCTTGACCAGTACAGATGAGTCAGTACCTTCTAAAGTACTGCGTAACCAGTACAGATGACTCAGTACCTTCTAAAGTACTGCGTAACCAGTACGGGTGAGTCAGTACCTTCTAAAGTACTGCTTGACCAGTACAGATGAGTCAGTACCTTCTAAAGTACTGCGTAACCAGTACGGGTGAGTCAGTATCTTCTAAAGTACTGCGTAACCAGTACGGATGAGTCAGTACCTTCTAAAGTACTGCTTGACCAGTACAGATGAGTCAGTACCTTCTAAAGTACTGCGTAACCAGTACAGATGACTCAGTACCTTCTAAAGTACTGCTTGACCAGTACAGATGAGTCAGTACCTTCTAAAGTACTGCTTGACCAGTACAGATGAGTCAGTACCTTCTAAAGTACTGCTTGACCAGTACAGATGAGTCAGTACCTTCTAAAGTACTGCGTAACCAGTACAGATGAGTCAGTACCTTCTAAAGTACTGCGTAACCAGTACGGGGGAGTCTGTACCTTATAAAGTACTGCTTGACCAGTACAGATGAGTCAGTACCTTCTAAAGTACTGCGTAACCAGTACAGATGAGTCAGTACCTTCTAAAGTACTGCTTGACCAGTACAGATGAGTCAGTACCTTCTAAAGTACTGCTTGACCAGTACAGATGAGTCAGTACCTTCTAAAGTACTGCTTGACCAGTACAGATGAGTCAGTACCTTCTAAAGTACTGCGTAACCAGTACGGGTGAGTCAGTACCTTATAAAGTACTGCTTGACCAGTACAGAAGAGTCAGTACCTTCTAAAGTACTGCGTAACCAGTACAGATGAGTCAGTACCTTCTAAAGTACTGCTTGACCAGTACAGATGAGTCAGTACCTTCTAAAGTACTGCGTAACCAGTACGGGGGAGTCTGTACCTTATAAAGTACTGCTTGACCAGTACAGATGAGTCAGTACCTTCTAAAGTACTGCTTGACCAGTACAGATGAGTCAGTACCTTCTAAAGTACTGCGTAACCAGTACGGGTCAGTCAGTACCTTATAAAGTACTGCTTGACCAGTACAGATGAGTCAGTACCTTCTAAAGTACTGCGTAACCAGTACAGATGAGTCAGTACCTTATAAAGTACTGCGTAACCAGCACGGGTGAGTCAGTACCTTATAAAGTACTGCTTGACCAGTACAGATGAGTCAGTACCTTCTAAAGTACTGCGTAACCAGTACAGATGAGTCAGTACCTTCTAAAGTACTGCGTAACCAGTACAGATGAGTCAGTACCTTCTAAAGTACTGCTTGACCAGTACAGATGAGTCAGTACCTTCTAAAGTACTGCGTAACCAGTACAGATGAGTCAGTACCTTCTAAAGTACTGCGTAACCAGTACAGATGAGTCAGTACCTTCTAAAGTACTGCTTGACCAGTACAGATGAGTCAGTACCTTCTAAAGTACTGCGTAACCAGTACGGGGGAGTCTGTACCTTCTAAAGTACTGCTTGACCAGTACAGATGAGTCAGTACCTTCTAAAGTACTGCGTAACCAGTACAGATGAGTCAGTACCTTATAAAGTACTGCGTAACCAGCACGGGTGAGTCAGTACCTTATAAAGTACTGCTTGACCAGTACAGATGAGTCAGTACCTTCTAAAGTACTGCTTGACCAGTACAGATGAGTCAGTACCTTCTAAAGTACTGCTTGACCAGTACAGATGAGTCAGTACCTTCTAAAGTACTGCTTGACCAGTACAGATGAGTCAGTACCTTCTAAAGTACTGCTTGACCAGTACAGATGAGTCAGTACCTTCTAAAGTACTGCGTAACCAGTACAGATGACTCAGTACCTTCTAAAGTACTGCGTAACCAGTACGGGTGAGTCAGTACCTTCTAAAGTACTGCTTGACCAGTACAGATGAGTCAGTACCTTCTAAAGTACTGCGTAACCAGTACGGGTGAGTCAGTATCTTCTAAAGTACTGCGTAACCAGTACGGATGAGTCAGTACCTTCTAAAGTACTGCTTGACCAGTACAGATGAGTCAGTACCTTCTAAAGTACTGCGTAACCAGTACAGATGACTCAGTACCTTCTAAAGTACTGCTTGACCAGTACAGATGAGTCAGTACCTTCTAAAGTACTGCTTGACCAGTACAGATGAGTCAGTACCTTCTAAAGTACTGCTTGACCAGTACAGATGAGTCAGTACCTTCTAAAGTACTGCGTAACCAGTACAGATGAGTCAGTACCTTCTAAAGTACTGCGTAACCAGTACGGGGGAGTCTGTACCTTATAAAGTACTGCTTGACCAGTACAGATGAGTCAGTACCTTCTAAAGTACTGCGTAACCAGTACAGATGAGTCAGTACCTTCTAAAGTACTGCTTGACCAGTACAGATGAGTCAGTACCTTCTAAAGTACTGCTTGACCAGTACAGATGAGTCAGTACCTTCTAAAGTACTGCTTGACCAGTACAGATGAGTCAGTACCTTCTAAAGTACTGCGTAACCAGTACGGGTGAGTCAGTACCTTATAAAGTACTGCTTGACCAGTACAGAAGAGTCAGTACCTTCTAAAGTACTGCGTAACCAGTACAGATGAGTCAGTACCTTCTAAAGTACTGCTTGACCAGTACAGATGAGTCAGTACCTTCTAAAGTACTGCGTAACCAGTACGGGGGAGTCTGTACCTTATAAAGTACTGCTTGACCAGTACAGATGAGTCAGTACCTTCTAAAGTACTGCTTGACCAGTACAGATGAGTCAGTACCTTCTAAAGTACTGCGTAACCAGTACGGGTCAGTCAGTACCTTATAAAGTACTGCTTGACCAGTACAGATGAGTCAGTACCTTCTAAAGTACTGCGTAACCAGTACAGATGAGTCAGTACCTTATAAAGTACTGCGTAACCAGCACGGGTGAGTCAGTACCTTATAAAGTACTGCTTGACCAGTACAGATGAGTCAGTACCTTCTAAAGTACTGCGTAACCAGTACAGATGAGTCAGTACCTTCTAAAGTACTGCGTAACCAGTACAGATGAGTCAGTACCTTCTAAAGTACTGCTTGACCAGTACAGATGAGTCAGTACCTTCTAAAGTACTGCGTAACCAGTACAGATGAGTCAGTACCTTCTAAAGTACTGCGTAACCAGTACAGATGAGTCAGTACCTTCTAAAGTACTGCTTGACCAGTACAGATGAGTCAGTACCTTCTAAAGTACTGCGTAACCAGTACGGGGGAGTCTGTACCTTATAAAGTACTGCTTGACCAGTACAGATGAGTCAGTACCTTCTAAAGTACTGCTTGACCAGTACAGATGAGTCAGTACCTTCTAAAGTACTGCTTGACCAGCACGGGTGAGTCAGTACCTTCTAAAGTACTGCTTGACCAGTACAGGTGAGTCAGTACCTTCTAAAGTACTGCGTAACCAGTACAGATGAGTCAGTACCTTATAAAGTACTGCGTAACCAGCACGGGTGAGTCAGTACCTTATAAAGTACTGCTTGACCAGTACAGATGAGTCAGTACCTTCTAAAGTACTGCTTGACCAGTACAGATGAGTCAGTACCTTCTAAAGTACTGCTTGACCAGTACAGATGAGTCAGTACCTTCTAAAGTACTGCTTGACCAGTACAGATGAGTCAGTACCTTCTAAAGTACTGCGTAGCCAGTACAGATGAGTCAGTACCTTCTAAAGTACTGCTTGACCAGTACAGATGAGTCAGTACCTTCTAAAGTACTGCTTGACCAGTACAGATGAGTCAGTACCTTCTAAAGTACTGCGTAACCAGTACAGATGAGTCAGTACCTTCTAAAGTACTGCGTAACCAGTACAGATGAGTCAGTACCTTCTAAAGTACTGCGTAACCAGTACAGATGAGTCAGTACCTTCTAAAGTACTGCGTAACCAGTACAGATGAGTCAGTACCTTCTAAAGTACTGCTTGACCAGTACAGATGAGTCAGTACCTTCTAAAGTACTGCGTAACCAGTACAGATGAGTCAGTACCTTCTAAAGTACTGCTTGACCAGTACAGATGAGTCAGTACCTTCTAAAGTACTGCATAACCAGTACAGATGAGTCAGTACCTTGTAAAGTACTGCTTGACCAGTACAGATGAGTCAGTACCTTCTAAAGTACTGCATAACCAGTACAGATGAGTCAGTACCTTATAAAGTACTGCGTAACCGATACGGGTGAGATGGCGCCCCCTGGGGTTGCTGTTGTCAGACTTAATCAGTCCACCCGGTGGACTCACTGTAAAAGAAAAGACTTGTAACAGATTTAGTTTGCTTTGTTTCCCTGTGATTTGAGAACAGAAATGTTTCTGCATGTTTTCTATTTTTTTTTGCTATCTGTGTTTTTGGCAGTGAGGAAGGCTACATCCCGAGTAACTATGTGACAGAGAAGAGGTCTGGGAACCTGGTGCAGTATGGGTAAGTGTGCCGCCTAAATGATGGTTTCACTATTGTTACGTTTTATTTATTTTAAGAGTTAAAAATAAAAGCACAGTTATTGAACACAGTGATGGGACAGAGTGTGTCAATCTAAGAAACTGTGGGGGCGGGACTTATTGATAGCCTTCTAGCTGCAGGTCCTTCAGTACAAACAGGAAATGGTTTATTTTAGCTACACCACGACTAAAATACTAAAAATCCTTTTTATGTCCTTTATTGCGTAAAAATAAATCTGTATGTACAAAGGAATTTAAATAAAGTTTTGTTTGTTCATTCTTTGTGTGTGTTCTCCAGCTGGTACAGTAAACAGGTGAACAGGAACCAAGCAGAGGAGCTGCTGAGGAACGAGGTGGGTCTCCTGTGTCACCTTTTCCATCTCGGCGGAACATTGAAAAAACAGTTTTGCACATTTTTTTTGCATCGACGTGAAACTGAAGAGTTTGTGAATTTAGGAGTTTGTCGCCCCCTGCAGGACAAAGTGGGAGCGTTCATCGTGAGAGACTCCAGCACCCCGGAAACCTACACAGTTTCTGTGTACACCAAGGGCTCTCCAGGGTAACGAGGGACTTTACTGATGATTTCATGATCGACGTATCGATTTAGCTTTTGTTCCCGTTTTTACCTTCAAACATTTGACTCATTTTGACATTTAAGGTTGTTTTAAGGTCATTCCATAAAAAATGTACTTTTTGAGCTTTTAAGTGTATTATACTGTTCATTACTCACTATAAACAACCCCAAAGCATTATTTTGTTCTATTCACACATTTTTGAGGTATCCTCCCAAAACCTCTCCTTTTAGCTGTAGCCCCTCCCATACCCAAAAAGAAGAGCGGGTCTTCACTGTAGTGACGTAGACCAATGAGAACACCCCCTAACAGGACGAGTCTGCAATGCAAGCCCCGCCCCCATGCTCACACCAACACACACCCACTTTCCCCAGTGGAGCTAGTGATCAGCAGAAGCACTCGTAGAAGAAGTGGTTCCTCTTGATCTGCAGAGAACACAACAGCTAGTTGTTTTTACAGTACAATGTCTTTGCAGTAACTCCAGGCTGTGAGAGATTTCTGTTTGTTCCGCCTTCACAAAGAGGAGCCTGCTCATCAGAAATGGTTGGAGTTTATCTTCAGGAGCGCGACAGACAGTCCAGCTACGTTTCGTCAGTGACGCCACTTCACAGAGGACTGCTTTGTCCACCTCGGCCTGTATCAAAGTGGATTGTCAGGGAGACTGATCCTCAGATGTCGGGCCGTTTTCGTCCATTTTCGTTGTCGTGGATTCTCGTCCTGAACTTCCATCCATTTTTTAAACCTGCTGGGGCTGCGGGTCTGAAGACTGTCTGGTTACTGTTGGGTGAAGGGGCTTATCACTTTTTTTGTCTTATTTTCATCAAGGCAATAAAAAAAATCCCCCAGTTTTACTTTCATTTTCCCCCTCTCGGGTTAATGCTCAAACTGGGCCACAGACAGACAGAAGTAAAGTTTAAAACGGCGCATTTCCGCTACAGCAATGAAGCGCACTGGACCGAGAGAGACACAGTGAAACACACAACCCAGACACAGCGACGTGCTCGCCAGCGCCTCTGTAGAGCTCTCCAAAACATAGAAACACAAGCTGCTCGCTCAACATCATCCATGTTTTCCATGTGGTCACAAATGAAGTTTGCCAGTGTTTGCTCCTCGGCCGAGGCATCAAGGCGTTGATCAGAAGCATCAGAAGAGAGGCGACAGAATGACTTCTAAACTACTTCTAATGTGGTTTTAGGATTTTTTTTTACCCTGAAATGATTTTTGTTTGAGTGTTTTTTTTTTTCTCTCAGAACCGGATTCGGATAAACCTTTCTGTCCTGCATGAGGACTGGCTCTTTTATTTTGACAGGAACTGCTATAAATAGGTGTCATCTTTCTTTCTATTTCAGTTTTGAAGGTTTTTACACATAAGTATGAAGTTTTACTTCCACCTAAGTATGAAGTTTTACTTCCACTTATCGTCTTTTTGAATAATTTTCACGGTTCATTTTCATAAAAGGCTCACTGGGTCTGGTTCCGTTGGAACGTTTTCGTCTTGTCAGTTAGTCTTCATGAGCTTTAAGTCAGACCTTCATGTTTGTCAGAAGATCAAATCAAGAGATTCTCAAGTCTTCAACTCACTGCTGAAGGGAGTCTTTTATTGTGACGGGACACAAAAAATGGCAGCTTTTATTTTATCCTCCTCTCTGCAGTGTAATGAAGTGCAGACTGTTGGTTGGACGTCATGATAAATCCAGGATGGAGGACTCTCCCACAATCAGCTGTGTTTCGAAGTAGTCCATCCTTCCTTTTCCCAAACACGTTTTATCTCTAACAAAGTCACAGGGTTGCCGGAGCCTATCCTGGCTGCTGTTAGGCAGGGCACACCCTGGACAGGTTGCCAGTCTATCGCAGGCACAAAATCACACACACCTAGAGATACTTCAGAGTCACCAGTTCACTTCTGAAGCGTGTTTTTGGACTGTGGGAGGAAACCGGAGAAACCCCACACATGCAAACTCCACACAGAAAGGTCCCGAGATTTGAACCGAGGCCTTCTTGCTGTTAGGCAAGAGCGCTTACCACCACTAACCACAAAATTCTTTTTTTAATTATTCTGATGTTTGTCTGCAGAGACGGTGGCGCAGCCATAAAGCATTACCACATTAAAAAGACGGAAACTTCACCCCCCCAGTTTTACCTGGCTGAGAAGCACCTGTTTTACTCTATCCCAGATCTGATCGATTACCACAAACACAACGCAGCAGGTAACTCCACCCCTCCCACAGCTGCACTACATCTGAAGACCTGCAGACACGAGCTCGGGGGTCACACGGCTGTTTGTTTGTTACTGTTGTACGCACCGGCCTCGGCGTTTGAGCGACCGCTTCCAATGAAAATTCTGTAAATAATAATGGACTAGAGTTTTCTGTGCTTTTTCTCTACACTCACAGCACCTACAATGTGTTTCCATTATTCCTTCACTCCTCAGTCATACATGGTGATGATGAGCTACTGATATAGTCACAGCTGCCCTGGGGCAGACTGGCAGAGGCAGTACGCGCCTACGGCCCGATGACCATCACAGAGACATTCATTTGCATGCAAACACCAGTGGAGCCACGCTGGAGGCAGGGAGGGTGAAGTGTCTTTCCCAAGGACTCAACGACAGTTGACTGTGGGAATGGGGTTTAAACTGCCATCCCTTCGATCATTGGCCGACCTGCTCAACCACCTGAGACGATGCTTTTATGGCGGCTGTGAACTATTATCGCAGCCAAGAAAAAGTAACTGCAAGCAAAAAAGAAACGCTAGAAATAACAAGAAACGCTACAAATACAAACACTACAAATAAAAAATAAATGCTGCAAATAAAAAGAAATGCTACAAAAACAAACACTTCACATACAAAGAAACGCTGCAAAGAATAAGAAACTAACGTAACAAAACTAATCTACTAACTAAACAAATAAAAAGAAATGCTGCTGCAAATAAAAAAAGAAATTATGCTTCAAATAAAAAGAAACTGCAAAAAAAAAACACTGCTGCAAATAACAAGTTTTTTAAAAAGCTGCAAATAAAAGAGCCACAGTGGAAGTGGAATATCTGGAAAATTTGGGGGAAAACAAGTATCATTAGATTACTTTGGATTTTATTTGCAGTAACATTTTAGCCGTCATTTGTTTCTATTACAATGTGTTTTTGTTCCGGGCTGTTGGGGTCTGTTGTTAGTTGCGTTTGTCTGGGGTAGACGCTGCTCTGGAACGTTTCATTCAGTGGTGCATGTAACTGTTTGGCAACATACTGGAGTAAAGCTATAGAACTCGATTCTCCTTTCATTAGTGGTATTTCTCCACACCGGGTTTCTCCATGTTAGCCAAAGTTATGATAAACTGACATCCCCCATTTTACCTTTAAACCTCGTGACCTTGTGCACTATAATCTTTACTTACTTTCTCATTTGTTTTCCAATTCGTACTCCTGTTCTTTCTTATCCTTCTCACAGCTGTATATAGGCAAAAACAACCCCAGATAATTCACATCTGTTGTGGCTTTTATATTTGCAGCAGCAGCGTCTCTTTTTATTTGCAGCAGCGTTTCTTTTCAATGTGCAGCAGCATTTATTTTATTTGCAGCATTTATTTTATTTGCAGCATTTATTTTATTTGCAGCATTTATTTTATTTGCAGCATTTATTTTATTTGCAGCAACATCTCTTTAATTTGCAGCAGTTTCTCAGATTACTTAGAATTGTTAGTAATTTTTGGTGGCGTTCTTGTCAATACACGGAAAGTGCCAACCATTTGAAAATTGATCATGAAGAAGAAATAATAATAAAATAAAACAAATAAATAAAAAAGTCTTAAAGCAATGAAAAAAATTCCTATAGCAAGATTCACCAGGTTTACATTGCTTTGACATCTCATATGAAACCACTTCCAACCGTATGTGGCAGACATGTGCTAGTAATGGGTAGTAACAGTTCAGTGGGAACATTGTACGCTCAAAACACGTTCAAGAACCCGCATTCAGCACGTTCTTGAACGCCACACATGCCCGGTGTGTAGGTAGCATAAGGATTTAGTCAAAATTTGTGGTGGTTTTCCTAAATCTAAATTCACGCATCTTCATAGTGTCATTTTTTCTTCTGTTTTTGGTTCGTTTTTGGCGGGTGTTTGTTCAGCTTTCACCTCTGCTCCGTTTCAGGTCTGGTCACCAGGTTGCGGTATCCTGTAGGGAAACCAGACAAATGTGCTCCTTCCACAGCTGGGTTCAGTTACGGTGAGTCCCCGCAGACCTGCAGCATCTGCCTGGCGCTCCCCTCTCACCTCTGACGCGTCTCCTCCTCAGAAAAGTGGGAGATCAATCCAAGCGAGCTGACTTTCATGAAGGAGCTGGGCTGCGGTCAGTTTGGACAAGTGAGGCTGGGCAAGTGGAGGGCTCAGCACAAAGTGGCCATCAAGTTCATCAGGGAAGGAGCCATGCATGAGGAGGACTTCATCGAAGAGGCCAAGATCATGATGTAAGAAGAACACTGTGGAAGATGCCTTCAAACGTGTCTATGAAGGAGCAGAGGTTGGAGTATTTTGCGTGTATCCAACAGGAAATTGTCCCACCCGAAGCTTGTGCAGCTGTACGGCGTGTGCAGCCAGCAGAAACCCATCTACATCGTCACCGAGTTCATGGAGCATGGCTCCCTCCTCAACTACCTGCAGCAGTTGCGGGGCAGCTCCAACCTGGGGTCCTTGCTCAGCATCTCCCTGGATGTGTGTGAGGGCATGGAGTACCTGGAGGCCCACGGCTACATCCACAGAGACCTGGTGAGCTCCTCGCTGTAGACACCAACCACTGGCCTCAGAGCAGTGCTTGACGTGTGTTCGATCCCTTGAAGGCTTGCAGGAACTGCTTGGTGAACGATTCCCTGGTGGTGAAGGTGTCAGACTTCGGGATGACCAGGTACGAAACGTTCTCTGCTTTCTGTTGGGCCGACTTGCAGAGGGGGGACCATGACTCTTCAATGCTGCAGGTACGTGTTGGACGACGAGTACACCAGCTCGTCTGGCGCCAGGTTTCCAGTCAAGTGGTCTCCGCCCGAAGTCTTCAACTTCTGCAAATACAGCAGCAGGTCTGACGTCTGGTCCTACGGTGAGTCTGACTGAGGGCGTCCCTTTAAATAGATGCAGTTCCTCAAATGACCACTGGTGGTTGGTTTCAATAGACTTCAGAGATCTGTTGAATGATCATAGATTTATTTTCAGATCGTGGGAGCTGTGGAGGGTAAATGAGCTGTTTGATTTGATTGGATCTTCTTTTTGAACTGTTAGGGGTGTGTCTTTTTGACCTTCAGGTGGGCGGAGCAAAGGTATACTTAACAAACGTTTCACTTTTCTTTGTCCTGCTCAATCTCTCATCTTTGAATTGTAGGACGGACACTTTCTTCAAAATGGCGGCTTTTCTGTTTGCTTCATCACCATAGCAACCATATTATTTTTTGGTCGCCTGGGGCTGACAAACAGGTCTACAGAAGTTTTAGAAGAATTGACAAAAGTAATATTTTTGATTTCCTTGGCAACAAAGATTTTTTTTCTTAACCGTGCCCGCATTACTAACAAGTCCATAGTGTATGTCATATTGTGTTCAGTTTGAGCCAACGATTCATTTATTTAATCTTCTCAATATTCCCAGTAAACAGGGCAGCACCACTTTTGTGAGCTAACGCTATTCAAATCTACAACTTTTATAACTACAATTATTTCCAAAGTAGCCTCCCAAAAATGCTGGATAAATCAAAATCCCTAAAAGAGGTTTTCAATTTGTAGAAGGTACTAAAGATGAACACCAACAAAATTCAAGATGGTGGATCTTCCTTTGGTCAAAGGTTGATTAAAAATCAATCAGATTTATCGCTCTTTTGGGTTGTGAGTAATCGTAAATAAATAATGTTTTATGAGTTACATTTTATAGAACAAGATACAGCTTTTGAACAAAAAGAGAGAACGTTTTTCCTTCATTTTTGTTGTCTGAAATGTTTACTTTTATAAAGTGTAAACTCAGAAGTGTAAATTGTGCACAAAACACATCAACAGTGAGAAGAGCAGAACTGTCAGACGTTAATATCTGCAGTTTTACTCCAAGTACGTTTTCTTCATGATGTGAACTAAAACAAGCATTAAGAGGTGAACTTTCCCTTTGAACTGATGCTTTATTGAACGTATCATGACGATCAGCGCACACATCGCTTTCCTTTGCCGCTGTAGTTGAGATCTGCCAGCTCAGTGATGTATTGGGTTACCGTGACAACGAGCCGCATTATGTATCAAACACACCGCCTTTTGTGAGAACGTGATTTAAATCTAAAAACTACATTTTGTGTAATTGATCTGCATTAATAACACGTTCATTTTTTCAAATCGGTCCCGTGTGTTGACAGCGTAACGTTAACAGCCTTAGGTGAGGATGACAGTTTTGCTGATGTGCACAATAAGTCGGAAGAATTTTGGAAAACTGTCTGGTCCTTCAGTCCAGGAAAAGCATTACATCATCAGCAAAGAAATGAGTGAAGGAAGAATCAAACTGAAACTGAAGACATTTTATTGGTAGATTTTAGTGATTTCACGGTCGTCCGTCTTTTCCTAACAGCGAGGTTTTCCTTGTTTTGCTTTTGCTGCCGGACCTGCATCAGGGAAAGACCGGAGCTTCAGCTGAAGGTCTGAGGAGAACTCGACCGAGAAAACGTTTGTGTTGAGGAAATGCTTCCGAGTGAAGACCCCAAAACCCAAATGTGTGAGAGCAGGAAGTGACGCCTCCCCCGCGCTGATGTGGACTGCAGATAAAGTCTGACAGGAAGTGGCTGGTGACGCAGCCGCGCTGCGTTCAGGAACCATGCCCGCCTCGGGTCTGAACGGGTCTCTGTTTGTGTCCAGGTGTGTTGATGTGGGAGGTGTTCACCGAGGGTCGCATGCCGTTTGATAACAACCCCAACCACGAGGTGGTGACCCTGGTCATGCAAGGACACCGCCTCTACAGACCCAAGTTGGCCACGCCCACCCTGTATGAGATCATGCAGCTCTGCTGGAAGGAGGTGAGACCACCATGTGCTTCAGGAACCGTTTTCTGTGCAGAACACAAGAGGATGCCAAATAACACCAAAATAAAATCTGTAAACCTCGATACAGCGACGGCGCACTGTACCTTCAGGGTGAAAACACCATGGCTCGTTTAGTCTCGTCGGCGACAGCTGTCGATCTGTGGAGCGTTTTACAGCAAATTGAAAGTAAATTGAATTCCAACATCAGAAAGTTTCCTAAAAGTTGTGGAAATGTTGAATTTGCTGATAAAGTTGCGTTTAGGTCGCAGCGCAGTGGCATTCTGGGATATGTGACTTAGAGCAAAGAAATGTTCTATCCGTGCCGTTTTAGACATGTTTAAACTTGAACAGAAAAGTTGTTTTCATTTTTATAACTTCCCGTGTGAAACTCCTCCATCCTCAGATCCCTGAGGAGCGGCCCAGCTTCTCCAGGCTCTGCGTGATGCTCTCTGAAGCGCTGGAGGAGGCCTGACCCCCTCCAGCCTTCTCCACGCCCAGCAGTGGAACGGACCATGAAAAGTGAAGCAGCTGGTGTCCAAGCACTTCAGAAAAACATCTGATCAGGAGGTCGGAGCTGACCTGGATGATCCGCTGCATCAGAAGGTTCTGGTTCTGTTAAAGCTCCAAAGATTTTTCCATCTGAAGATTCTCACCAAGTCTTGATTTTTATGTAATTTTACTCAGAGATCGTCGTTTTCTGTTTGTTTTCATCATTTCTCACAAACTTCTAATAAAGTATTGAAGAATAAAAGCACAATGAACCGAACCCGCGAGCCTCTGATCAGAGGTCGACCTGCACCGCGGTGATGCTCATGGATCCAGTAGAGGGCAGCGTACGCCACAACTCTGAGCAGAGGTTACCCTCAATCAAGACACGTTACCGAACAAGACATGCTAATTACCACAAGCCAACTGGGAATGAATGGTGTGGAAAATGAAAGCACCTGGGAATTTTTTTAATGTCTTAGAATATTTTTTTAGACATTTATTAGATAAAATTAGAAAATCCAAGTCAAACGTGTTTCTGTGATTTTGGAGTGGCTTCATTTTTTGACTATCAAATACAATCATGACGTCCGTGTAGAGTTTTTTCCTAATCTTTACGTGTAAATGGAAGTCTAAACTGTTAGAACTCTGTTTCTGAAGAGCAGACACTGCTGTGCAGCAGAAGATCAGAACTTGTGCTTTAAACTCATTCTAATAATAAAAGATGAAACTTTTTACAATCATTTTGTTTCTATGACAAGTTGGAAATCGAAACAGAAATATTTACGTCGGTTTGTTGTTTCTGTGACCTTTAACCCCAGGTACATTTCAGTACAAATGTTTGCTACTTCGTGGACTTTATGATCAGTCTGAGAACAGAAAGGCTGCATGGTGGTGCAGTGGTTAGCCCTTTCACCTTACAGCAATAAGAACCTGGTTCAAATCCCAGCTGGGACCTTTTCACAGTTCAACAACACGTTTCACAGGTTAACCGCTGTCTGCAAAGTGGTCCCGTGACAAACTGGTGACCTGATTAGGGCGTTCTCAACGGTAGCTGATGGAAACCTGTGACCCCAAAAGGAATTCAGCAGATGAATGCGTGGAGGTCAAAGTGCAGTATTTCTTTTTTGAACTAGTGAATGTTTTAAGAAGTCCTCTAATGGACATCTAAAGATATCTAAAGACGAGACGTCTAATAGAGGAACGAGTGTGTTCACCTACAGCAGAGGTATGCTGGCTATCTAACGCATGTCCTGTGCCTGGTGGGTAACCCCTGACCTTTGGGTATTTTTGAGCAGCACGTGTTCCGGACTGTAGAGACATAACAAATGTGAAATAAAAACATTGTTAGAAACTTTAAAATGACTGTATCTTCTCTTAGGAAGACATCGCATTAGGTAACAGTCTGCTCTAATATCTGGGATTTTCTGATTCTCTGGAATAAATGATTTAAGTTTGTTTCTTAAATCTTTGTATTTTTTCCCAAATATAACCAGATGTTAAAAAAACCAACTGAGATAGATGAGTGATATGAATCTCTCTGACATAAAGAAACTCGTGGTCTGTGGTTTGTTCCTCCTTAAGTCTGCATGACTTCAGTCAGCGGCTTAAACGCAAACATGTTTGTTTTATTGATATGTTAGAGGAGAACAACATGTCTTAAACCTTCATGTTCATGAACTTGAACTAGAAATGTTAAGTTCTACTGGACAGTTGAGTTTATTCCTCTGAACCTCTGATCCAAACCACCTGATTTCTATGAATTAAAAACATGTTTTTCTTGATTAACTTCCTCTTCTTGCTTTACTTCCCTTATGGTCACAAACTGCTTAAAAGAGGTTTCTAAGTTCTTTTTTCTCAGAACATTTCAAGAAGTCTGTGAAGCTCCACAGATCAAACAAAGAGGTGAGTTTGACAGGTTTGTTTATGCCTCCTTACATGTGCTTTTGTTCCAAATGCGTTCCTGTCGAGTTCTGGATCGCATAAGAAAACGGCTGATCGGCTGCACAAATTTGATTTCTTTTTCATTTTAATATCCAGGATTTCATTTTTAAATGGAATATAAGTTGTTCTGACAGTATTTATGTTTATGTTGATTTATTTTTCCTCTTTCTTCTCTGGTCAGATGACGTCTCTAAAGGGTTTTCTGGCTCCAACAGCCTTCCTCCTCCTCGTCTTCCTCTTCTCGTCTTTCGGGCCCGCACAAACCGAAGTGGTGAAGTCCATTTCAGATTGTGCCGACTTCCTTCTTGACCAAAGTCCTCCTCAAATTCCACACATCCTGGAGGATGGGAAGATCCTGGACCAGAACCGATACAAGCCCATCTGCCAGACCTATAATAACACGAGAAACTTCCTGACGCTTTATGACACCAGAGAAAGAATCCCTGTGTTTTCTGCTATCAAGTTTGTTCAAGACAAAAACCCTGGAAAAAGACCCAAAAACAGAAAATGGATGATTGAGCCTCAGGTAACCTCAATAGAAACACATTTTAGTGAAACAAATTAAGTTGAAATTCGTTTTCCAAATCCCAATGATGTATGTGTAGTTTTTAGATAAAGCTTTTCACATTGAGCATTATTATTCTTACCACCAGAGGGCGCTGTAGAACAGGACCCGGTTCGTGCCCCACCTCTAGGGCAGCCTTTGACTTTCATCCTTTAATGCTACGTCCCCGCCGGGCTTTTGATGCAGGTTTAGAAATGCGCTAAACACACTGAAGTGTTCACACTGTACAGGCAGGGAGGGGTTTCTACTGTTCACTCGCACATATCCACCACCTGCAGTTGGAAGAGGCCTGGTTGGTGTCCAAATCCTACGAATTGGGCTGGAAACGGAAACGGTTCTGTTCATTGCTTTGGTGGATTTAGATCATGTCAGGAGAGAAAAACAAACGCAGACGTCACCAGGTTTTTCGGCGTGTCTGGGTTCACCAGATAAACCAGCTGCACTTTGAGTTTGGTGAGCTTGACCGCCTGCTCCAGGACATGCGCCTGGATGACCTTCAGCGGCACTGCCGTTCGACCTGATTTAGCTGTAGGAAAAGCCCCAAAACGCTCATGAAAACGTGGCTACAGAAATGCACTTTCACACGGAAAGTATTCCGACCCCCTTACATTTTTCACTCTGTTATTTGCTATTTGCTAAAATCATGAAAGTTCATTTTTCCCTCATTAATGTGTGGTTTGTACTGTTTCGTGGTTTCTGGTTTTCCCCACTAGAGGGCGCTCTAATCAAAGAGTATCACTCGATGACAGTTATTTTTGGTGTCCATGTTTTTATTCTAAAGATTTTAGCTTTTCTTTTTTTTTTTTTGCAGCTTGAAAATGAATCTAATGTCAAGAACATGGAAGCAGACAAGAAAAAGCGAGGAACCTACAAACACCAGGCTTCAGATTTTGATTACAAGAACAGTACGATGTTCAGCAGAGGCCACGTATGTCCCAGCTCTTACGCCTCCAACCAAATGGCCAAAACCTCCACCTTCACCCTGACCAACGTTGTCCCACAAGTGAAGTCGTTCAACGGTGGAAGCTGGGAGAAGATGGAGAGCTGCACCAAATGTTTCATGGAAACGTTTTGCAAAAACAACAATGGAGCAACTGAAGGCTTTGTGGTGACCGGAGCCAAACCCGGCAACAACAAGCTCAAAGATCAGGTCAACATTCCCTCCATGATGTGGTCGGCGTTCTGTTGCTACAGCAACAGCAAAAAGGCGTGGTTAGCAAGTGCCCACTGGGGCGAGAACGTTGCTGAACCCAAAAACAAATATCTGCAGACAAAGACTCTGAATGAACTCTATCGGGAATTTGGAACCCCAGAAGGGAATTTCAACATCTTTCCTGGAACAAAGTGTCCTTTGGACACAACTGTCACCGAGTTTTACCCAAAGTTAGACCAGAACTGCAAATGCCCACAGAAGAACTAGAAAAAATAAGAAGAACCACCAAATAAAACCAGATATAAGACCACAGTTAGGATCCAGATTCTTTTCATGTTTGGTTAAAAAAGGCAAAGCTTTTTCTGGGGGGGTGGGGGTGGGGTGTTATTTGAGTATACTGTGACAGCTCAGACCGAAATGTAAAACTGATCAAATGTCCAAAAAATAGTCGGTTGATGTTTTCCACTGCTGTGAACTGGCCATACAAACCAACAGCTCATGTGCGTCAAACTGTCAGAGCGACAATGAATTTGTGCTTAAACTGTAAGTGATTGGAAACAATTTAAAAAAAAGAAAATTCGGGCACAAAATGTGATCGTAAACAAAACATTTTTAAGTTAAATCATCAATAAGAGTCTACTGTATAAAAATCATCGGTTTATAATAACACAATCGTGTTAAAGGGTAGAGAGTCTTTAAATGTCTTTATTCAAACTTTACTGCTAAAAAGCTTTTAAGTCAAACAAAAATTAAAAAATAAAATTTCAATGTAAGAATAGTTTTGACAAACCATAAACCTAAGGCTTCACATTTGCTTGTATTTAAGATAATTGTACCTGCTAGTGTTTCAGTAGTTTTTCATTTGTTTGCACAATGACTTTGCATTATTCATAAGTATTTCCAAAAAAATGTTGCATTCTTTTGCTAAATCTGTTGAAATCTCAGCTTACTTTCTAAAAGTGCGAAATAAAAACAGGAACTCTGGGCCGCCTTTCCTTCTTTCTACACTCATCATTACACCTTCACTCTGACCAATAGCTAAATTGCACACCTTCTTCTCAGCCAATCACCATCATATTGTCACCTTTTATTGAAGGTTTGTCCCTCAGACGGTTTTGCCGCCTCACCTTCCTCATGACTGATGTTTTGACATGGTCAGGCCCTCAAGACTTCGTCCTAACTGCCCTTACAGGTCGATTTGGGTTGTAAAACACTGTGTTTTTGGGATGAAAAACACAGATAGGGCGGCCGTGGTGCAGAGGCAGAGCAGTCAACCTCTGGTCTATAAACACCGGTGTGAAGTCCACTGAGACGGCTATGGTTGTGATGTTGAGCTATAAAAATAAAAATTAAATTGACGTTTCGGATGAGCGAAGAGAGCGGAACAAACCACTTGACACGGGGGTAGCAGAACAAACCACTCCTCCAGGAGTCAGGGGCGACCAAAGACGCAATGGAGACAAAGTGGACTAATTGATGGTCGTGAGACGGACTCCCAACACAACAGAGAGACACCACAGGCAGACTAGTGCAAATCCAGTGTAAAAAAGGGTGAAGTAGGAGAAATGCAGGCATGTCGTACGGATTTTACATTTTTTTCACACCTCGTGGTCTCCGCACAAGTTCGCCCTTTTTCACCCACAAACAGCCATGAAGACAATTGTGACTAATGTTTAATTAATCACTAGAGTGTGGTGTAGAGGCACAGGACGACATAAATGCAGGTATCTTCCATTACCCTTACAAAACTTCAAGATACACTTACCACTCGCACAACAATGGTACAGTCCATTTCAATGACGTCCCTTGAAGTGGTTCAGCAAATGTTGAACACAGACAACTTCTCCGTCTTTCTGTTTTCTGGCTGATGTTTTGGTGACTCTTGAATGCTGACAATGTTGTCCAGCGGTACCATGAGACGGCATCTTCAACCCAAACAAGTGCGCCAGGTAGTGCAACTCATCCAGGACGGCACACCAATGCGAGCTGAAGCAAGAAGGTTTACTGTGTCCATCAGTGTAGTGTCCAGAACATGGAGGCGCTACCAGAAGACATACTGGTACATCAGGAGATGTAGAGGAGGCAGTAAGAGGGCAGCAACCGTCTATCAGGACCATTACTTCCTCCTTTGTGCAAGGAGAAACCAGAGCACTGCAAGAACCCTGCAAAATGACCTCCAGCAGGACACAAATGTGCACGTCTGCTCAAACTACCTCCATGAGGAAGGTATGACGTCCACAGGTGGGAGGTGTGCTTACCAACCAACACTGTGCAAGACGTTTGGCATTTGCTAGAGAACACCAAGATTGGCAAATTCACCACTAGTGCTCTGTACTCTTCACAGAGGAAGAAGGTTCACGCTGAGCACATGTGACAGAGTCTGGAGTCGCCGTGGAGAACGTTCTGCTGCCTGCAACATCTTCCATCATGACAGGTTTGGCACTGGGTCAACCATAGTTTGGGGTGGCATTTCTTTGGAGGACTGCTCAGTTCTGCATATGCTCACCAGAGGTAGCCTGACTGCCATTAGCTACCGAGATAAGATTCTCACACCCCTTGTGAGACCATATGCTAATGCGATTGGCCCTGGGTTCCCCCTAATGCAAGACAATGCATGTAGCCAGAGCGTGTCAGCAGTTTCTGTTGGGCCAGAGTATTGATCTTGTGGACTGGGCTGCTTGTTCCCTCACCTGAATCTAATTGAACCCATCTGGGACATCATGTCTCCGTCCATCCACCAACAGTCGCACCACAGACTGTCCAGGAGTTGGCGGATGCTTTGATCCAGGTATGGGAGAAGATCCTAAAGGAGATCATCCAACTCCTCATCAGAAGCATACCCAGGTGTTGCAGGGAAGTTGACTTGTTGCAAAGGCGTTAAATCAAAGTTGTTTCAGCCAGTATTTGTCTTTCTACACTTAAATTTTGAGTGTGATTCCACATCCAGACCTCTATAAGCTCAAACATTTCATTTCCATTAATAATTTTTTAACGATCTTGACTGAAGAACGAGGTCCCGGATACAAGCGGCTGAAATGAGCTTTCTCCATAAGGTGGCTGGGCGCTCACTTAAATATAGGGTGAGAAGCTCGGTCACCCGGGAGGAGCTCGGAGTAGAGCCGCTGCTCCTCCACATCGAGAGGAGCCAGCTGAGGGGGCTCGGGCATTTGGTTCTGATGCCTCCTGGACACCTCCCTGGGAGGTGTTCCGGGCATGTCCCACTTGGTGGAGGCCCCGGGGACGACCCAGGACACGCTGGAGAGACTACATCTCTGGACTGGCCTGGGAACACCTCGGGGTCCCCCCAGAGGAGATGGAGGAAGCGACCGGGGAGGGGGAAGTCTGGGTATCTGTGCTTAGACTGCTGCCCCGCGACCCGGTCCCAGATGAACGGAAGAAAATGGATGGAGGGAATTTTTGTGACTGTGTTATCAGCACAAGCTACTATGTCAAGAATAAAGCATTTAAAAAGAATGTTTTATTTGATGTGTTCTTGTAGTGTTCCCTTTAATCTTTGGAGCAGTGTACTTAAAAGCTCGATGTTCTTTAAATAACTGAACCAAATGGTTCCTTTACCGTTAAAGGTTGCAGACTGCTGATCAAAACCACCTAATTTCATTAGAATGGAAAACGATGTATCAACAACACCCCCCCCCCCCCTGCTTTACTTCCTTTGTGGTCACAAACAGCAGACAAAGGATTTCTCATTTCTTTTTTCTCGCAGATCTTTTTAATTAGTCTGTGAAGCTGCAAAAGTCAAACTAAGAGGTGAGCTTTAAAGTTTTGTTTCGCCCTCCTTCCGTGTAGTTTTGTGTCATATTTGCATGTTCATGTTGAGTTTGGACATTTTTTGGCTAATCAGCTGCACAAATTCTAATTCTTTTTCATTTTATTATGAAGGGTGGAATTTTGAAATAGAATGTTAGCTGCTTTTGGTGATTTTTGGTGATTAGTGAACTCTTTCTTTCTCTGATGTCTCTGGTATGTTTTCTGGCTCAAACAGCCTTCCTCCTCCTCGTCATTCTCTTTTCATCTGTCAGGCCCTCACAAACCGAAGAGGTGAAGTGCATTTCGGATTGCAACGACATCCTTTTTAACAAAACTCCTCCATAAATTCCGCACATCCTGGAGGATGGGAAGAAATCATCCACGGGAAATGCCTTACCATTGGCCCTCAAGAAATGAAGCAAGAGCCTTCCTGATAGTCTATCGCCATATTGGCACCAACATTGATTGGTCTAAGTCGCTGTGAGTCATAGCTGAATCATTGGAAAGTATTGTCGCCAATCAGGAGAGATCTTATTGTGAGTTCCCACTTCTGGAAAATTGTTCAAGCCTTTGAGGGAGAACCATTCAAACATTTGATTCTGCAAACGGTAGTTTTGCATTTTCTTACATTTATTCCTATTTTGTCAACTAAAACAGGTAATTCCACACATATTTGGAAAACACGTATAAACCAGTTATAATCCATGATTTAATGAATGGAGGCAGTTCAGATCCAAACAGCAGCTCTGGGGGCTATTCTGACATCCTGCAAAGAAATTCAAGCAGAAACTCTCCACAAACTCACAAGTTTAATGGATGCAAGAACTGTGAAGCTGCTACAAAATAAGGGTCCTCTGTTCAAATGGAACCTATAAAAATGTTTCTGATTGGAATGGCTTTGATTTCAGTAAATATGACCTCCTAATGCAGCAAATTCAACAAATGACCATTTTCAGTTCTTTAGAAATCGATCAAATGTTGTGGAACTCTGTTCCGTGTGATCATGTAGAACAGTGAAGGTTTTTAATTTGTAAAAATATACTGTTATCTTTAGGAGGTTTGTTCAAAATTATTTGATATAAACTCCAATAGTTAGAGACTTGAAAATGTGCTGACTCTCATTTGCATTGATGGTGTCGGCTCTCAGATAAAGATCATTTGCATAATAATTTGGAACATGCTGTACGTCACAAAAAACTTAGCACACACACGACAATGGTACGTTCCATTTTCATGGCGTCCCTTGAGGTGGTCGCACCTTCAAAGGGCTTGAGGAAGAAACAGACCTGCAGCCGCTCCTCTGTACAACCCACAGACCCAGACAACCAAAAAGCAGGAGGTTTCATTCGTCCAGGTGTAGGATGTGTTTTCATAGTGTTCCCTTTTTTCTTTGGATCAGTGTATTTAAAGAAGACTTAATATCTACAAAAACATCAACATCAAGGTTGCAGACCCCTGATCCAAACCAACTGGTTTCTATAGAATTGAGAACCGTATATCGACACCCCCCCCACACAGACACACTTCCTGTGTGGTCACAAACGGAGGATAAAAGGTTTCTCGCAGATCTTTTGAATTAGTCTGTGAGGCTGCAAAGGTCAAACCAAGAAGTGAGCTAAAGGTTCGTTTCGCCCTCCTTCCATGTGCTTTTAGTATCATATATGTTTGTTCACGTTGAGTTTAGTTACATTTACAGTTTTTAGATGCACAGATTCTAATTCTTTTTCATTTATTATCAAGGGTGGAATTTAAATGTTAGTTGTTTCTTTTTTTAATTTGTGAACTCTTTCTTTTTCTTCTCTGAACAGATGAATGGAATTGGCTTGAATTAAATGGAATATAAATTGTTCTGACAGTATTTATGTTTATGTTGATTTATTTTTCCTCTTTCTTCTCTGAACAGATGATGTTTCTAAAGGGTTTTCTGGCTCCAACAGCCTTCCTCCTCCTCGTCTTCCTCTTCTCGTCTTTCGGGCCCGCACAAACTGAAGTGGTGAAGTCCATTTCAGATTGTGCCGACTTCCTTCTTGACCAAACTGCTCCACAAATTCCAGGCATCCTGGAGAATGGGAAGATCCTGGAAAAGAACCGATACAAGCCCATCTGCCAAACCTTCCAGAACACGAGAAACTTCCTGACGCTTTATGACACCAAAGAAAGAATCCCCGTGTTTTCTGCTATCAAGTTTGTTCAAGACGGAAAACCTGGAAGCAGACCCAAAAACAAGATCTGGATGATGGAGCCTCAGGTAACCAAATAACAGTTACATTGTTGGTACATTTGTATGGGAAGTTGAACTGCTGCTCCATCACATCATCAACAATTCTTCTCTTAATCATATTTCAAAGCTGCTTATTTCTTTCTGTGCCTTTATGTTAGCACGTTTCATCGCTACTTTACAGTACAGCCATGGGGGCTCTCTAAACCAAAGCTTTGGAGCGGCTTCTCACATTTTTTAATGCAACTGCCCTTACAGGTAGAGGCTGCGGCAGGTGGCCAACACAAAGGTTTAAGATCATAAACCACTTGGTAAAATGTTAAATGCTGATGCTAATTGCAAGCGATAGGTCATAGAGAACGCTTAAACTACACATAAGGGTCAATAAGGGAGAAGTACGCAAAGTAGGCATTTTGTACACATTGTTTAACCCTTTAAAAACCTGCGCAAGAATTTGCTTTTGACGTGATACGTAAGGAGCCAGTATTCAGACCTTACTAATGACTAGAGTTATTGCTCTTTATGACATTCTCATCCGTGTAAGTCACATCATATTATCCTTACAAATACTCTACGGTACCATTACCACACTCATGACAATGGTACGTTCAGTTGTCATGACGTCCCCTGAGGTGTCTGTATGATCCTCAAAGAAACTGGAAGATGTAACAGTTCCTCTCTGTGACCCTTCATCTACCTGGACAACCCGGAAACCTGCAGCACCGGCGCAAGTCAACCCCCATATGGTTCTTAAGGGTTTAGGTTGACCATTAGTATGGTTAAAATGACTCTACGATGTTCACTTTGTGTGTTCCTATTCTGAACGTTTCAACTTCTCTTCTTTTGTAGCTTGAAAATGAATCTGATGACAAGAACATGAAGAAAGACAACAAAAAGAAAGGAACCTACAAACACCAGGCTTCAAATTTAGATTACAAGAACAGTACGATGTTCAGCAGAGGCCACGTATGTCCCAGCTCTTACGCCTACAACCAAACGGCCAAAGATTCCACCTTCACCCTGACTAACATTGTCCCTCAAGCGCTGTCATTCAATAGTGGAAGCTGGGAGAAGATGGAGAGCTGCACCAAATGTTTCATGGAAACGAACTGCAAAAACCACAGGGGAGCAACTGAAGGCTTTGTGGTGACCGGAGCCAAACCCGGCAAAAACAAGCTCAAAGATCAGGTCAACATTCCCTCCATGATGTGGTCGGCGTTCTGTTGCTACAGCAACAGCAAAAAGGCATGGTTAGCAAGTGCCCACTGGGGCAAGAACGTCGCTGAACCCAAAAACAAATATCTGCAGACAAAGACTCTGAATGAACTCTATCAGGAACTGGGGACACCAAAGTTTAGCATTTTTCCTGGAACAAAGTGTCCTCTGGACACAGCTGTCACCAAGTTTTAACCAAAGTTAGGCAAGAACTGCAAATGCCCACCTGCTACCTTCCAACAGAAGAACAACATGAAGAGAAGACCAAGTTCATGATCTAGAATATTTCTATCTTTGGTTAAAAAAAAAAAAGAGGCAAAGCTTTTTCTGAAGGGGCTCATCTTAGTGAACTACGACAGCTCGCAACCAAACCGTAAAATTCTTATGAAAGACAATTGATGTTTTCTACTGCAGTGAACTGGCCGTTCAACAAAAATGGAATTATCATTTCCCTGAACCCACATGCCACATGAGTGAGAAATTAACAGCTAATTAGTGTCGAGCTTTCAGAGCTACAATGAATGAACAACTAAATAGTGATTGGAGCCAAAAAATAAACTCCTGACAATCCACGCATAAATGTGATCATAAACAAAACATGGATAAGTTAAACCATCAGTCAAATAAACAGTCGACTGAATTAAAAATCATCCTGTAAGAGTTCTGTTTATAATAACACAATAATAATAACAAATAAAGAATCTTTGAATTTCTTCATTCATACATTGTTGCTAAAAAGACCTTTTAGTCACTTAGGAGTAAAACATAGAAATGTTTTTTTTCATGTAAATGCAAAGCTTCACATTTACTTGTAATAAAGACAATGTATGTGCTCGTTTTTTCTGTGCTTTCAGTAGTTCTGGATTTGTTTGCACAATGACTTTGATAAGAATTTCCAAAATAACGGTCCTGTTCTCAGCCTGCTGCTCAGCTTGTTTTTGTAATTAGTTCTCGTGTGTCTCAGCTGTTCACCTCTGCATAAATGCTGCTGTTTCAGCTCATTCCAGTTGGTTTGCTCTGTTCTAGTAGTAGGTTGGCTCTCGGAGTGGTTTCCTGGAGTTTGTCACCAGATTAAACTGCTTCTCCTTTTCAGTGTTTTGTGATCTGACCTGCTGGAAAGTTTTGTTTCTAGTTGGAATTGTTTTTGGGATTTCTGGATATTTTTTTTGGACTGCTCATATCTTAGTGATGGGGAAATTGGCGCCTCGTGCAGCTCTGACCAATCATTTCAGTTAGAAATAGCGACATCTGCTGGTTGTCTGTTATTAAAACATCCATGCACACATGCTGTCAAAACCTCATGACTTCAAGAAGATTTTAAAGCTTTGTCGATGTTTTTATTAAATGTTTGATCAAAGGTTTGTATACTGCCACCTACAGGACAATAGCCTCTTTGCAGATTTCCAGTCAGGGTTCAGACCTCACCATAGCACTGAACCTGCACTAGTTAGATCTTAGTGCAGCCTTTGACACTAGAGACCACAGCATCTTACTCCAGAGACTAGAGCATGACATCGGGATCAGAGGATCTGCTCTTCAGTGGTTTAAATCCTATTTATCTGATAGGTACCAGTTTGTTCATGTAAATGGACATTCCTCCCATTATAGTAGAGTTAGCTACGGGGTCCCACAGGGCTCAGTTCTAGGACCCATCCTAATTATGCTTTACATGCTGCCTCAAGGGAATATAATCAGGAAACACTGGATTAATGTTCACTGTTATGCAGATGATACACAGTTGTATGTATCTATTAAACCCGACTAGAATGACTGCGTAGAAAAACTTAGTGCCTGCATTAGTGACATCATGATTTGGACGGCAGTTAATTACCTCCTCCTCAACCCAGAAAAAACTGAGGTCATTAAACTAGGTCCAAAATACCTCAGAGATGCCCTCCCTGTTCAGATGGTCTCCCTGGATGGTGTCAATATAGCCTCCAATCCCACAGTTAGAAACCTGGGGGTTTTATTTGACCAGGATTTATCATTTAAGGCTCACATATCACAGGCTTGTAAAACTGCATTTTTTCACCTACGCAATATTTCTAGAATCAGAAACATATTATCTAGAAGTGATGCTGAAAAACTCATCCATGCATTTGTTACGTCTAGGCTGGATTACTGTAACTCTTTGCTAGCAGCGTGTCCTAAAAGTTCTTTAAAAAATCTTCAGCTTGTTCAAAATGCAGCAGCTAGATTGTTAGCAGGAACCAGCAGAAGAGAACACATTACTCCTGTGTTAGCTTCACTTCACTGGCTCCCAGTTGAATCTAGAATCAAGTTCAAAATCCTTCTGCTAACTTATAAGACCTTGAATGGTATGGCCCCATCCTATATTAAAGATCTCATAGAGCCTTACCAACCAAACAGAACACTTCACTCACTAAATGCAGGACTGCTTGTGGTTCCTAGAATCTCTAAAAGCACAGTTGGAGGTAGAGCCTTTAACCACCAAGCTCCTGTTTTATGGAATAAGCTTCCAGCTCATGCAGGAGAGGCCGACACAGTTTCTACATTCAAAGTTAGACTTAAAACATTCCTCTTTGGACAGGATTATTACCAGGCTAGCTAGCAATCAGAGATTATTTTTTTATTTATTTTTCTATCTCACGTACTGTAATGAAGTTTGGTTGAATAATTATAATTTTCATTCATTCACTTTCTAAATCATTTTATCCCTTTCGGGGTCACGGGGCTGCTGGAGCCTAACCCAGCCACTCATGGATGAAGGCTCCGGCACCCCTGGACTGGTCACCAGTCTGTCACAGGACCACAATCACACACCCATGCACACTCACATCCACACATAGGCACAATTTAGAGTGACCAATGAACCTATAACCCATGTTTTTGGACGGTGGGAGGAAGCCGGAGTCCCCAGAGAAAACCCACACATGCACGGGGAGAACATGCAAACTCCACACATACAGGTCTTGTTTTACACCCCCAGCTGTCCCCCACTCCCATCTGGATGAACATGAACTGTTTGAACGTATAGTTGTAGAGTTAGATAAGCTAATTCTACTTGAACAGTTCCGTCACATCACCAGTCAGCCCTCGGAGAGAATCCCTCCTTCATGTGGACATCCCTGAGGTTTCTTATTATTTACCCAAAATCTGGATTTTAGGAGTTTTTCCTCACTGAGAGGAAGCGTTTAGGGCAGCGATTCCCAGCTTGTTATAGTCTGTTTAGTTTAGTTTAACAGTCAGCTGTTGCTTATATTTCATGACTGACTTTGTTTTTCTTCCAAACAGAAGCCCGTTGAGGCAACGGCGTTGTAAGATTTAGCTAAAGAAAAAAATTGAATTGAATTGAAATTTTATCTTGATAAAGGTTTGACTGTTCAGTGTTTGATAGTTTGACAAATCGATCAAATGTTGTGGAACTCTGCGTGTGTAATCGTGTAAAACAGTGTTTTTGAAGGTTTTTAATTTGGAAAAACATACTGTTATCTTAAGGACTTTTGTTCAATAATATTTGATATAAACTCTAATAGTTAGAGACTTGAAAATGTGCTGACTCTCATTTGCATTGATGGTGTCGGATCACAGATAAAGATCATTTGCATAATAATTTGGAACATGCTGTACGTCACAAAAAACTTAGCACACACACGACAATGGTACGTTCCATTTCATTGGCGTCCCTTGAGGTGGTCGCACCTTCAAAGGGCTTGAGGAAGAAACAGACCTGCAGCCGCTCCTCTGTACAACCCACAGACCCAGACAACCAAAAAGCAGCAGAACCCATACGGGTCTATCTCTGTTCGGCTGCATTTGACTCAGGCAGACCTGTTAGTAAAATTCCACAGATTACAAGAATATTTAAAAATGTGGTTAAAGTGATGGTGAGGTGTGGTGATGACTCATGATATTCATTCTCTTCTGTTGCAGCTTGAAGATGAATTTGCTGTCAAGAACACGAGCGTTCCTCACTATGCTAGCCCGCTGGGGGCCGGCGGCCCGACAGAGAGAGAAGAGCGGCGGTTGCCATCATAGTGGGGCGATTTCCCCCCCAGCTCCATGTAATGATGATGTTTTTTTTCTTATTTTCATCAAGACAATAAAAAGATCTCCCAGTTTTAGTTTCATTTCCCCCCTACCAGCTTAATGCTCAAACTGGGCCACAGACAGACGGAGTTACAGTTTAAAACGGCTGTCAGGAGTGCAGCACACTGCACCGAGAAGACTCTGGTGAACCCAGACAGGGCGACGCGTTTGCCGGCGCCGGCCAAAACGTAGAAACATCAGCTACTTGCTCGACATCCTCCATGTTTTCCATGATGTGGTCAAGGAATGAAGCTCTTCGCCATCAAGATGCTTCAAGACGTCAAGCAGTAAATTTGATGGGCGTCAAAAGAGAGGCGGCAGGCGCGAAGTTGACACCTCAGCAGCGTTTGGTGTGAATGCACCATAAGACTGGATTAATGGTTACAAAATCATAAAGTTTTTCTAAGAAGAAAGTGGAACGTTGTGGGTTTTGGTCAGTAACTAACTGAACCAAATATCTCATTTGCCATCAAAGGTCACAGACTCCTGATCTAAACCACCTAATTTCTTTAGAATGGAAAACAGCTTATCGACACCACCCCCACCCCCCGCTTTACTGCCTTTATGGTCACAAACGGAGGATAAAAGGTTTCTCGCAGATCTTTTGAATTAGTCTGTGAGGCTGCAAAGGTCAAACCGAGAGGTGAGCTAAAGGTTCGTTTCGCCCTCCTTCCATGTGATTTTGTGTCATATATGTATGTTCGTGTTCATGTTGAGTTTGGACATTTTTTGGATAATCAACTGAACAAATTCTAATTCTTATTCATTTCATTATGAAGGGTTGAATTTTATAATAGAATGTTAGTTGGTTTTGGTGATTTTTGGTGATTAGTGAACTCCTTCTCTTTCTTCTCTGGTCAGATGATGTCTCTAAAGGGTCTTCTGGCTCCAACAGCCTTCCTCCTCCTCGTCTTCCTCTTCTCGTCTTTCGGGCCCGCACAAACTGAAGTGGTGAAGTCCATTTCAGATTGTGCCGACTTCCTTCTTGACCAAACTGCTCCACAAATTCCAGGCATCCTGGAGGATGGGAAGATCCTGGACCAGAACCGATACAAGCCCATCTGCCAGACCTATAATAACACGAGAAACTTCCTGACGCTTTATGACACCAAAGAAAGAATCCCCGTGATTTCTGCTATCAAGTTTGTTCAAGACGGAAAACCTGGAAAAAGACCCAACATTAAATGGATGATTGAGCCTCAGGTAACCAAATAATATCATCACATAAAATCAAAAGACCTGTGTTGTTTCTAGGACATAGTTTCTGCAGAGGAGCTAAAGCAGAGCACCTTAAGCCAAAGCTTTAGAGGGGTCTCTAATGTCTTATTCACAGCTGCCCTTACAGGTGGATACAGGCTGTATGAAGCAAACAAAGGTCAAAATCTTTGGGAGTCAAACCTGTACACAAATTTTTAAGATAGTAGATCTCTCTGTGAACCCGTAGATCGCAAACGTTTAGCACAATCTTTTTCTACAGGCATGCTGCAAGCAATGAGTCGTAGAGAACACTTTTGCATCATGTAAGGGTCAGTAAGAGGGGAGTAGGCTCGTCGCACAAATGTTTCATTCTTTCCACCCTTCTATACCCTGCACACTGTGAAAGGAGCTCCTTTTGTGCAGCCTGACTGTTAGAAATGAGGAAATGAGACAATCAGAGTGTAGTTTGTGTGGACATCCTATAGGTGCCCTACACACACTTGTGTATCACGTGCACACCCTCTGAGTGCAACATTTGCATGTGGTCAGTAAGGAGCCAGTACTCAAGCCTTACTAGTCGTTGCTCTGTATGACATCATCACCCGTGCATTACAATTGAATGTAACCTACGTTATCAATACAAACACTCTACGATACACTTACTACACTCACGACAATGGTACTGTCCATTGCCAAGAGGTGTCGGTACGAGCCTCAAGGGAACTGCAGGACACACTGCACTCCCTTTAGGTACCATTGCTCTTCTCACCGACCTTTCACTCACCATGGCAACCCAAAATCCTGCAGCACCTGAACACATCAATCCTCACACGGTGCATGTGACAAAAGCTTTAGGTCGACCGTTAGTAAAATTATAAGAACTATTAATAAATGATGTTCATGTTTCCTATTCTGATCATTTCATTTTTTCTTTTTTGCAGCTTGAAAATGAATCTGCTGACAAGAATATGAAGAAAGACAACGGAAAACAGGGAATCGACAGTCACCAGGCTTTAGATTCTGATTATAAAAGCAATGGCATCTATGACAGAGGCCACATGTGTCCCAGCTCTTACGCCTCCACCGAAACGGCCAAAACCTCCACCTTCACCCTGACCAACGTTGTCCCACAAGTGCAGTCGTTCAACCAGGGAAGCTGGCAGAAGATGGAGAGCTGCATCAAATGTTTCATGGAAACGTTCTGCAAAAACAACAATGGAGCAACGGAAGGTTTTGTGGTGATCGGAGCCAAACCCGGCACGAACAAGCTCAAGGACCGGGTCAACATTCCCTCCATGATGTGGTCGGCATTCTGTTGCTATAGCGACAGCGAAAAGGCGTGGTTAGCAAGTGCCCACTGGGGCGCCAACGTTGCTGACGAACCCAAAGACAAATCAATGCAGACAAAGACTCTGAATGAACTCTATCGGGAATTTGGAACTCCAGAAGGGAATTTCAACATCTTTCCTGTAACAAAGTGTCCTCTGGACACAACTGTCACCAAGTTTTACCCAAAGTTAGGCAAGAACTGCAATTGCCCAAAGAAGATCTAGTCATGAACAAAGTCATGATCTAGATTATTTTCATATTTGGTTAAAAAAACAGGCAAAGCTTTTTCTAGGGGTTTCATCTCCTGTAACCGTTTGACACCGGAGCTTTAGCGTCGGCAGTCCCCAAACTACAGAAACTCAACCGTTTACACAATTAACGTATTTCCAACAGAATCTGATGCTACGTTTTCTGCGTCAGAATCTGCAGGAATTTTGTTTATTTGCTTTAATGGTTGAAAAGATATGAGAATGTTGGTTTCCTGGCGCCGTCGACAGCTCCGATGTTAAAGGTTTAACTATGACAGCTCGCAAAAAAACATAAAATAAAACGAAAAAAAAAGGAATCCAAAACAAGAGACGACTGTTGTTTTCTCCTGCTGTGCTTGCTTTAAAAAAGTGCCACATAAATAAGAGTGAATCTGCACTGAGTTTGTCTTTAATTGTGAACAGTTGTTTATACTAATTCTACATTTTTTTCTCCTTTAGTTTCTGCAAAAATGAAAAAAGAATCTGACAACTTTTTAACTGATAACCTCTATTGCAAACATGTTTTAACAATATTATAAAAAATCAGAGTTTGCTAAATGCATTTAACGTCTTTAAAAATAATAATAATAACTTTGGATTTTAATACGTCTATGGCGTACAAATGAAAGTTTATAGCCCCTCCCACATCCGTCACCCCATAAACATGTTTTTCAGTGCTGGGGGGTGGGATGGACACACACACACATACATTACCCAAGGAAAGTGGGACCTTCTGTCCCCTAGCGGGGGATCCTATTCTATCTGAGCCTGGAGGTGTTTTTATGGTGGGGGTTCTGGTCTTGGCCCTCTGGGGCCGGGCCTCTTCTAAATTCCAACATTGGGTGAGCCTGGGTGGACTATTTTCTCAACGCTCTTTGGGGACCCCCACTTCTCTTGATCGTCCCTCCTCTAGGTGGGGGTGGCCGGCCCCTGCCGAGCTCTTTTCTGGATCTCCTGCGGTTGCCTGGAGCTTGGGGGTGGGTCTCCCTTGGGGAGCCCTGGTTCGTACTGAGGTGGTGGTGGGCGATTTGTCTGGTGTGCAGGGGGCCTCTCAGGGGGTGGGGCTGGGCCCCCTGGCGCGATGGGAGGGCTGCTCTTCTGCCTGAGCTAATGAATGAATACATTTTAATACAAAGAAAATATCTTTTCATTTTTCAAAGCATTAATAAAATTGATTGATAGGATTCACAGATCTAACTAACCAGACATAACTATGAGAATTTTTTTATTTAAAAAAATATAACAAAATCAGACTAGCAGTCTATTAAAATAATGTTTTTTAAATATTAATAAACAAAAAAAATGTCTCCTGTGACTTTTAAAACATGGCCTAATATTGACTCGAACATACAAATACATAGAATATCTTTATTACTCGTTCAATGACGTGTTCTCCAGCATAAAACAAGAATAAAAAAGACATGGCTGACATTTACAGATCTAACTGCTGAAATATTTAGATGAGAACTAAATATTATAAAACATTATAAAATCCTAAAACTTCACAGGACAGTTTTTCTGAAATCCAGAAATGGAGACGGAATATTGTCTACAAGACACCAAAGCAGGCAGCAGGAAGCTGTTCACATGCTTGTGGGACGGCTGTTCACATGCCGTCCCACAAGTGAAGTCATTCAACCAGGGAAGCTGGGATAAGATGGAGAGCTGCACTAGATGTTTCATGGAAAGGTCTTGCTAAAACAAGAGTGGAGCTACTGAAGGCTTTGTGGTGATCGGAGCCAAACCCGGCAAAAACAAGCTCAAAGATCAGGTCAACATTCCCTCCATGATGTGGTCGGCGTTCTGTTGCTACAGCAACAGCGAAAAGGCGTGGTTAGCAAGTGCCCACTGGGGCGAGAACGTTGCTGAACCCAAAAACAAATATCTGCAGACAAAGACTCTGAATGAACTCTATCAAGAATTTGGAACCCCAGAAGGGAATTTCAACATCTTTCCTGGAACAAAGTGTCCTCTGGACACAACTGTCACCGAGTTTTATTCAAAATTAACCTTGCTGCCAATCTGCGACTGCACACCTCCTCCTATCTCTGTTGAGGAAAAAAGTGAACTCTGAAACCAGAAACACTGGAATCTGCTGTCTGCTCAAAGGGTCTGTTTGTTCAAGAATAAATTCAGAAGATCTTCATCTCAAACCCGACCATCATTTAGAGCCCAAAGCAGTCAACCCAAAAGCCCCCGACTCTCCTGACCCCCAGCTCTTTACAGCATAGAGGATCTCACTGCTCAACCTCCCTTTTCTGCAATAAGAAAAACATCTTTTTCTGGAAACATCTTATCGGGGATTTTTGGTGAGAAACAGGGAAATTTCTGGCTGTACATTCGCTCTTCACTTTTCTTTCCTGGAAGGAATGGATGAAAGCATTATTAATCATGGGTTAGTTCTGGTTATAAATTCAGTTATTTTCAAGCTCCCTGGGTTAGAAAGGAGCTGCACTATTGTCAACACCTCCAAACAGAAGAAGACCAGGTTGATAAACTAGAATATTTTCATATTTGATTAAAAAGCAGGCAGAGCTGTTTCTGGGGGGTTTCATCTCCTACAATCCTTTGAAACCGGAGCTTTAGCTCCAGCGTGGACGTAAGTCTTCAGACGTTTATGCAATCGACGTATTTCCAACAATTCTGATGCCGCTTTTCTTTGTGTCAGAATCTGTTGGAATTACGTTTATTCACTTTAATGGACAAAGAGTTACTTTAACGTTTTGCTTTGCTGGCGACAGCTCCAATGTTAAGCCCTGTGTTGGGTGGGCACTGCAGTGATGACCCCTGTGGTTGGGCCGGACCTTGGAATAAACGGATCCCCTTAATATTGTTTCTGCTCAGCAGTACTGAGCCAGACATTTTTCCTTAGAGCGGCAGTTTTTAGTCTTTGTTCAGTTTTCCTGTGGGGGGTGTCATGTATTGTGGGGGCTGGGTGGATGGAGGGAGGAGCTGGGGGAGGGAAGAGTGGTTGTAATTATAATTTTTATTGTTACTTTATTTTATTTATGTAAAGCGCCTTGGGTTTTCAAATGGAGGAAAGGCGCTGTACAAATAAAGTTTGAAGTTTAAAGGGTTTACTACGACAGCTCGCAACCGAAATGTAAAACTGTGGTTAAATGTACCCAAAAAGAGACGACTGTGGTTTTCTTCTGCTGCGATTGCTTTAAAAATATATAAATATTAAATATGTGTGAATCTGCACTGAGTTTGTCTTTATTGTGAACAGTTGTTTAAACTAATTCTAATTTTTTTCTCCTTTAGTTGCTGCAAAAATGAAAAAAGAATCTGACAACTTTTTAATTGATAATTTTTATTGTAAACACGTTTAAACAATTCTATACAAGTAGAAAAGAACAGGAGTTGCTAGATGCATTCGGTGTCTTTTCATAAAAATAACTCCTGTTTCACAGTTAATACATTTGTAGAGCAAAAGAAAACTTTGAATTTTAATCCATCTATTACATACAAAGAAGCTTTTTTAGCCCCTCCCACATCCATCACCCCAAAACCATGTTTTTCAAACATCATCTATAGAGTTGTGACCACTGGAGATCCAGAAATTATTACAAAGTCTTAGTAAATTAATTAATATGGAGTATTTGGGCCACCATAACAAAATATATATATTTACAAGAAAAAAGTTGTAAAATTATGAGGAAAAAGTTGTAATTTTACTAGAGTAGTTATAAAATTATTGGAAAAAGGCAAGAAAAAAAGTAAAATTACAAGAAAGTCTAACTTTATAATAAAATTATGAGAAAAAAGTTGTAATTTTACAAGAATAGAGTTCTAAAATAAAGAGAAAAAGTTGTAATATGAGCATAAACTTGAGCTGATATTTACGTTATAATTTCACATGTTATAAATTGAGAAATCACAAAATTTAAGTTCTAAATTTATGAGCCACTAAAAAGTCTGTTTACTTAGAAAATAAAAAAACGAACGAAAATAGAAAAGAATTTGTTATAAACAGTTACTGGTTTCACAAATATGGAAATACTAAGTCTTTCAGCGAGTCGACATTGTCGCCTTAATAAAAGTATAAGGAAATTTAAAGAATCTGCAGGACAGTGGGCCTCTTCAACAGAAGATTCTCGACCAAAAAGGAGTGAATTTCAGGCAGATGCGCCGTTTACGTCGTCAGCAGTACAGCTGGTCGATTTCAAAATGCACATGGATTCCTAAACTAAAAGCTTACGGCATCGACATAAATGGCTGCATTGACGTATTTATTTGGCACATAGTGTTTGTGAAGGATTAAGCAACCAACTAGCCAATATTTTCAAAAAAGCGTGGCTTTTTCACATAACTTTACGACTTTTTCCTCGTAAATGTAATAACTATGGTAGCCTTAATACTCTGTTGTGTAATGTAATTAGTTAGCTTTTAATGATAAAACTGCAAAAAACAGAAAAAATCCTGATGGAAATTCATAATTCTGATTTTAGGTTTTTGTTTTTACAAGAACTTAAAAAAAATAGAATTAGTCCATGACTTTAATTATTGCTCTTATTATCAGAAATTGTTTGCATACATCCATCATATATTCATAAGTCTCATGCAGCATCCCAGTGGTTTCTATGGAGACAAGCTTAAATCAGCTGGAACCCCAAACTTAAGTCCCTGAATAAAATACTCATAATAAACATAAGTAATACCATAACGATAAAAAATACTGTAAATGTATCCAAAATGAAACCCTACACTATTTCAATAAAAGAAAGCATATGAAACCAAATGCTAATGCTAGCTGAAGATACATCAATCCGGTTCGCTAAAACCTGCCTAAGAAAACTCTTGAGGTAGTTCGTAACAAAGGTAATCACCTACTAAATCGAAAGAAATTAAATGAAATTGTTAAAAAGAATCTGCCGGTGGCTAAGGCAGTGGAATGTGTCCACACGGCGTGCAGGGTTTGGCCCGTGTCTGTGATTTTTTTGACTGCCATCGATCTTGTGAGATAACCTGAGTCTTGTGTAACCAGAATTTTATGGAGCTCAAATCTCGCTTCGAAGGTGAAAACAGCGAGAAACAAAAACAATGTTTGTGTAAAGATATACTTAAAGTACAAGAAAAAGTTTGAACGTTGTGTCTACAACCACAGAATGTCCATCTGTATCAAAACTGAGCTACGATGTCATCACAACAGAGCAGTTAATGCAAAGAAACCATCCGGTCAAATAAAAGAAAATCACTTTCTAAAATGATTTATATTAAAAAGTAGTGTTTTAAAATCTCTTACTTATCAACAATCTTAAATGTAATAAACTAATGTGGAGAAAACGCATGCAAGCATGTGTTCTGTTGACTCCCAGAATGTGGGGTTGGGTCCATGAATCTACAAAGTCCATCATATTTCTGACGTCTTAACGCCCATCAGTCAAATCTAACCAGCTCTATGCAAAAGTGTGAGGAAAAGTCATCTGTCAGAAGAAGGGGATCGCCCCATTAGAGTTCTGGAGGTTGTGGTGTTCCTCACCATGGTCCACAAGCATCATGGAGGTAAGACGAATATCTTTGGAATTGTTGTCTGGTTCTTCAAGGACTGACTGAGTTTGACCAAAGACAAAAGATGCTTGTCTTCTTTGTTTTGGAACTGTTCTGGATCTTCAGGCGGAACCAACACCCACATGTTCGGACTTGCATTTCCACAGCAAGCAGTGGCAGAAGCCAATCCGTTGACTGTATCTTCACGCGGAGTTGTAGTTTTAGCCGTGTAGCATTCCAACGTTTCCCCAACAGCTCTGGAGCAGAGCGCTTGATGTTGGGAACAGCTGGAGGCGTTTGTGGATGTTCAGGTGGTTAAATGACTCTTTCTGGTTTGATGAACTCAGCTGCGTCTCCATCAGAGTAGAACAGGAGTCCGGCGTGGAGCGGCTGAGTGAAGGTGGTCTGGACTCTGTGGAGCAGAGTCATGGTTTCAGAGACGCTGTAGAAGGACAGAACGCCGGCTGCGTGGTCCAGGTACACTCCCACCCTGAAGGGCTGTGGGCCCGACACGGCAGTTTTGACGTTGTTATGCCAGAACGTGTAGCTGTTTGGTTCGCAGCACAACGCCCAGGACTTGTCGTTGCAACCCAGCAAGCACTCGTTCAGACGGCCTGCTCTCCGGATGTTTCTGTACGTCACAGCAACTCGAACGCCGCCCCGCCTCGACTCCACCTCCCAGTAGCAGCGTCCGGTCAGACTCTCTCTGCTCAGGACCTGATGCCACGCCGTGAATCTGTCGGGGTGGCTGGGATGAGGCTGTTCTTCCTTCATGTACGTGGCTTTCTTGTCGTCTTCGGACAACAGCAGGTGTGGATGGGCCGTGTTCGGATCCATCGTTAGCTCGCACGAATGTCGTAAGAACCCAGCTCTGGTCTTTGGTTCTGGTTCTGACAGTAACACATCAACTTCAGTCACAGTCAGGGAGATTTCTGCCTGTTTGTCCCTAAGGAGCTCCTGTAGTTTGTCTCTGGTGTCTGCTGCAGCTGCCGTCACCTCCTCAAAGTACCTCAGAGGACGAAGGTGGAAGCTGGATGAGTGTGCGGACTGACTGAGTGCTGACACTGAGGCGTATCTGTGCAGGAACTGGCTGTGGTCCTCTGTGTGTGAGAGCTCCTCCATCTCTCTGTCTTTGCTCTTCAGATCCCTGATCTCCTGCTCCAGGATCTCCTGAAGATCCAGGACTCGACTCACTTCCTTTTCCTGCTGGGATCTGATCTGCTGCTTCACCTCAGAACGGGCTTTCTTGAAGTGATGGATGAGTTCGGTTAGAATGATCTCGGTTTCCCGCACTGCTTTGTCTGCCCCATCGCTGATGTTCTGCGCCTCCAGTTGAAGGATCTTCACATCTTTTGCTCGGCCTTCGATCTTCTCCAGGATTTGTTCTCGAGTCTCCTGGAGTTTCTTCTGCTTCTCGGCTCTTTCTGCTGCTGTTGACACCGTCTCATGATCTTTGTGTTCGTCCATCAGACAGAGATAACAGATACACCTCTGATCAGTGCGACAGAAGATCTTCATCACCTCATCGTGAAGAGAGCAGACGTTCTCCTGTGGTTTCTTGCTGTCGATCAGTTTGTGATTTTCAAAAGCAGGAGATTCATAATGAAGCTTCAGATGTTCCTCACAGTAAGAAGCCACACACACCAGACAGGACTTGACGGCTTTCATCTTCCTCCCAGAGCAGACGTCACAGGACACATCTTCAGGTCCAGCGTAGCAGTGATCACCTGACACCGCGCCGAGGCCGGTCTTCTTCAGCTCCTCCACCAGCTCCTCTAACGTGGCGTTCTTCACCAGGACCGGCCTTGGGGTGAAGGTGTTCTTACAGTGAGGACAGCTGTGGGTCCCCCTCTGATCTTCTTCATCCCAGTGGGCTTTGATGCAGTCCATGCAGTAGCTGTGTCCACAGGGAACAGTCACCGGATCCGTCAGAAGATCCATGCAGATCAAACATGAGATGGAGTCTCCTTCCAGCTGAACCACTCCGCTCTGCTCCATTTGAACGTTCCGTTAAACCGGTTTAAGGATCTGTTCTGGATCGTCTTTCTTCTGTGGTCACTGGTTTTCAAAGGAAGGAGAAAGAAGCTGGAATGGTTAACAGGCTTAAAAAAAACTCCTCCTCCTGCTAACATCAGAGCATTCAAAGCCTTCATGAAGAACCGTAACCAACATTAGACGTTTGACTCAGAGCTTCAACCACCTGCAGAAATGTGTGAAACTCTGTAGTTTGGTCTGAACGGCACAAGTTGGACATTTTTGTTATAAAAGCTCAGATTTGTTCATTACTAGGGGCGTGTCTTCACTAAAAACCTTATTCAAACTTTGTACCGCCCATTTGTCAATGTGGGTGGAGTTAAATGCTGTCAATAGACCGGTTCACAGTCTATTGATCCACTTACACATACACGGGTCAAAGGTCAAGGCCTCATCGGACAGTAAATATGGCCAAAACTCTGCCATTATAATATATTTAAAGGCAAATTTACCGGACTGACTGCTTAAACGCCGTTTTCCTGTTAAGTAGGTCAGTTAGCGAATTAAAAGGCGCTTGCCTATGCAACAGGAAGTACATCTGAAGCTACATACACACCAGCCTCAGCAACTGCCCTTCAAGCAACCGCTTTCAATAAAGAGTCACTGTAAATGTCTGCAAACTAGCGTTTAGGGCTTCCATGTTCAAAACTCTCACGCCCACATGTCACAACGTAATTTTTAAAGTGCGTTCTCACGCTCTACTGAACGGAACGCACACTAGAAGCTCAACCAGTTGAACTTTTAACTGCTTAAGCGTCAAACAGCAGAACTTTGACCAATCAGGGACTGTGATCTGGCAGCGACGTAACAGTGATGTCATTCTCAAAACGAAGAATTGTCAACAGTTTGAAAAGCAACCATGAAGGAGAAATTAATCATTTTGGTTTCTGTACGGATGGAATTAAAAGATAACAAGTCATATTTTGGAATAGAGCCGTGGAAGCAAAAAAAAAATAAAAAAATCCTGGAGTAAGAAACGTGAGATTTGCAACGCTTTGACATCACCAAACCTCTTCCAACTGTAGGTGGCTGACATCCGATGGTAAAAGTAGAAAACAAGCAAGACAAAGAAAAATGGAAGTATGTATGGACGCAAAGCATTTGATTTGAATTTCATAAGGGTTAGGGATTGTTACTAGGCAACAGTTGTCTGTTTCAATATTAGGCCATCATGATACATGACTATAATACACTACAGATCTTTGCTAGTAGAAGAAGGCTAATATATGCTTTATGGACTATCTTTGATTTGATTTATTTTATTCGTGAATCATTTTATTTTTTGACTGACTGTAAATGTCAATATTGCTTACTGACGATGTCACTGAACAGTCTGGTCTGTACAGGTACTTCCTGTTTGGAACTCTAGTGGGGAGGGGATCACTCAGTCCAGTTCTCATATACAGTCAATGGTGAAACCACAACACGTTTCATCCACTTTGATCAATCTGAAGCTGCTCCCAAAGCAATTCTGAACCCACATGAGAGCTACCTTTCAAAATAAGAGCAATTTGAAGCTTTCGCTTTATAAAATTGAAAAGATGTTCTGCTGTTTCAAGCAGGATCTCATTGTCCTTTCTCGTAGGAGTCGCCACCATCTAACCCGAGTTCAACAGGATGTGGGACAATGTTGGGGTGGGGGGGGGGGGGGGGGTAGGAAACAGCTCTGGTTCATGATGAGTTCATATTTACTGCACTTTACTCCAAAACACACCTCCTCTACATCCAGAACTACCATCAATAAATCCCGCATGAGTTTACAAAAATTATCCTGCAGTTTGAATTCCTCAGGTTCTTTTTTTTTTTAATAAATGTGAAGTTAAATTTGACTGTAATGCAAAAGCTGTCATTAGGCATGAGCATGTAATTTCTTAATCCAGCTAAATGGGTTTTTTTTATTCGTATGATAAAATATTTAAGAAAATTGTTGCCAAACCTGTCCAGCAAAGAACTGCAAATACTAACCTGCAACTGAAGAATTCAATATACAAGAAAATATAACATTTTTAAGCAAAAAAAATAAAAGATTTAGTCATAAATCCACCAAAAATAAACAAATAAGCTACAAGGTGAAGGTTAGGCTGCGAATGAATAAAGAGGAGTGTAAAATAATAAAAAATAATGCAATACAAACCTGCTAAATGAATGTTTTAAAAATGTTTTTCCAGGTTTTTCCAGGTCTGCTCACTAAAAAAACGAAAAATAAGAAATATTTGGGGGTCTGCGGATCACGTGACCCAGCGTTTGCAACAAAGAGGCGAAAAAAGTTTCAATGAAAATCGACTTAAAATCGTCGCCAGTCAGCTCATATATATGAAGTAAACAACAACACGCCGCGTGCTTCGAGCAACGCAACAAAAACGATTCGACAACGAATAAAAAAGAGACTGAAGAGAAGATGTAGAGCTTTTTTTAACCAGCCCCCCAGCAACAGAGCAGCCCAGCGACGGACACACCCACCGACCTCCATTTAGGGTCAAACACCGGAATTTCCGGTTTCGTTACCATGGTGACTTTCTTTCATCTTTTTTATGACATTTTTTTTCTGTTTCAGCTAAAAGAAAATTGTTTCAGAATAAAATCCGCCGTTTATAAACTTACTGTTTTAAATAAAATAAAAAAACGAACAAAAAATATATCACTAAAGGATTCTGGGAAGTCGAGTCAAAATCTTTGAAGAGTCAAACGTTGTTACTTAAATTTCTTTCGGGTAAGTGATAAAATGTTTTAATAGAAATGTTTTGAGTCCATAAATAGGTATATGTGCATTGTGAAAATATGTGAAAGAAAAGTTTGCTAACTTGAGGCTGGTTAGCTTCCCTTGTTTCTTGGTAAATGTAATCCAGTTCTGCCAGGGTTTCCCACAGTGCCTTTCATGTTCTTTGCTCCCTTTGATGTATTATGTCGCATGATTCCCAGGAACCTAATCTGATTTCCCCTCTGTGAGTTTTGTAGATTTCTCAGCCAGTCCAACCCATCTCCATTCATTATGCAGTAGCGATTGAAGCCTCTTCAGTCCCCGTTTGGATTCATCTTTGGGTTCATCTGTGTGGTCACAATCCCACCACAGAGTTAATAATCCCACCTTCTGAAAACTTCAGATTTCAGATCTCCTGCAGCTTCAGATGTCCTGGAGGAGCTGACAGTGGAAGTTTAATAAAATCCCTTTGAGTTATGGTGTAATTTCAGGTGATAGTGTGAAGCTACGTTCACACCGCCCTCCGCAACGCTCGTTCAAGCGACCAGTTCCAATGAAAAGTCAATGTAAAGGAACCTAAATGTGTAAAAATTCTCTCTTACAGCTAATCATAGTTTTAAGACTGTTTTTGGAAGCTATGTACAAAATGTGCAGCCATTGAATGCACATTAAAAGCTAAACCAGGTTGAACTTTGACCAATCAGTGAGTTGGATTTGGTAGTGCAGAATGAACGGCATCCATGTTTAATTCATGGAAATGCTAACGTGATCATGGAGGAGAAACTAATAATAGCGGTTTGATCCTGCCTGGAACAATGTCTTTCATATATCAGAATAGAGCTGTGAAAGAAAAAACCTGGAGAAAGATTCACCAAATTTGCACCTTCTTAAACATTTTCACCAAATCTCTTCCATCTGTTGGATATGTGCTGCTAAACAGTAGAAAAAGAAGAAGAAGCCCCTCCCTGCTTGTCCAGTGTGAACACAATGGGCTATACTCGTTTTCAAAAATGCAAACTAGCACATTTTTTACATGTGTCACATACCTGGTGTGTATGCAGCTTTAGGTAAACGTGAAACTATAATGATGCACAATGTCTTTGTCTGTTGTTGCTCTGAAAGAATCTATAGTTTTCCTCAAACTTCAAGCATTTCAATAAAGCAGTTTGTGCTCATCTTGTTTCTGTGATAGAGTGTTACAGGAACGTCCACTGATGGACGGGAATCATCTGGAACCACTGAAATAAGTTGGTACACTGTCACGTGGACCATACAAGTGACCCATTTTCAGTTTTTTTCAGTTTTTCCTTTAAGCTGGACTGCAGGCCTCAGATCCTCGGTTGTACTTCATCATCGAGGAGCAGTTTACTCCTCAGACCAGCAGGTGGCGGTAACAGTCAAAGAACACTATTCACCTGCTCTGCAGAAAAGTAAAGGCTGAATAACAGAAACTGAATCCTTTTTGTTAATGCAAAGTCTTTATCCGAAGTTCAGGAAAATGATCATTAAAATACATTTTGTTTGACTTTAACCTTGAAAGTCAAAACTATTTCCACTGATAAAAGTTTCAGGTGATTTTCCACCTGTGTGCTGCACATTCTTCAATAACTGACAGATCTCTGTTCTTCAGACTGAAGTTTTCACTGAATAAAATATTTTTCAGGACGACATTTTTGTCATTTTTATGACACAACAGACGTCTCATGAGGAGAGTTCGCGACGTTTAAAAACATGAATGATTTTACAGCAAAAACACATGAATCCTCCTCTTTTGCGGTTTAATCTCACAGACAGCAGTTGAACTTTTGAACTGTGAGTTACTGTTGAACTTTGAAGATTTCCTTGTTTGGTGAACAGAAGGTTAAAAGGTGGGCGTGGCTTAAACTTTATTAGACGACAGGCAGTCCATCTGCTTCTGCTTTCCTGGTGCATGTTCACACCGCACCTTTGAGGGTGGATCATTCCCGTTTTTTGTGTTTCCTTTTTCACAAAGCATTCTGGGAATGAACAACTAAAGCATGTGACTTCTGAGACGCAACTGCTGTGTGTTTGTGTTAAACATTATCTATGATTGGTCCTGAAGGATGATCAGAGGTGGAGGTGGGCAGATGTGATGATCTGGAGAAGAAAACCAGAAACCACAAAGAACTTCTGAACATATTGTAGAGAAATCTCATTGGATAAAATGAATTCTACTAAATCTATCACCAAAACAAAGTCTAATATTTTTAAAGTGAAATAAAACATTGAAAACAGATGTAGAACTAAGACTACAGTCACATATCCCAAATTGCCACAGCGCTGCGACCGAAATGCAAGTTTTTCAGCAAATTTATTAAGTAGCCAGGCTTGAGCATTTGTAATTTAGAGACAGCTGTCCCATTTTTACATGCTGCGCGAGGCCCAGGAACATTTAGAGGTTGTGCGGTGGCAGTCCAGGGACAGGCAGGTGGCAGGAAGGCAGCAGTATGATAACTGCCACCGTCTGATTGTTAGAAATTGTACGGCAGCAGATCGGGTTCTTGATGAGGGCTGTTGCCAGAACATTGTGTTTTCATGGGAGGCATATTGTCTAAAATTACGTACATTTGTAAATTAACAAGATTATAAAGTGTGCTCGAAATCTGAGTTGTGAATGACCAGTGGTGCAGAAAGGCGCTCTTTTATTTTCCTCCAGGAAACCAGGCGGTTGGTGACAATTGATATAGACAGCCACCCTTTTAGAGACATTTACACATCGTCCAATCAGGGCTGTGTCCAGCCAGCTGCTACTGGCCTGTGGCCGCCCGGCTGTCGCCTGATTTTGTATTTCATCCCCACCTTCCTGACAACCACCATCTGCACTCACGACCACACCAACAATTTTCAACGGAATTGGGAGGCGGCAGCTAATCTCGAAGAATCAGCCGATACCTCCCCATTGCGCGGTGGCAGGTGTAATTGTGGTGTAGCATACGACAGCTCTACACCTCAATACAGCAAACACCGGGGGAGGGGCCAACACTTTGAATTTTGCATTTTGAATGACCCTTAATGCCTTGAATGTGCCTTTTCCGATTTAAGATTCCTTCATTGGCTCAAATGCAATCGTATTTTGTGGCTGCTGGTGGCGTGCTTGGTTTATGTCTGTAAATTCCTCTTTCCCAGTTGGTCAAAGTCTTCAATGACTCTCCGGTGTCTGACTTTACTGAGCCTCTTAATTTTGTTGTTGACCAACAGTGCTCAGTGTGGGGACGGAGGGAACTGCCGACCAGATTAATCTGTATGTCTTCAGTCCATCACAACGTTCAGTACACACAGAAAATCACACACGGGGTGGGGGCGGGGGGTGTAACTACACAAAGAGCAACAGTCAGCATTCCTGAAATTCCCATCACAATTGAAGGATCATGGGATGTGAAACCTGCTCGCATGGAAGCTGCATTGCTGCAGGACGTTTGGCACACCAAGCATGGTGATGCCAGAACACGATGATGGCGAGTTCGATCTGCAACCAGCAGAGGCCATGTTGATGATCTCATCGACCTGAAAGGATCAGAGGAAGAACCTCAGACAGATTCAAAACAGATGTGACATAAAAGAGGAAATCTTTAGAAGGAGGGACAGCAAGTCTTCAAAAACACGGATAATAAAAACTAGGTCACTAATCTGCTGAGCAGAGGTTTCAATCTAAGAGCATTTTTTTCCTGGATTACTGGAGATTAAACACACACAAACTGACTCAGAGGAATTAATGTTTGGAAAGTTGGTCTTTGTTTTAAATCGGTTTGGCGTGTCCTGGAAGTCCGCCTGTTCACACAAACTCGTGTCATGCTGGGGTCAGATGACTGAACATTAGAGCGCCAGCGGCACGTCTGGAATGTAAACACACACGATGGCGAGACGCTGAACTGTTGACAGTTTAATAAGGGCAGGAGGAAGTGCTCCAACCTCACGTCACACATTTATTTCAATTCTTAACGAGATAAAGCAGAAAGCGTGACTTCAATACATCTGGGTTTTTAAGGTGAGGAAGAATCAGGGAAAATGTAAAGCTGCGTGCTACCTTTGGCTACCTGACCCCGCCCTGAAAAAAATGACGGCTTTTCTATTGGTTTTAACACCATAGCAACCATCTTATTTGTTGGTCGCATGGAGGTGATGGACAGGTCAGTGTCATTTTTAGAGGAATCTGCAAAAGTACATTTTTTAATTTCCTTTGCCACAAAGGTATTTTGTTAACCACGCCCACATTCCTAATTTGTTCACATTGTTTGTCTTATCGTTTTGTTCAGCTTGAGCGGATAATACAATGGTAGCTGTTTAGTGCTCTGTTTAGTTTTGGCTTCTTGGAGCCAGCGGGTACTTCCTGTTTCCTGGTCGCTCAGTCCAGTTCATGTACAGTCAGTGGTTGTAACGGCTACTAGTAAAGGGTTTAAATACACAAAAGAACACATTCATCCAGACGGATTCTCATGGAAATGTGTTTGTATTTCCTCTTCCTGCTCTCCATCTTTTTACATTTTTATTGACTGTACTGCAAACTTCTCAGTTTTTTTTAACTCTTTGACAATAGAATTTACTTCCAGCTATAACAAAAATTCGCTTGTGTTTTTGCTTTCTGGTAGATAGTAAATCGAGGCCATTTTGGATCTGAAGTGGTTTGATGCATTTTCCCATCAATAGGATTAAAGGGGTTATGGTCAGTTGGATGTTTCTCTTCCAGCGGCGGTTTCACACACTGAGGTATTTTAGTAAAAACAGAAGGTAAGGCTCAACCTTCTGTCTTTATCTGCTGATCTTCTGCTCTATGTTTTTACTGTTAAGCCGTTTTCCTGTTTTCTTTTCTTTGCTACATTCCTTTGCGTTTCAGGTTCCTTCTTTAGCTCGTACACACCTTAACACACCCTCCCGACAGCGGCGCTGTGTCCAGGGGGTCACATTCCAGCACCAGGCGGCCCCATCCAGCACAGTCGGCGAGCTTCACGCCCTCCGAGCTCCTGATAACCTCTGCTGGTCTGCAGGACGGCAGCTTGAGCGTCTGACCGTCCCATCCCAGAACAATGTAATTTAATCTGCAGATAAAGCCTTTTGGGGTCAAACCTGGTTAGATCCGCTGATGATTCTGATTCATGTTTCAGCTCAAATGTTTTCTGTTCCTTTAAGATTTGTAAAAAAAATTGTTCTTTATTTTGTTTGTTTAACTTTTTTTTTTATCCAAGCAGACCGAAACCTGTTCAGATCAGAATCTTTTTTCAAGGACGATTGGGGTTAAAGGTCACGGCAGCAGCTTCACTCAGACCCAGGATGAGGATGAGCTTCTCATCACCATCCTGCTGGTCCTGATTCCCTGTGATTCCCTGTGGGATTTGTAGTCCATCCCTGACAGACAGAGGGGATGCGGGCTCACCAGAGCGGTGTTGTCAGACGGGATGTGGAGGTCCAGAGTGGCATATCCCGGGTTAGTGCTGGTATCATCACTGCAGGATCCTGATCGAACAGAAAAACCCTTTGAGATGATCAGTTTCCTCTGGAACGTTATCTATGAGAAGTGGACCAGAACCCCAAACACAAAACTCTTAAGGAAACTCAGAACATGGTCTGGACAGGTCTCCCACCTGGAACAAGTTGGGATCTTCAATCGGAAGCTCGTGTATTTTGACATTTTATCTGCAGTTGTGTACTGTAAAAGGCCGTTCATATCAAATTGACGGGCCGCACTAACATTAAACTTTCAGATTAGAGCGAGGGCTGCAAAATATGGTCTTGGGGGCCACAATTTGCCCACGAGCCGCCAGTTTGTGATCCTTGTTCTACATTTTTAGATATAATAAGTATTTACATCATTTCAAACAATATTTATTAACAATAGTAAAAATAATTGAATTTTATGTGTTTAAATAAAGGTTTAAAGGGTTTTTTAATGATAAAATAAATAATCATTCTGCAAAAGAGCTGCTTTTTTATATGGTTTTAAGTTTAGAATGAAGTCCAGGACAAGAAAGTCATGAATGAAAGCAAACAAACAGACAATGATGGAAGATTTTCTCTTCAGTTTATGGAGAAGTTTGTTTCTTTCCTGCAGTTATTTCTGTTCATCCTCCGTCTTGAGTCCTCCTGTATTCTGACTGGAAACAGCAAACCTCCTCTCCTCCCCAGAGAAAGGTTGCAGCTCCTAAGCAGACACAGCTCCTCATTAAAGAACCCAGGAGCTGTGAGCCCTCACATCCATGCAACACGGCCAGCATTCATTATTCACCGACTCTGCAGTCTGCAGCAGTGCTGCCTGTACTGTACTGACCGCATGTTGTGTGCTGCATTGCAGCGCCGTCCTGCTCGTTAGCCGGCTGACCAAACACCTCAGACGCATCCACAGACGTTCTTCTGCTCCAGAACATCTACCGAAGGACTACATTTATATTCTGGATGTATTCTGGTGGAAACGTTTGCATTCATCAGAGCATCATAAATACTGTGAAGTCCATGTGTACACATCACTACAGAGAAAGAGTTTTACTGAGAAACACCAGGATGACATCACCACCCAGTGACGTCTCTGAATTCTAACAAAAATTATCCACTTTTTTCACACCAAACTTTCACAAAAAACAAAACATTTTTATACCAGTATTTATCACTCAAAGTTTTTAGACAGATTCTTCAAGTGTGACGGAGTGAAATCTCTGTGAACATTTCATCCTCACATTCACACTTTTAACAGAGAAACGGATCATGTTTACATGGGCTTATATCAGCTCTTTTTTAAAGCATTGCAACCCTGATCTCAGAGTTATTTTTCACAGTTTAAACACTAAATGTTTTTTGGTTAAAAAAAAGTTTGTAACTTTTACCAGAGGAGCATGGAGACTATCATGGAACTTTAGAGCTAAACATTTCTTTAAAAAACATCCTTTTGGCTTTTTTCTGTAAAACATATATGTAATTTTTATATGTTTTGATTGTCTAGTTTTTCTTTATTTTGATGCATAAATCAGCATACAGTGATAAAAGAGAACAGTTTCTCATGTGCAGCTTTATTTTGAAAAACATAGCTAATTGTCTTCCTAATTTTGTTTGTGGATTCTGTGAGATTTATTTCCCTTTGTATCACTTTTGTTTTTTCTTTTGTTTTTTTTAGTTAATGATTTTTTGTCATGTTGAACATGATAGTATTAGAGTGGTTTATTATTAGGATCAGCTTAAAAGCTCAACAGAGTCTAGTTGATGTTCCGAAGCCGACTTCCTAAAGTATAGAATGTGTCACTTTTAGAGGAATCTGCAAAAGTACATTTTTTTATTTCCTTGGCAACAAAGTTTTTTTGTTAACCTCGTCCACATTCCTAATATGATAATACCATGGTAGCTGTTTAGTATTCTGCTTAGTTTTGGCTTCTTTGAGCCAGCAGGTACTTCCTGTTTGGAGCACCAGGTGGGAGGGGTCACTCAGTCCAGTTTACATTTACAGTCAATGGTAACATCAGAACTGCCTAAAACTAACTAATAAAAGTATAAAGCTTTGTGCTTTTCTCGGCTTCTGTTTTGGGGGGTCACTAGGTGGAGTGAGATGTCATCTGCTAAATATCAAGCTTCTCCAGTTGCTCACATATAAACACATCTACACCTTCTGTCAAACACCAGAGCTTGTTGTTTTGTGCTTACTCCGCTTTTTTCAATTTTAATGTTTGGTCACATTTACACCTCTGGTTTAAAAAAATACATTTTATAGACAAAGTTTAAGTGAAAAATAAAAATAATTGTTCTTTTTTGTTGCATTGTTTATGCTTTCTGTTTTTTGTTTCAAAATAAAAGTCTACCGCACCACATTTCCTGATTTATGTGGCATCATTTCAAAAACAGTGTAGATTTTAGCTCCAAAAAAGAATTTGAAATGTAATATTCTAAAATATTTAGATAATAAAATAGGAGATACAAAATGTTAATGATCTCTGATCTGTTTAAAGTTGCATCAAAATTCAACTTGATATTCAAGCAAGCACAGATGAGGAGCATAAAGTTTACATCCTGCTTGATGTCTGATTTTTACCAAACATACAAACATGATCCAGGCCCACACAGAAGAAATGATGTCGTCAAAACTCCAGATGGATCTTCTCTTCTGTTTGTACGTTCTGCATTTAGAAAAGACGACCTTGATGAAGAAAATCTCCAGACTCTGGACAGAACAGCTGATGCTCTTTTGTTTAAGTAAAAATGTTTCAGGAATTGATCTGAACTCTGATGAAACCAAACAAGCAAACCTAGATCCAGCAATGGTTTAGGACTTCAATTCACAGAATGGAAGTAAACTGACAAACAGAAACGATTAGATAGGTTTTGCCCCTCAGTGGGGAAATTTCCACAATAAAAGATGGAAATAATCTACTGGGCAGATGTGAAGATAAAGAGCTGATCTGGCACAATCCAGACTACAAGCGCTCAGTGTCCTTTTGAGTTAGTTTGTGACATTATGAATTATAAAAACTGCAAATAAAACCACAATAAAACCTAATTAGAACCAAAATAAAGTCAAATTAAAACCCAAATCAATACCACATTAAAGCCAAAAATAAAACAAATTATAACCTAATTAATACCAAATTTAAACCAGATTAAAATTAAATGAAAACCAAATTTTAAACCCAATTTAAATCAAAGTAAAACAAAAAAAATTAAACCAAATTATGAACAAATTATAACCATTATTAAATCTAAATAAAACCAATGGAGCCAAAATGAAACCAAATTAAAACCAAACTAAAACCAAATCAAAATCAAATTAAAACCAGAATTAAATCAATTTAAAAACCAAGTCAAATAAATTAATCAAAAATAAACCAAGATAAAACCAAATTTAAGTCTTCTTTTTCTTCTCTGTGTCTGATGGAAAGTGCTAGAGGGACCTGGGCCTTTGAGCATTTGGTAATTGTACCACGGCCCTGTGACCGTGTCAGGCAGACTAAAAATTAAATGTAACCATATGAGTTCACCAAGTCACCACTAGGGGACTTATGACACAAACATAGTGCAGCCTAAAATATTACTACAAAACTAAACGTAGAATCTGCTTCCATATCATTTAAATTAAAAAAATAATAACATAACATAAATCTTTAGTGATTTTTCATGAAAATGGGCCTTGGTTTTCCTCACTAAGATAATTGATCTGAAATGGGCTGACAGGATGGCGCTCGTTTAGGTTTCCATAAAGATTCCTCGTTTGGTTTCAGGAGAAATGTCCAACACGTTCTCTTCTGCTGTCCAAGAAGCTTTTGTCTGGAAAAAGCACAGATGATGGACTGATTCTAAACCATTTCTAGACTAATGATCCTTTCCTTTCAATTTAACCGAGTCTTCGTCCACAGAGAGAACTTTTAGACCTGATCAGAACCAGACAGTAGACGGATCCGTTGAACAGAAACACGTTCCCCTTTGGTCCAGCGTCTGATCGTCCAGATGTTTGATTCTTGTGATCAGAGCGTCTCTGAGTGTCACGTTCCTTCATTAGTATGTGAGGAATAATGATGCTTGCCACCATCCATCAGCTGATCGCCTCCACCCCATCTGACAGATCTCCACCCCTCCTGTGTAAAAACACAACAAAGCGCCCATGCAGGCTGGAGTGTGGGAACGAGGCCGTTCCAGCACCAGGTTTTACAAGGCCGCCAGTCTGCATACCGGTGTTGGGGGGGGTGACCTTTACAGCTGAGAACAGGCTGAAGAGAAGACCGGTGAAGAAGAGGATTCCCCTGCACGTCCGTTTGACTTGCTGCTGGCCAGAAACCAGGCGGTAACGGATCCAGCATCCTCTTTACAAACTGAACTTCTCTGCATTCCAGCGGGTTTCCGCTCAGCTCTGAGGAAAAACCAGACAAGCTGCAGAGACCGAATGATGCAAATTGGAAGCAGAGAGTCAAGAAAGGGAGGGGGTTCAAATTTATGACAATCTGGACAAGGAAGATGGAGGAGGAAGGAAGAAAATTGATCCCAGACATGAGGCAAGGAGAAGTGCTGTGGAGGATCTGAGAGGAGAGAAATGAAAAGCAGAGATGGAGAGAACATGCAGGAATGAAGACAGAGGTGGAGTCATGGTCTGGATCGGGAAGAGTTTCATCAAACTGAATCATTGAAGGGATTGAGGGTCGGTTTAAGGTCAGATTTAAGGTACTGCAATATTACCATGAGTTTAAACATTTTTATTTTAAAAACATATTTTCTAAACATATTTGGTTTAAACAATTGCCTTTTTAGATTTTTTTTTTTCAGACTGATGTCTGTGACCAGATCTGTTGGCGCTCTGATCATACCTGATCAAAGCGTTAGTGTTGTTTTAGAGACGCCCCACACATCCTGTTAGGTGGGGGTTGGAGGATGTACCCATTGACTGTATCAGAGATCTGGACTGAGTGAGTGTGACATCAAACATAGAAAATGACTCACTACTGGAGCCAGACATCGTCAGTGAGCAGTGATTGAGCCGACTCCGTTTGAGTTTCTATGGTAACCACTCAAACCAATCAGAAGTGAGCTTGTTGGTAGAGGTAAGTGGTGGACAGAGACAGGCACAGCCCAAACACGGCTTAATGAGGACGTCTGGTTCCAACAAGGCGATGGACATGTCTCGAAAAAATGGTGACTGAATTAACTTCATTTGGTTGGAACCGAAAGTAAACTTCTTTCTCTGGGTGACGTCTCACACGTTCAGTCCAGTTCTCTTATATATTAGTCAGTGATCAGATCAACATTTCCATGGCAACCACTCTCACCAATCAGGAGTGAGCTTGTTGGAAGGCCACACCACAACCAATTGAAAGCGGGACACAACAAATCTGTAAATCAAACATTTTGAACATTAGACATTCAAAAAAATATATAAGAAAAAAGTTTTTTTTAAAAAAGGTACCAAAGCAAGAATGGTGATTCTGACATATAGAGTGACTGAGTTGTAGCTGCTTGTCTTTCAATAGAAGTCAATGGGATTTTGGCTTCTTGAAAGCAGTGAGAATTTCCTGTTTGAAATACCAAGGGGGAGGAGTCACTTGGTCCAGTTCTTATATACCATCATTAGTCATAATTTGTGTTTCGGTGTGTTTACAACGGTGCACTACTGTTGTTGGTCAGTTTCACACATCTTTGTTGTTCCGACAACTTTTTACACGAGAACACTGCAGGTTCTTGATGAAAACGTCATCACCTTTGGAAGATTTGGAATGTTGGAAAATGGTTAATGATCAGGTAAAAAAAAAACAAACGGAAAAATCAATTGTTTTGACAAATGTCAAATAATAAATTATCTTTTTTTTCCATACCTGTGTGTTTGTGTGTGTGTCCTTCATAATGAAACAGCTTTTCTTCTGACCTTTACATAAAGGTGTCATCAGCAAACTGAAGCACCGGGAGGCTTGAATGATGTAGCTTATGTTACTGTTCTTGCTGTTACCCTGAAGGCTTATAAGGTTCTTATTGTTGAGCGCCTCCTGGAGCTCAAAAAGCTGGTAATCTCATGCTCAAAAACTTTTGGAAGTTAAGACAGGTTCCCTTTGATTTATGTTTTAGGTTCCACTAATTGTTATGCAGATAAGCTGGTACTTTATCTTAAACTAAAAAGAATGTCCTTAGAGTGAGAAGGTTCTGGATGTAAAGAATAAAAACAACATTGGTGTTTAAAAGAATTACTTTGGTCACACCAGTTCAACATTTCTGTAGCTCTTATGATCAGTTACAGCATATTTTATTGGATGTTTCCTTTATAATGTAGCAAACACAATGAAATGGACATATTGTTAACACTGTTCTATTAACCTTTTACTACTGGGCTCCAGTGTTGACAACCGTCACATAATTAACAGAATTCCAGAAGACACTGAAAGCTGAGAAAAAAGCGGTTTTGCGCTGATATGTAACACTATAGTTAAATCTTTATGCACTAAACTCAAAGCAGCTGATTCTGATGCAGAGAAAAGCGACTTTGCGCCGGAATTGATTTCACCGCGTTAGAATCCAAGGGTAGTGGGTAAAGAGTTACAGTAGATCAAATAGCATGTGTTATGTTGCTGTTGCCGGTGACATATTTTAGTATTAAAGAGTTAAATCTAAAGAGTTCTCTATCTGAAACGTGACACCAAGATTTATCTGCATTTGATTAGTATTTTTCCAAGTCATAATGAAAGGTTAGCAAAACATGCTAACAACAAGCTAGCAGATTTAGCCTTTTTATTCCCTAAAAGCGAACGTCTAAAGTACGTTAGCTTTACTGCACAAAACAGCAATCTGACATTTACAGCAAAATGAACGTAATTTGAAACAAGAATCTGCTCAAAAACACCAGTGGAAATTGGTGCTCATTTGTGTATTTTGTTGACATTTTGTGATGGTTCCTGATTTTTTGTGGTTCCCTTTCTCAGAATGTGTTTAGTTTAACTTCGTAGTTTTCTTGGTTCGATTAGTGTTGGTCTGCGAAGAATCAAAGTAAGAACGGTTTGCTAGCAGGAGAAACTGAAGTGGACCACAGTTCATTTGAGCGTTCACACCTGCCAATCAAAGCAGACTAAGCAGGAAATGGACAGTAGATCAAAGCTGCCAGTGTGCACGCGCTTCCCGCGCCTTCACAGAAAGGCTGAGGTGGTAATTTCACACCAACAGGCTCATCCTACAGTTTCTGTGATTTATCACCCATGTACAGTTTGTTTTCTGCACCACACATCCGATCGCGCGCACGCACACACCCCTGCACGCGGCTCCACCCTCAAGAGCACGAGGCACGGGGAGGCATGTCCCTGCGTGTTCCTGCTGGAGGGAGAGCGACGTAGAGTCAGAGCGAAGAGAGCGAGCGAGCGAGCGAGTGAGTGAGTGAAGGAGAGTGCGGACCCGCGAGGAAGCAGCACGAGCGCTCTCCACGTCTACGCATCATCGATACTCACCGATCGATCAGATGGATCCGTGACGTGACGTAGACTCGGATTCGCCTCGGAGGGACGTCGTCGCGCTCGTGTTCGTCTCGCGGTGTCACGGAGGGGCAACCATGGGCTTCTACGGAACGCTGAAGCTCATCTTCTACAAGGTGAGCATCGGCCCGCAGTCCGTCGGGACGGAGCTCGCGCGCCCGACAGGTCGCCCCCCCGGCGGGGGATGACGCGGCGCTTCTACCGCTGACCCGCGGAATGCCTCTGCGGCGCGTGCGACTGTCCGCGCGCCTGGGCGCGCGAGGCAGATGCACTGCGGAGCTTTTGATTATTGATTAATGTCCGAAGAGAGACTCTGGAGAAGACGTAAAAACCGGTCTTTATGCCTTAAAACGATCATTTTTACCTACTAAACCTAAAATTAATTTATTATAACAAACGGAAGCGATCAATTACATATTTGAACTAAAAAAATCATTTTAAAAATTATATTTGGTTAAAAAGAAAACTTGAGCATCAGCTGAGAGTGAATCACATCAGGACAACTGCATGTAGCAGAGATGGAGATGCTGAGGTTCTCTTTGGGAGGATGAGGAGGATCAGGAGTGGATCCATCAGATGGAGATGCTTTGGACAGTGTGCGTTATTTGGCTAAGAGTCAAACCTACCGAGTAGTTTATCTGACATGTGACACCAAGATTTATCTGCATTTCCATATTATTTTTTCAAGTCAGATTGAAATAACCAATATGTGCAGGAAGTAGCAAAACTGGATTCTGAGGTTGGAGGTAAAAGGAGGAAGATCAACGAGGAGGTTCATGGATGTAGAGAAGGAGGAGGGATGGATGGTTGTCTGTGGAGACGCTTGGAATAACAGAAGATCACAAACGTTGTCTTTTATTACAAAGATTAAAGTATAAGAAGGAAAAGAGAAGCTAAATAAATATGTTTGAAGGAGGTTGACAGCTGGTAACATCTGCTGTGTTTACATCATGATGAAGTAACTTCACCTGATCATCTCTGATGCTGCAAACCACCAAGATTAGAACCTGAATCTGATGCTGCTCCAGATCCAGAAATCCCATCAGCTTCAGCCCCTCAGTGTTAAAGTCTTGAGATGGAAGATTTAAACAAAATGTAACAACGTTTTAATGTGATGATTCACGGTGTTTCGATGCAAACCATCAAATTAAAACCTGGAAAACATCCCGTCTGCTCTCCAGAGGGGATTTTCCCGCTTTAATCTGCAGGGATTAGCTGGGATGCAAAAAGCAGAGCCATCTCTGGCAAATCTGAGGCTGGGAGGCGTGTCTGCTCATCCTCACATGATTCAGGCAGAAGATGCTTCCTTCAGGACGAGCTCAGATGTTTCCCAGACCCACAATGTGTTTCATGATTTTCATGATCAAATATGATTTTATGGGTCTAAGATTTGATTGTATCATTTGTAAAGTTTTATTTCATTGGTAGCATTAGCTTGGGGCGTGAGAGGCTGTAAACTAGCGAGAGAGCATGTAAACAGAGATCTCTCAGTTATGGGTCATGGGAAGGGGAGGCAGGTTCCTCTTCCTGCCTCTGCAGGAGTTCAGTGTGAGGTCACAGTTGGCCCCTTACCTGGTTGCCGTGGCGATGCTGCAGTTTCCCTGCAGGAGTGAGCGCGGCTTTGAGCAGAATCAGGTTCTGTGGTTCCTCTGTGACATGAAAGGCGGAGGAGGAGTTTGTGAATGAACAGCAGCTGCTGACTCCTCTGAAGGTCGGAAGCACGCTCCAAGCGGCTCGCTTTCGGCGCATTCCTTTTGATTTTCTGCATTCCTGCGTTCGTGAGAGGACGAAGAGAGGAGGCGGACTCAGACCTCGAGGGGGTGGCTGCGGCTCCTCGCAGCGTAGGTGTTCCCCGTGAATCAGCAGAGGCTGCAGTTTATCTGCAGCTTCTCTCTGCTGCAGCCCCGACTGCGCAGTCAGAAAGGACGCAAACACTGTCAGGCTGGCGTGAGCCTGATCCCCTCCAGATTCACCTCAGATTAAACCAGATGAAGTCATGCTGTAAAACCCCCAAAAGACAGAAAGAATCATCTGCAGCCTCTTTACTGTCAAATTGTTATCATTTCCTTCTTTGTGTTTGGGGAGGAAGGCCAGTGGAACACCAAGATAACAAATATCTTAAGGAAAAATTGTTAAAATAGTAGAAAAGGTAATATAATTTCATTTTGATTAAGTATGACAGTAGAGAGTTTCCATGGATACTCAATTTGTTCAAATCTTTGTTAGATCTGACAGAAAAGGATAGAAAAGGAAATCTACCCACTTTAGATCTACGTTCACAGTAGTGGGTAGATTTCCTTTTCTATACTCTAGAACGTAGAGTTTTGTTTTCTTTGTAGAAACAGAATAAAATGAGAATATTTCTCAGATTCCACTTCTCCTATGGGAATGCTGTTATTCAAGTTATAAACTGACCAATCAGATGCCTCAACGAAAGTGGGTGGAGCCTGCTGGCCCCCACGTCCAACGCTCAAAGCGTTTCAATGACAGATTTTGTATATCTTTATCTGCTTTCAACAATCTCACTCCTGATTGGCAAGAGTGGTTGCCATAGAAACGCCGACTCACATCAACTCGGACCAATCACTGCTTACTGACGGCGTGTGGTTCCAACATGGTGGCGTCTGCATTGCGAAAACATAGTGACTAGATTGACTTTACTTGGTTGGAGCCGGAAGGAAGCCGTTTTCTATGGATGACATCACACATCAACTGAAGGGAGGTGAAAAAATAAAATAATAAAATAAAATGCCCAAACTGACGGCAGGAAAAACTAAGACCTTTTCCCAAAAGTTAGACTCCTCCTCCATTCCGTCAAACAAACTGAATCACAAACCTGAAAAGATCCACTGTAGTCCGGATGACCACTCTGACGCAAATCTCTCTTCATCATCCATCAGCAGAGAAACTCTGACTCTGATTGGCTGGTTCTGATTATTGTTTTAAGGTGGGGTTTATAATAGGAATGCAACTACCGGATTCACTTCCTCCACGATTAGGTTCAGTGGAGTAACACACGGTTCGGTTTTGAACCGAGAATTGTGGCATCCCTGGAATATAACTAAACAAAGATCAGCTGATTGTCTGATGAAAAGTTGATGTTGATAATAAAACTAAACGATCAGTCAGTCTGAAAACATTTGATATAAAAAAAGATTTAAGTATAAAAGTATTCATTTTTTGCCTGTCCTCATCAGAGTGACGGCTGGGATCTACTCCATTCAGTTGTAAAATAAAAGTCCCTAAATTGACCTGAAGTTTGCAGAAGATCCAGAGCAGACCTGCTTCTCACTTCTGAGGAACTTAATGAGGAATAAAGAAAAATCACACAAAGAGACTACACTTTCCTTCAAACCCTTTTGTTCCGTTGAATCTCAGCTAGTTTGAACGTCTCAATTAACACAAGTAAAAATCTCAGCTAGAACCAAGTCTTGTTATGATTTGTGTTCACTTGGAGCTGTCGGTGCTGTTCTTGATTTTAGGAGCCGCTCTCACTGTCTGACTCTTCCTAAACAGTATTCTCTCTTGAATTTTTTTGTCTTAATTCAACAAAAAGAACACATTTGCAAGTTTTGGAGGATTTATTAAAACTTTCTGCAGCAGCTCAGATGAATCTGAGCCGATAAACAGCTTAATCTCCAGAGTCGTGTGTTTCAGATGAAGAGGAAGCTGGATCACGGTCCAGACGGCCGTCCGTTCCCTGCAGGGAAGAAACACTGCAAAGGCGGCGGGTACCTCAGGTAACACGCCGGATCAGCCCACCAGGAAATGTGCTTAGATTTACATGTGTTTTGATCAGAACAGATCTTTTAACTGGAATGTTTATTTATTTACAAATAAGTAACATATTTTACAGCAAAGAATTAGATTTCATTAGAGATGAAAAACTAAAGAAACAGAACTCGATCACTGCTGTTAGTACATTTAAACTGGTTACCATGATATATTTAATATAATATAACATATAAAATTCTATATTACAATTTAATAAATATATTTTATTTTTATTCAGATTTTCTTTTATTCGTCCTGACATGACTTGTGTTGTAGAAACAGATAATTAAAAAAGAAGTGAAAACGAGCTGCAACTAAAACAAAAAGCCCAGCAGAAGGAATAATCTGTAACTTTATCAAAGGAAGTGTTAAATGAAGCTGCATTATTGAGTCTGTTCTACAGCTGTACAAACAGAGCTGGAAAAACAAGGATGTGACTTCTCAAAAGTAAATTATTACCATCAGCCAATAACGGAGAGCTTCTAGAATACATTTTAGGAAGATCTGAGTGAGTTTCTTCAGATCAGTGAACATTTAGGCCATTCAAAGTCAATGGCAGCTTTAGACTTCACATTATTTACATGTTTTCTGGCAGGACCACCTTTGTTTTTTGTTTTATGAAGGATTTGCTGCGATGTTGACTATGTGGCGTCACTTTACGCACATTAAACAGTGGTGACAGGCTAGCGTAGCATCTCTTGCCTATAACTCTGTGCTACACTGTGGTAAAATGGTGCAGTTAGCTGTTCTAATGGCAACCAAATCTTTGGAGATTTTATTTGTAAACAAATCTATTGGTTAAGCTGCTTAAAATTTTTGCTTAAACTTTTGTACAAGCTACCTGTCAATTAAATGAAAATCTATACGATTTCTGTCTAGTCCTTCATGTCTGGCTCAAGCCACACCCACTACTTTCGGGGACCTTCGGCTGGCCAATGGACACTCAGCTCAGAGGCGGCGCGTCACCTCTGGCCCACCTCCCTCTGGCCTGCAGGATTGGCTTCAGACCTTTCAGGTGAGACCAACAGCTGCAAGTCACACAAACTATTTTCTGTTTTACAGGTTTTCTTCAGTGTTCTTTAAGTTCCAGCCAGAAGATCCAACATTTTGAGGTTTTTCTAACATTTTTCTGCATGGATTGGCCTTTCTAGTTTCTTTTTGAACTCATGAAAAGCAAACATGACTCAGCAGAGACGGAGTAAATGAAGAAGCACTCATGTCCTGCAGCACTTCTGGATGGTCTGCATGTGCTGGATGTTGGTGCCCGTCTTCTGCTGGCTGCACACAGACTGAGCGGCAGCAAAGTGCTGCCTTCAAGCCGTCCTTATGCAACCACTGAAAAAACTTACAAGGACACACGCACACGCTCAGGAGAACACACAGACCCGTCTTCTGCAGCTTCAGGGGGAAGATCAAATGATCTCAGGGATGTGGAGACAAAGTGAAGGAGACAGAAAAAAAGAGAAACCACAAAACCTAAAAGGAAACACATGTGAATAATGGATGTAAAGACACAGGCGCACGCTTAAAAAAGGAAAACAAAGACAAGAAAGGTGGAGAGGGAAGCAGAGAAACAGAAGAAATCATCTTCTCTACATCTTTCCCTGCAGATGTGGAGCGGACCTGAAAGACTGTTAGCGCTGGACGAGTTGATTGACAGGTGCGAGACCAGCCAGGTGAAGCACGTGATGCAGGTCATCGAGCCTCAGTTCCAGAGGGACTTCATATCCCTGCTGCCCAAAGAGGTGGAGCCACAGAACAGCGGCAGAGCTCTGTTTGAGTCCAGCGTGAGCTTAACGAGATGTTTCTGACCGCAGCTCGCCCTGTACGTCCTGACCTTCCTGGCTCCTAGAGACCTGCTGCAGGCCGCTCAGACCTGCAGGTACTGGAGGATCCTGGCGGAGGACAACCTGCTGTGGCGGGAGAAGTGCCGCGAGGAAGGTAAACAGTGCAGCCCTCCTCTTTGTCCTCTCCGTACACTCAGTCCTCAGTGACACAGACTCCACTGGCCTCATTTCTTTGTCCTTTACTGGCTCAAGTCGTACATCAAGTAGTGGATGTACCATAAATCTACAGGTAATTTCTGTGGTTGAAATCTTAAAGGTCCACGACAGTGAAAATAGTGTTTTTGGTGTTTTTAACATGTTCTTGCAGCATTTTTCTCATGATGGAGGACCTATATGTAAGAATTTAGGCTTAACGCTGCATTTCTGAGTATTTATTTACTCACATTGCGGTGAATCTGCAGCTGCTTGAAAAAGCTTTCAGTTTTGATGAAGAAACTGCGACGGGCGAACCAAAGTCTACGTCCTCCTGCAAATAAATAGATCCACTGTGCTGACATCTGGCTTAAAACTGTATGGCTAAACAGCTTTGATGTTGCTCGTCATTTTGTTCCATTGGTCATGTTAGGTTTGGGTTGTGAAGGGCTGTAAGCTAGTGGGAGAGAGTGTAAGTGAAGGGATGATAGGAAATGAGGCCAGGGTCACTCTAGAGAAACAATGCCTAATGAGCGACTGCCGCTTCTGATTTTGGCTAAAAACGGCATCATCATCATCATCATTAAAAGATCACTGAAAACGCTTTGAAAATAGATCTAAAGATGATTGGAGTGGAACTTTTATAACGCAAGTTGTACATTAAATCTACACGTAATGTCCGTAGTCGAAGCTAAATTCTGCAGATTTTACGTGCTTTTTACCTTCAAAGTAAAACATTGAAACTTCAAATGAATGAATCCTTTTGATGATGTCATTGAAAACTCTGTGATGAACGTTTGCAAAGGCTGTTTCTCTGATTCAGATTTGTAGGAAAGACGATAAAACTTTCACAGAAAATGTAAATAAAAAATCAAAGTAGTTTTATCCTATAGATGGACGCACTTTCAAAAGCGTCACCAATAGCAGGGACTCATTAATCTCTTAGAAATGTTGTTTTTCTTTGACGGTATCTGGTGGAATCTGAGATGAAACACTGAAAGTGAGTCTTCATCAAAAGCCAGTGATGTGAGTTGACTCGACAGAAAGCTCTTTGCAGCTTTAGTGTCAGATGCAAACACAGCTTCACAGCTTTATCGCTCCTGCGTTCGGCGCAATGCGGTGGCTGAGTGTGTGTGTTTGTGTGTCTCTGGGCTTCCTGCCAGTCAGTAGAGATTCACTGCCAGCGCTCAGCTGCCATACCAATGAGGCTACCTAGCTGTAGCACCACACCCTGGACATACTAATGAAGCCGGCATTAGCTGCAGCTCAGCGGTTTCATAAAAAAGGCTAATTATTAGGTGTGCTGTGGCACCGCTGGGAAGAGAATTGGCTTTAGCAAGAAGTCAGTGAGACTACAAATGCAGTTAACCTTCATTAGCTTTGCTCCACTTTAATACTAATGACGCTAGCATTCATTTTCTCTCAGACTGAAGGAACTAAAAGCATTTAAACCACAGAAAAGTCTGGTTTTAGCTAAACACAGACTGCTTTAACTTTAGCTTTCCTGGTTTCATGTTTGTATTGACAACTTTTAGCTTTGTTTCTTTTTTAACATTTCACTTCTGGCCCACCTATAGTATATATCTACATATAATATTTAGTTTTTTTTCTTTTTTAAGCTAACCCTGCAGTCAAATTAGCTTAGCCTACTAGCTGCAAATTGTGGCAAATAAAGATGTACCTTTAATTGAATAGCTTTATATGAGGAACTACACATTTTAATTGGTTTAGATAAGTCACAACATCAAAGAAACTAAATGTTTTGTAATGTTTGGTCATTGTTTTGGCAATTGATTTAGAGATATAGAAACACTAAGTATAAAAATTAAAAAAACAAAAGTTGAAGATATATTTTTTTTTTTGCAAGAGCTTTAAATTGGTCATATAAAAGCTCTGTCATACACGTTTCTGTTCAATGCTTGTATTTGAGTTTTGTCAGCAACCTGATATCTCAACGTCTTTTCTGCTTGAGCGCTCATTAAAAGTTATGCAACGCTGATGATTGCTTAACAAGTGAAGTTATCACAGCTCAGAGTTGGTTCTTCCACTCTGGAGTCTTTAAAAGGTCAGCCAGTCTCCAGAAAGTCAGATTAAAGGAGGAGCAGCTTTAAAAGTTGATGAAAACAGATGAAAACAAATGTAATCACAGTTTGTTTGTAGAGCCGCTGTTGCTTTAAACCGCGCTGACCCTGCAGTGCGACAGCGACTTCATCCAAAGGCCGGAGCTGACAAAGCAGTCGCTGACCCGCATCCGTCTTCCCGTCTCTCCGCAGGTATTTCAGAGTGTGCGTCATATCGTCGCCGGGAGAGCGTGCGACCAGGCCCGGCGGTCAGCCCGTGGAAATCTGCCTACATTCGACAGCATCGGATAGAAACCAACTGGAGGAAGGGGGACACGGGGGAACCCATGGTACAGGAACCACCTCAGATCTTAAGCTTTAGACACAACTGCTTTAAGGGGGAAAACGGGCAAAAATGGGGAAACCTGTATGGGGGATGCAGGTGGCCCCCACCAATATGAAGGTCATAGACCGAGGAACAGTGACCTCATGCAGTGAAAATGTCAAAGCTTTTATTTCTATAGACATACTGCAAGCGACAGGTCATAGTGAACACTTACAACTCCATCTCACTGCAGGTGCTGAAAGGTCACGACGATCATGTGATCACCTGTCTCCAGTTCAGCGGCGACCTGATTGTGAGCGGATCTGATGACAACACCCTGAAAGTCTGGTCTGCCGTCACGGGAAAGGTAGGACGCTGCAGCACAGACAGATGCATTGATTATGTAAATGTTTCCTTCCTGGGGGATTTTTTGAACCGAAACTCCGTTTACTTCACCTGTTTGTGTGACGAACTGACAGAGAGGGCGTTAAGAGGGGATGTGGGTCTTCATTAAGACCAGCCTGACCTGACACTGGAGCCACACAGCAAACTGAAGGCAGGTTGTGTGAGTCTGGATGTGTTGCTGTGAGCACACCAACAGCCTCAGGCACCTTTGCAGGAATGCAGAACTCATCCAGAGTGTGTGTGTTTGAGGTACAGCGTCGGTCTGAAGCCTTCGCCTGTTTGCTCACAGTCTCGTGTCCTTCCTGCCCCCCCATCCTGAAACGGCTCAAAAACACGCCGAGTCTGAGCTTCATCTGTCAGGAAAAAACAGCAGGATGACGGCACGTTGGGTTCAGGCGCACAGGAGCTGCTGTTGGAGGTCAGGAGGTGTTCTGGTGACCTGGACTTATGTCCAGGTTCAGGACACACAGGAGGAATGACTGCCCAAACTGTTTTTTTTTTTAATTTAAAAATGAAAAATGAATTTTATTTTTTGTAATTATCTTTATTTGAAAAGCCTGATTTTGTGCCAAGACTTTTGACAACTTTTGAAACTGTTTTGAAAGGCTTTTGGTTCATTTTTAATCTTTTTGAACTCCAGACCAAAAAAACATTTGTAAAAACAGAAAAAGTACTTAAATTACTAATAGTATTAATTACTAATTCCTTATTGAAGCTAAATTCAGTTACGTGCAGATATTCAGTCTAATATCGTTATCTTTTCCGTTGTTATGATTCCCTTTCGGTCTTGGTCATTTCGTTAAATACATTTCTCCCAAAAGTGCGACTCCAGTCCGACGTTTAGTCCAACAACTACTGTCGTTGACCATTTAAAGGTGTACTGGAATAGTGTCGGGCACCAGAACTCTGTTCCCAGTTGGTACTGTTGCCGACATTTACGTTACTACTGGAACCATAAAAACACAGATTCTGGTGCTTTGTTTTCACTTGTATTCTATTCCGTTTTGTTGTACAATTCTAGCCAATCGTTTTAACTTTACAGCGACTGTGGACAGTCTCAAAGAAGAAGGCGTGTGGCTGTGGGCGGAGCTTCAGTCAAAAATGTTGAAGGTGAAGAGTGCGAAAGTTTGTAATTGTGTGTGGCGTGTACAACGCTCTGAAAACCACCGTCGTCATGACGATGCGCGGTGAAACAGGTGTGTAAAAGTAGATGTCGCGCTGCAGTGCAGACTGTCAGAAAGGATGACGTTAAGCCTCATGGAGACATTCAGGCGCTCTCCTTCAGCCTGTCACGCTGCTTCGTCACGCAGAAATGTTTCTGAAGAAAAGTGGTGTTTTTTTATGGTTAAAGCACTGGTTCCAGCACCAGAACCCTTCCAAAGGTACCAGTTTGGCACCGGAATCCAAATGATACCCATTTCTATGTGTGGGTTCTCCAAAAACATCCTCTTGTGTCGCAGAAACGGCGCCTTGTGACTTGTTTTTTGGCGTGTGCGGTGAGACAGAATGCTTGTGGCTAAAGGAAGATGGAGAACAGCATCTGCAGGAGGACTCAGACCTGTGAGCTGGTTGAGTCAGTTTTTCTTCAGAACTTGACCTGCAGCAGGAGGATGAAGCGTGCTACCTGCGGCGTGTCTTTGTGTGCAGGAACACATGCAGCCTGCGGCGCGTCTATCTGGTTTCGGTGGAACATTCTTTCACCTGACACACCTGCTCCGTCCTGCGCCCGGGCTTGCCTGCATGTTTTTCCTCACGGCGTGGAGACTCCGGTCTCTGTCGGGACCATCATTTCAGAGGGCAGCAACACGTTTTCCCATGATGCAAATCGCACCAAACCGGCTATGGTGTGTGCAGAAACAAATACGGCCTCATGACCCGCTGGGACGATGAGGAAGTGCCCGCCTCTTTGTCTCACCTGCTCCCGAACGCTGTCAGCGGGAGGTGAGGGCTCACGTGGCGAGACAGAGCCCTTCACGCTGCCTTCCTGCGTATCTGCAACAGTTGCCAAGGCAAAAGTTTCCCCCCCACTGTTGCCACGACAACCTCCAACACAACACCTCAGAGTTGAAACGTTTTGTTGTTTTTCCCGCTCAGTGTCCTTCAGCGGTTTCCAGGAGAGCAGAACAAAATATTGACTCACGCTGCAAAAAATGTGTAAAAGCAGAAAAAGATGCTGTGAAGACGACAGTCAGGGAGCTGTCTGAGTGTCTGAACAAGTCTTCCTTTATCGATTACAATGGTTTGTTCCTACCTGTCACCGTCACAGAGACCTCTCAGGTCAAACCCAACAGACGTCTCCATGGTCCTTGTTTTGGAGTGGTCACAGTTCATTTTAATGGAAGAAAAGACTGGAAAAATGTCAGAAAATGCCATCAAAGTAAAGAAATAACCACTCAGTCGTCTGAACAAACTTTTCACATTTACTTTGTTTGATAAACAGACAAACTGGATGAGATTCCTTATTATGACCAGGAAAAGTGAACACAAAGACATCTCCTGCGTTGGATACACTCTTGAAAGCATTATAATTCATAATAACACTTACAACCTCCTCTATACACCATAAAGGTATTTTCTTGTTTAACCACTTAAATTATTTAAACAGTCTAAACCCGCAAAACCCAGACCTCGAAGGCCAACATCCTGGTAAAAACCAGATCCTATTTGCTGCCGATTACCAGCATCAGGTATCGTCTGCCAACAAGTTTCAGTGACAGGTTAGTGGAAAACATGTAGGACACTGGCCCTCAAGGCCTGGAGTTTGGGACCCCTGGTCTAACCTTTGGCTTTGGTTCTGGTGAGAAGGACCCATATGAGGTCAATGTGACGTCATAGGAAAGACAAGACCCTTCAGCAGAGACAGCAAGAGGAAATTCCTGGTAAATCCTTCGTCCCAACTGCTCTGTCAGGTGGATTTGGGCGTCTGCGGATGAAAAGAGTTCAAACCTGCACAAAATATCAAGGTCGTAGACCGCTCAGTGAACCCGTAGAGAGAAAATGTTGGCGTGCATTTTTTCTATGGGTATGCTGCGGGCAACAGGCTGTAGTAAACACTTATAAAATACGTACTCACACCTAACCAACAACTAGAGTTTGCGTAGGGACATCGTACAACAGCATCACCTTCACGTTACAAGTCTCACTTCCATTATCCTTAGAAATACTTAAGAAACACTCACCACACATATGACAATGGTACCTTCCATTTTTATGACGTATGAAGTGGCCGAATGAGCATTAAGGGAACTGCAATAGACACCTGCGCTCCACCTAAGACCCTCTACAGACCCGAACAACCCAAAAACACCCAGACCCTTATGGGTCAACCCCCCATGGGTGCATGTGACTAAGGCCTTTAGCGAAGTAAACTAAATACTGAAGGAAACTTTGACCTTCAAAGAATCTCCAGAAGCGTCACTTTCTTAGAGTAGAAAAAAGAATGAAAGAAATCCTGAATAAATTCAAATTTCCGGAGTTTTCATGTCCGTGTCCCAAGTCTGGGTAAATGCAGCCGCGGTAGGGAAAGATTGCAAATAAAAATAAACTAACGAGTTTAAAAGCTGCTCTCTTTCCCGTGTCCAGTGTCTGCGCACGTTAACGGGTCACACCGGCGGGGTGTGGTGCAGCCAGATGGCCGTCGCCACTGTGATCAGCGGCTCCACAGACCGGACACTTCGCGTGTGGGACGCAGAGAGCGGGGAGTGTGTGCATACCCTGTACGGACACACGTCCACCGTGCGCTGCATGCATCTCCACGGCAACCGGTAACGCACACCGTCCCCCCTCCACTCCCACACACCAAATCACACTCCAGAACCACTGTCATCTCCATAGCAACACACCCACAGGGTTGCTTGTATCCACACGTTTCCATGGTAACAAGCCGCAGTTCTAAAATGACAACATGCAAATGCCTCAAACTTCAAAGCTGCCACCAGCATGCTGACGTGATGTCATACGTGGTCTTTCAGGGTGGTGTCGGGGTCTCGGGACACGACACTGCGTGTGTGGAACGTGACGACGGGCCAGTGCGAGCATGTGCTGACCGGCCATGTGGCAGCAGTGCGCTGCGTTCAGTACGACGGCCGCCGCGTGGTGTCTGGCGGCTATGACTACATGGTGAAGGTGTGGGACCCGGAAACAGAAGTGTGTCTGCACACGCTGCAGGGACACACCAACAGAGTTTACTCGCTGCAGGTAACCGCAACACTGAGCCGCAAGCACGCTCAGCTTTCAGCCAGGTCACCAGGTTCATGTTTGCCGCTCCTCTCTCTCTGCAGTTTGATGGTGCGTTCGTGGTCAGCGGGTCTTTAGATACCTCAATAAGAGTCTGGGATGCAGAGACAGGTGCTCAGACATTTGAAATGATGCCCAGAACCGAAGCGAGCAAAGTTGCCGGAGCGCCTAACCTCAACAGCTGTTCTCCTCAGGTGGGTGTGTCCACACGTTGACTGGTCACCAGTCCCTCACCTCTGGCATGGAGCTACGAGACAACATCCTGGTGTCCGGGAACGCCGACTCCACCGTGCGAGTCTGGGACATCCGGACTGGTCTGTGTCTGCACACACTGCAGGGTAAGACGAGCTACAAAAACAAGAAGATGATGGCTTGAAGCAGGCCGACGGGTCAAAACCTGGAGCTAGACATTCCTATCGGTACTGTGGTGTCCAAACACCTGTTCAGAGAGCTGGTCCACAAAGCCCAAAGAAACAAACTGTAAGCAGCATTGGGATAACTGGTCCTTGTTTTCTGGTTCAGGTCCAAACAAACACCAGTCTGCGGTGACGTGTCTGCAGTTCTGCAGAGGTCTGGTTCTGTCCAGTTCGGATGACGGAACAGTCAAGCTGTGGGACCTGCGGACCGGAGCGTGGCTGCGGGATGTGGTGGCGCTACAGAGCCGAGGATCAGGTCAGATCCCGACACATGGAAGATCCTTTACCAACAAGGAACAACCCGGAAAACCAGCTCTCAGTTTTTATTCCAAAGTTCACAAAGCCTCTAAACGCAGTCTGGGTCCCTGAAGTCTTTTGCTTTACTCCGCCTGTGGCGGCTCTCATTCAGATGAGAGTAGCGGGAGGAAGAGACCTGGACCTGATCTGGCCGCGGAGGGAAACATCGACACATGACGGCTAAGCCGCCGCGGGCTGTGGTCAAACCCAAACTAACCCTTATCGTGGACAGCTTCAGAGTCAGACGGAATCCAGACCGTCTCCAGGATTTGGGTTGATAAAACTAAAACAGAAACGTTCTTTAGTTTGTGTCCGTTTATTGTCTCCTGGTTAACGTAAATGACGCGCTGACATGTTGGCACCAGGTGACCTCCTTCTTCTCTCCAACAGGCGGCGTCGTGTGGCGAATCAAAGCGTCCGACACCCGTCTGGTGTGTGCTGCCGGCAGCCGCAACGGCACCGAGGAGACCAAGCTGCTCATCATGGATTTTGACCTGGATGACAAGAAGATGGAGGCCGACTAAAGAGGAGACGGCGTCGAAAGAGAGAGCAGGACGGATTTTAGGTTTTATTTTCCTCAAGAAAGCGGTTGGATTTGGACCAAAGTCCTGGTTGGATTCAGCTTATCTCCTTGGAGCAGAAGAAGAGGACATCAGCCTGACGGACAAAACGAGGTGCTGGCAGACAAATGTCTGCTTCTCATGAGCATCAAATGGATCTGGTTCGGTTCAAAAGACTTTTTAGGTTCTGAATGTATCCTGTTGGAGAGGAAGAACTTCGACGCCAAACGGGTTTTAGTTTCTGCTGCTGAACCAATGAGGAGCCGGTTTGAAACGATTGACTCAAACCCATTAAATCTAGCGGGTAGAAGGTCGACGGCGCCTTCTGGAGCGCTGGCTAAGCCCCAACAGCGCCGGGGTTTCATCATTTTGGGACTTCTGGTGATAAAAAGTTCTTCTTCGACGTGTTTGTAAAGTTAGAGGTTGGAGCGTTTCAGTCAGAAGTGAACATCATCATCTGGGGGCGGGGCTTAAAGTCAGTTTGTTAACGCCCATCAAATCCAGGTCATTTTCTGTTTTTGTTCAAGTCTGAAGCCAAAGTGGAGAAACTGGAAGTGTTGAAATGTTCAGAAAAGCAACTATTTTGATTTGATGTCAAATCCTTTTTAAATGTATTGACCCGTAAATTCACCAAAAGACATTTATTTTCCAATGGGTTGATGTTTAATATTTCAAATGTTTTCGAAATGATTATTTTTAGAGCTGATCAGCAGGTTTTCTCCCACTTTGACTCATCCATCCATCAATCAGAGGGAAGGATCTCGTTTTTGCTGCTGAAGTTTCTCCTGCGTTCCTGCTGTCTATGAAGTGAATAGAAAAAGGTAAATAATTGAAAACAATTGCTCTTTGGAGATAAGCCGATAAGCTGTTGTTGCCAGGCAACAGCTGGAGCCAGTAAGCAGCGTTTGGGCAGCATCTCCCACAGCAACACGCGGTATTTCAGACGGTGGGTTTGACCTTTCAGCCTCTCTGGCGATGTGTAGATTCTTGTAAATACAGGAAGGATGTACATAATTCAAGGTTTTATAAGAGAAACAGAAAATTATCGTCCTGTGGAATAAAGAAGAAGCTGAATGGATGAATAAAGCTGAATAAATGAAGATGAGTTTTGTAAACTTCTGTGTGGTTGTTCTTCTCGGCGTCTTTCCTTCTCTTTTGCTTTTCGTTAAACCAAATTTAAAACGGGAAATCTCAGGAACTCAGATTAGAGGCAAGAACGTTCTTTGTTCCTCAAGGAGCAGAACTGGTGTGTTTGTTTTACATTTGAATTGTTTTTTTTTAACTAAAAACATACAGTTTGATACGCAGTGCTACGCGTTGTCATGGTAACGCTACCGAGCCTGCTCTGACCTCGCTCTGCTGCAGCAGAGGAATGTGGTAAATGGAGGGAAAGTTGACCTCTTACTGCTTGTTTTTGTTCACATGATGAAGCAAAAGTTCGTTTCAAACACACAAAGTCCATCCGTCCAGTTTTTTAACCTGCTGTATCCCTTTCAAGGTCATAGAGTCGCCGCACGCTGTCCTACGACCTGCCCAGTGCCACACACTGGACAGGTCACACAATCACACCCGCTGTTCAAAACAAACTGGAGTGCCAGGAGAAAACTACGGTGGCCCTGAAAGTGCAAATCACTCTTTAAAGATCACAGCAATTAAAAAGCAAAACCAACATTTAGAAAAAACAGCATTACATTTTAGAAAACAAAACAACATTTCAGAAACCAAAACATACATTTAAAAAAACATTTCAGAAAACAAGGAAATGTTTGAAAAATGAAACGACGAGAAAATGGAAACGGTTGGTATTATAGGACATCACTGATTGGATGATGACATTTGTCCATCAAATTAAAGTTATTCGACATGAAGTTCTACTGGATGTCATCATCATCCAATCAGCGATATCCCATAATACCAACCTTTTCCAGTTTCTCGTTGTTTCATTTTTCTGTTGCTTCATTTTGTTTTCTGGAAATTACTTTTGTTTTTCCAAGTTTTTTTTTTTTTTTTGTGTTAGTTTTTGTTCCTGGAATTATGTTTGTTTTTTAAAATGCAATAAAGTTTTTTTTTTTTTAATTGTCGTTGTGATCTTAAAAATGTTTTGCATCGAGGGATTTGTACTTCAGGGCCGCCGTAGACAATCCACACGTGCACAGGGAGAAAGTTCCCAGCTGGGATTTGAACCAGGGCCTCCTTGCTGTGGGGCATGGACGCTAACCACTGTGCCCCCAGACACAAGTCCAAACTTTAACCCTTTAACCCCTGAGGTGTCACCTGTGACGTTGAATTGCCACACGCTATTTAACGTACTGAAACGTTTCACCCGTGAACACAATCAACGTAAGTCCAGCAGAGAAGGGCGTGTTTTTAACGTGTTTTTAACGTGTTTTTAACGTGTTTTTAACGTGTTTGCGACATTTCTTTGGTAACACTGAATAATAAGGATCTTTTTATTAATGTTAGTTACGGCATAATTAAGCATTAATGAACTAATTAATAATATGTTAACAGCTTTGTAAGGCATTAAGTGAGGATGAATAAACTGCAAACTGATATATTATATAATAATATATGTTTGTATGTAATAGTTCATGAATGCTTCATTATGTATTACCAAACATTAATAAAAGCTCTTTTATTATAAAGTATCTCCATGTTTCTGCTGATGGCAGACATTTCTAAAGACATTTAAGCTTAAATTTGCATTTCTCTGTATCTCAGTCCCGCCCTCAACTCAGAGGTGAATTTCTAATGAGCTCCTGTTGCTCTGCAGAAACTATGTCTTAGAAAGCGACAGAGGTTTTAGATTTTGGCTAAAATCGTTATAATCAGAATTAAAAGACCACTGGGAACGCTTTGGTGACAGATCAGAAGATGATCAGGGTGGATTTTTAAGTCTTTGCAGAGCCAAGAATCCAACAGGATTCTTCTAAACTCTTTACACAGACGGAACTGATGAGATTTTCAGATGAAATTCTGTCGACACAGAACATCAGCTCTGACTTTGGTGCAGTTCTTCGGTTCTGATGTGGACCTAGCGCTGGTTATCAGGTGGGCGGTGATGTCATCAACCTTCCTCGCTGAAGCCGCTCCTCTTCCTGGAACTGAAACCTTGTGACTCTCAGCGGAACTTCCTCCATTCATTTGCGTGTTCCTGGCCGGTTCTGCATTCAGTAAACGGGCGTGGCTGAAGAATGATGAAGAGCAGGTGTGTGGAAATGTCACAGAGCTGGTTCTAGACGTTCTGCGTTCCAGAGAGCAGAGATGAGGCAGAAAGGAGTACAGCTGGATGGAGAAGATCTGTCCTGCTCCGTCTGTTTGGATCTGCTGAAGGATCCGACGACGCTTCCCTGTGGACACAGCTACTGCATGAGCTGCATCAAGTCCTACTGGAGTGAAGGAACCCAGAGGAGAACCCACAGCTGTCCTCAGTGCAGGAGGACCTTCAATCCCAGGCCGGTTCTGGTGACAAACATCATGTTAGCAGAGTTAGTGGATGAAATGATGAAGACTTCCGACGGTAAGGAACACTTCCTAAGTCACTATGAAGCTCCGGCTTCACAGAAACACAAGACAGGAGACCAGGAGGACATCTGCCCTCATCACAAGGAGGAGAGGAAGATCTTCTGCCGCACCGATCAGCAGTGCATCTGTTACATCTGTCTGATGTTTGAACATCAAGGTCATGTCACGGCCCAAATAGCAGAAGAACGGCTTGAGAAGCAGAAGAAGCTCCAGGAGGAGCAGCGACAAGTCCAGGAGAAGAGCCTGAGCTGTACGAAAGCCGTGAAGGAGCTCCAGCAGGAGGTGGAGAACATCAACGATTCTGCTGACAAGACGGAGGACGACAGTGAGGAGATCTTCTCTGAGATGATCCGGCTCATCCAGAAAAGAAGCTCTGAGGTGAAGCAGCAGATCAGATCCCAGCAGGAAAAGGAAGTGAGTCGAGTCCTGGATCTTCAGGAGATCCTGGAGCAGGAGATCAGGGATCTGAAGAGCAAAGACAGAGAGATGGAGGAGCTCTCACACACAGAGGACCACAGCCAGTTCCTGCACAGATACGCCTCAGTGTCAGCACTCAGTCAGTCCACACACTCATCCAGCTTCCACCTTCGTCCTCTGAGGTACTTTGAGGAGGTGACGGCAGCTGCAGCAGACACCAGAGACAAACTACAGGAGCTCCTGAGGGACAAACGGGCAAACGTCTCACCAAAGAAGTCCTCCAGTTTCATTCGTGTCTGTTTGATCATCAGTTTGATTTTGAATGTGAGTTTGATGGCGTTCCAACCGTCAGAACCGAAGACCAGACAGGACTTCTTGAAGTATTCAGGAGAACTCACACTGGACCCGGACACGGCACACCCCCGTCTGGCTCTGTCTGACGCAAACAGAAAAGCAACATTTATGCTCAACAGCAGGTCATACCACAACCATCCACAGCGGTTCACCCACTGGACTCAGGTTCTGAGCAGAGAGAGTCTGAGTGGGCGCCGGTACTGGGAGGTGGAGTGGACCGGAGGAGCAGTTTACATCACAGTCGCGTACAAGAACGTGGGAACATCCCAGCCTGAACCATCGTTTGGAAATGATGACAAGTCCTGGGCTTTATACTGCGACAAAAACAGCTACGTCTTCTACCACAAACAAGCACAGACGCATCTGCCAGGTCCTGGTTCCTCCAGGGTGGGAGTGTACCTGGACCACGCAGCCGGCGTTCTGTCCTTCTACAGCGTCTCTGAAACCATGACTCTGCTCCACAGAGTCCAGACCACCTTCACTCAGCCGCTCCACGCCGGCCTGCGCTTCTACGACTACTTCCTGTACAGAGGAGGAGACTCGGCAGAGTTCATTCGGCTGCCATGAACGGCATGATGGGAAAAGCAGTCCCTGGTTATGTTGAAGTCCCTCCCTACTAAAGAGTACGGGACTGTCTAGAGCCCTGGACTCGATCCGAACACCTAACGAGCTTGTTACTTATTTATAAGATAAATATGACGTCACCGATTACAGGAAGCAAAGCTGAGGATTTATGGAGCCACTGTGTTCTGAAGATAAAAACTAGTAGATACGTTCATGTACATTTTATTTTTGGGAAGAGAAATCGCTAAAAAACTTTTAACGAGTTACAAAGTTAACAATCTTAGAAGAAAAACTAGACGAATAACAACATTAAATCTAAACAGACTTGAGACCTAACAATGTCATGGACTGTAAATAGAGACGGACAGAGGCGGCTGTGATGTCATCCAAACAAAATGAAGCCAGTTCAGTCGCCTCATTACGGGCGCCGCCATGTGGAGCCAGACGACGATGATTGGTCCAAGTCGGTTGAGGGTTTGGCTTCTTGGAGCCAGCAGGTACTTCCTACTTGGAACTCTGTCCAGTTCCTGTTTACTGTCAATGGACAAGGCTCAACTGTAACTGTTAGGGTTGCCAGTTAAAATCAAGGTTTTTTCAAGTGATTTTGAAGGACTTCTGGTTCTGGATGTTTTTGTTGTTATATAAATCATGTAAAATCAACCTTTATTTGTAAATGCAAATGTCTCACAACACAGCAGTAAACAACGTCGCACAAGGAAATAGAACAGGAATATCAACTTTTCAAATTCAGATCTGCTTTCTTTTCAGAAAATTATTTAGAAATTCAAATAGAACACAGGTTTGAGGTGATTTCTGTTCTTTTAAAGACATTTTCCACAGAAGTTCTTCACTTTTAAATCCAACAAAAGCCATATTTATCAATAATTCTGTTGATTCTGTTGAATAAATTCTGTTTTTTTTTTGCTTATTGTTGGTAGATCTAATCTAATACTAAAGAGGGATTTCTCACATGGATCAAAAAGAAGCTCCACCTTTTCTCATCGCTGCAGGAGCTGCCTGTGTTTGTGTTCATACTGATTTATTATGAAGGTCATCACACGGATAAAAAGCAGTTAAGGTTTGGAAATGATTTTGTCAAAGTATTTTGTCATAAAGTTTGTCTTGTAATCTGTAAACAGATGTTTTCTTGTTAGTTGTGATGGGAAAAGTTTGGTTGTTTTACGCCTTTTCCTTGAACTGACAACAATCAAATGATGAGGATTGTTCCCTAAGAATGAAGGAGGAATTCCATAAACTGGCTTTGGGACTTTGGACATCGGATCCACTGTCACTGGAATGATTTTCACTATTCTGAGACATTCTGACAGTCTGATAACGGCTCGTGCTCAGAGCCGTTCAAACTGAAAATAAAACCTTTATCTGGTGTTTGCTTGTGGAAGACTTTTCCTTCTGCAGGTATGAGAGGAAACTGCATGTGAGCTGCAGCTCCTGAGTCGCAGCTCTCGCTGCAGCAGGGAGCCCCTATGCTGATCCTCCCTCCGCCCGCTGTGCCTCTCTGTCCCATCTTTCATCCTCCCGGCTCCGCCTGATGATGTCGGCAAACATCTGAGACGTGAATCCGCAGCTTAAAGCTGTGGAGGCCTTCCTCTCAGGTCTGCCATCATCATCCTCATCATTGGTCAATAAAGACGGGGAGCTTTTAGGGAGATGAAACCAGCTGCACACAACCCTCTGCGATCGCATTAACAGTCTCCTCACACAGCGGCACGCCGCTGCAGACCTGTCAGGACCGCCATCCACATCCTGCACGGAGACGCCACGGAGTCTGACCTGATCCAGCATCAGCTGGGCGCCACAGACCCACAGAGAAGGTCACAATCCTCCTGGTGAGGATTCCAGGATTCCTCCCAAACTTCACTTTGGTTTTCTCACCAGCAGCCATCTTTGAGCTGCACTTGTTTCCCTCTAAAGTGAATAAAGTCTTCCTGAGCTGTTCCTGTTTGGAACGCCAGGGGGAGGAGTCACTCAGTCCAGTTCTCATATACAGTCAAAGGACACAAAGCACAACCATAACTGTTGGGTCTTCAGTTAAAATAAAGTTCTTCGTTGAAGCCTCTCCACAGGAATATTCTTGTATTTTTAGCCACTGCCTGGTTTCTTGAGTCTCCAGGGATGGGATGGTGGTGGTGGTGGGGGGGGTTATTACCATAAAAGGAGCTTAATCCTCATTTCTGTTTTGACTGCAGATTTAAAAACATATATTTGGATTCAGAACTCTTAATAAATCCTTCCTGCGGCGTGGGGAGGTCCAGCCTTTAATAAACAGCAGCTGTTCCCTTGTTTTCCTCTTTCTTGATTTCTCTCACAGTTAAGCCTCTTTTTAATCCAAACCTGCGCCTGGAATTCTGGGAAATCTGATCTGCAGCGATGAGAACCTGCTGATTTCTTGACGATCATAAAGAGAAAAAGAAGAAACCGCAGAACCGGCGCGAGAGGACGAAGATTTACACATGAGAGCCATTCAAGCTCATGCCAGTGCTACACATGCGGTTACCATGGAAACCAGCGAGCCCAGCCTTCTCCCGTGTGCGCTCTGCCTCCCCCTGCTGGTAAAGTAGCCACACTGCATCACTGCAACACTGAAATCTGAGTTTATCAGGAATCTTTTTGACATTTAGATGCTTTACATGTCATTAATAGGATGGGCCATAGTAAGTAAAAAAAGACATGTCCTAAAATGTTGAAATAGGAGTCCAAATGTTAATAAAGGTGTACAATAACGAGAAGTCAAAGTTATGTGAGAGGTTGTAACAGTCAACATTGTTTGTGAATAAAGTCGTAAAGTTATGAGAAAAAAGTCATAAAATCAAGAGAAAAAGGTGACAAAATATATATGATATTATTGTCATTATTATTTTTAAAAAAGTAGAACAGCTAAGAGAAAAAAATTGTAATGGTATATTCTGAGAAAAATGTCACAATTTTAAATGAATAAAGTCCTGAATAAAAGTGAGAATAAAATGACAAAACTTTACACTAAAATTGTACAATTATAAAAAAAAAATTGTAATCTTCAAAATAAAGTTTTACACAATCATGACATTAAAAAAAGTCAAAATTGTATGTAAAAGTTAAATAAAATTTAGTAAATAAAATTTATGATTTAAAAAGTTGTAATTTCAGAAGGAAAGAATCGTGCTTTACATTTACAGAGACAGTAAAGTAGATTCAGTCAAATTCTTGAAAAGCTAAATCTACAAATATTTTCAGAATTTGACAACTTTTTTCCTCTTAACTTTTTGGAATAGATATTTACTACTTCATTCTAGTAAATTGTGGATTTTTTTTCATTGTGTAAAACTTTTTTGTCATAAAATTTGAACTTCTCAAAAATGTGCAACTTTATTCTCATAAATGCCGTTTTTTGCTGATAGTTTCTTTCTCATGTATTTGTTTATTTTCTGTGGTGGCCCTAATATTCCATTTCAGGATTTCATTCTGGATTCTGCTCACTCTGAGGCTGCAGGGTCGGTTTATGGCATTTTTTTCAAAACATTGACTGTATTTGTTTTCTTTCTGAAGTGTCAAATAAAACAGTTTGTGACTAAAATGTTTTAGGAAAACTGCAATAAACAATAAACAGCAATGCTGTGATTCTGAAAACCTTTTATTTACATTAGAAATCTGAAGGGTTTAGAGAACGCCGCCGCCGCTGCTGCTTCACATTAAGTCCATGTTGAAGAATGTTCTAAAACGTGTTTTCGTATAAAGAAGATTATTTTGTTCATAAAAATGTGACTTCATGAGAACTCTTGGTTCTTCTGTAAGGCTTCCCTCTTCCTCCTGTAACAAACTGTTGGCACAAACATTCATCCGATCGGTCTGGTTCTGTTTGTCCTTGAACACGCAGAAACCCGAAGCGGCGCCGCTCCGGCTCCAGAACCTCCCGGGATCACCTGATGGTGCGGTACATCATGAAATCTACCGTGGTGCATCGTGGGAACTTGCCGATGGAGCTCTCCTCCACCGGCGTGTAGACCTTGATCTGCCGCATGTGCGTGTCCCTGCCGTTCTGGTGGTTGGCCAGCACCGCGATCTGGATCATGAAGGTGCTGATGGGCTCGTTGGTCCGCTGGAACACAGAGGAGAAACGGTAGCTGCAACCACGACTGAAAACACCTGGTCCTGCTATCCGAGTTCAGACCTCTGGACTGCAGGGACAGTCTTACAGTTCTGGCAGTTAAGGTGGCAGCAAAACATGGAACTCATCGTTTTGACACAAATTCTGATTTAACTGGGTTTTGTTAAACTGATTTGATGTCATTTACGGGGCTTTGATTCGTGTGTGAATGTCTTTATAGTGATATACAGACAAATCCGTCGCTTTTTTTTTAATCCGCCGTGTTGGAACCAGACGATATCAGTGAGCAGTGATTGGTCCAAAATCTGCATGTGATATGTTCTTCTACATCAACCCAGATTTGTACTTTGAATGTTTTCATAAATATTGTGTGTGAAAAGTGTTTTATGAATAAAGTTTGATTTGATCTTGATTTATTTTACCTGGTTCAGCAGAGAGATGTGGATCCAGCCGCTTGGTTCCACCATCTCCAGCTGCTGCAGAGAACAGAGCGGCAGACTGAGGTTAGGACATTCAACTGCTGCCCATGGTCTGACTTCACAGAGTTACTGGATGGTTACCCGGATTTCCTGCAGGTTGTGGAAGTTGTTTCCCACTCGGACGGAGATCTTACTGGGGGTGTAGCTCTCGTCCGATTTATAATCCGCATAAATGCAGAGCATCTTCACGGTGGTTCTCCTCCTGGATTCAAAACACGAACATCTGACACGATGAGCGGCACACACAAATGTTGTGGCGGGGTTTCACTCAGACCTGAACTGGATGTTGACCAGGTGGGGCTGTGACCCGTCCGACTGCCAGTACGTCTCCAGATTGTCGTCCCTCAGCTGATCCACGCCGAACCCTGCAGACATGGGGGTTTCAGTGAGTTCTCCCTCTGTGTGCAAACCGCCTGTTTTCAGGATGTTTACCCGGTTTACAGGAGGACAGCGACCACACTGCCTGGGAGCCTATCTCTCGAACCGTGCCAGTCCGCTCCAGCTGCTTCGGGTCGGCACCAGGTGGTGTTTTACTCGCGGTGGCCATTCTGTAACCATAAAACAAACCAAATCAAAGGCTGAAACTCCAAATGAAGCTTCACTCCGAATTCCACTGAAAAAGTTTCATTTGCATATAAAACATCAGATTTGGTTAGGAAATAAAACGTATTTAACTAAAAGATTCAACAGGATCTGGTGGAAGATTCGGCGCAACAATTAAAAAAAACCCGGAAGTATCTAATTTAACTGAAATTTACGAAATATTAGGCTAGCAGTTTTAGCTATAGCCACACAACAGACATTCTGTTATTAAAGACTAAAAACCAAGTAAAGGTGATAATAAAGCAGTAAAAACAGAAAAAAGAATCACGAAAGATGTGTGTTAGCTACACGTTGATAAAATGACATCTTTTACTTTATCAAAACTAAAACATTGTATAAATAAAGACAAATGCAAGCTTGAAGGAAAGTTGTAACCTTTCAAACGTCGTATCAACACATTAAAGATAATTTTTCTTCTTTAAAATCCACTTTTGTTTTGGTTCAATGTGTTGCTCTGATCCCAAACATCAGTGTCGCATTTTTATGACGTCAGAGGTCATGGTCGCTTACAAACAACGCGCATCCCGCCATCTTTCCTGCCGGCTTCCAGCAAAGAAACACGTTGCTGAAAAACTGAAGTTTTTTCTCCGATTTTTTTCTGTAAATGTTTTAGGAGTTAGGTGCTTTTACAGCCGGAAGCCAGGAGTCCAAGAAGGGTGAGTATTTACCAAACACCCCGGATGTGGCGGAGGCTTTTATTTGTTTGAATCACCTTAGGAACACACAGCTGTCAAAGTGTGAGGCCTTATGGGTTAGCGGTTAGCTGTTAGCTTCCCCGATCAGTGCCGTTAAATCGTCTTTTTGATTTACTGTCGCTATTAAACCACATAATAATTCATACAAATCTGTATTTTTATCGTTTCTAGATGTATAAACTATAAATTCACCCCGCGACCGTCGGTTTTGTCTCCATTGTGACGTTTACTTGTCACATTGCGGCGAATTACGTCCGCTATTCATTCAAATTAAGAATTTACTCATTTTAGAGCCAAAACCTACACATTAGATGGATTTTCGCACCGTGAAGTCAAACATCTGATTTGGATGATGCGATCGGCCTTTGGATGAATGCGGTTAAACCAAATGTGGAATAATTTTGCAGTTTAAAGCCCGTCGTCTCCGCCCTTTACGGTTTTTGTAGGGGGCTGAGGCCAAACCTAAACTACCAGAAAATACAAAACATGATTTCAGTTAATGATCAGATCAGAGACATGAACGTCACTGCATGAGACGGTTAAAAAAAACCTGTTGGCTTGCATTAATGTTTAAATAAAGTTTAATTTGAATCAGCTCTCACAACTGAATCAAGGAGATTGTTTTCCTAATTTGACTCAAATCAGTGAAGTAATGGGTAATTTTTAAAAAAATAATAATTTGTCCTAAAACCACCTTGATGCGGTAATAAAATACAGTTTCTTACTTACATTGATCAAAACAAAAATATTTGATTTTGGATCAGAAAAGCAGAAAATTAAAAAAAAAATGCGATTTAAAGCTAAATTGGTTCCTTCTGTAAATTATTTGATTCTATTTTTATCTGTTATGGCATAAAAATGTCCCTTATTATAGCATATTGTAAACGTAACACATTTAAGTTCTATAATTTAATCTCAAACTTTCCATTTGATTTTTTAAAAAGAAAAGCATTTGGGATTTTTCTGTTTGTTTAAAAACCTGAGGACTTGATCTGGTGAGACGTTGAAATTTACTTTGGCATCAAAGGCTCAGATCTGAACCGTCTGAAGCTCCACCCGTCTCTGAGGCGCCGCTGCACCCTAGAATCCGTATGATGCAAATCTGCAGCCTCAGATTCCGTTGGGTGTTTTGAGCTTCCAGTTCATTTCTGGAGGACACTTTGGAGTTGAGAAACTTAAATTTCATTCTAAACTTGCTTTTATTTGTTTATTAAAACCATTTTTGAACTTTGAATGACAAAAGTGGAAGTCTTATAATACAATTTAGGTTTTTTTTTTACGTATAAAAGATTTTTAAAAATTACATTCATATTTTTTTAAGTTCATTGATTCGATCATTTCAGGTTTTTTTCTTTTTTTTTGTAATGTCTGATTTATTTTGGTGAAGTTTGTTTCCTGATCGATGTTGCAAATATTTGAAGTTTTCCTCGCAACTTCATGTGAGTTTTTGGAACAATCTCATCGTTTTACTGCAGAAAAACAAATTAATCTGGAAATCTAACTCGTTTTTTAATTTTCTCATTAGGTTTATCAAAATAAAAGCATCAGATCTCTAAACATCTGGAAGTTTTTGTTGCTTTTTTTTTCGTTTTTCTCTTCATCAGATAGTTAAACTGAAATAAAGTCTTCATCTTCTGGTAGTTTTGGTTTCCTGACAGGCCCCGCCCCTTTTGTTTGTTTGGTTCAGCAGCTCTGCAGGTGGAGGCCCCGTCAGCGCCACCCCCTCCCCTCCCCTCCCATCATGGCGGATAAAAACACCAGGATCGCCATTGTCAACCACGACAAATGCAAACCCAAGAAATGCCGTCAGGAATGCAAAAAGAGCTGCCCGGTGGTGCGCATGGGTGAGTCCCCCCTCCCCCCACAGGAGGAGGCGGCGCCAGGTTTGATCCTGACCCCCACCTCCCACTTCCTGTTTGTGCAGGTAAGCTGTGCATCGAGGTGACCCCGCAGAGTAAGATCGTGTGGATCTCAGAGTCTCTCTGCATCGGCTGCGGCATCTGCATCAAGGTGAGTAAACCTGCTGGTGGTGTTGCTGTCAGCCGGCCCGGTTCTGACCCGTCTCCGTTCTGTCTCTGTAGAAATGTCCGTTTGGGGCGTTGTCCATTGTCAACCTTCCCAGCAACCTGGAGAAGGAAACCACTCACAGATATTGCGCCAACTCCTTCAAGCTGCACAGGTACACGCCGCCGGCCCGCACGGGAACCTCACCTGGGTTCCAACCCAGTCGCGTGGCTCCATTAATGGCTTCCTGTTAGAATAAGTTTGAGTTCTGACTTCAACGCTCGACAGTTTGGACTCCTGGTTTCTGAGTCCAAACCACAAACAGCAGTGAAGGCTGGAAGATCTGCTCTGGTTCTGTTGGACTTTTTCTCCCCGTCTAGAGGTTCAAACGTGTACCGCCGTGCCTGGTTGGAGAGCAGCAGCTGCGGCGGCGAATAAGTGAAAGTCGGTGTTTTTAAAATAAAACGTCAGGTTTGGCTTTCTTTCAGTGAACTTGTGATCAGGTTCTTCTTTACCGTATGGAGGCTAAAGTTTCCGTTTTTATTCAAATGTCTGTTCATGTCGTTGTCATAGAAACCTGTGCTGTTTCTGTGGAATCTCAGAACTCCTGTTCCCATGTTGGTTTTGTGTAACTGAGCTCGGACATACCACAAACGTTTCAGGAATTATTCGGGTTCCTCCCACAGTTCCAGGAACGTTGATGAATTTTTCTCCATTTGCCTCAGGCTGCCCATCCCCAGACCCGGGGAGGTGCTGGGGTTGGTCGGGACCAACGGTATCGGCAAGTCCACAGCTCTGAAGATCCTGGCCGGGAAACAGAAGCCCAACCTGGGGAAGTATGATGTGAGTGCGATCATTGCTGGTCTTTGCAGGTCTATCCTCAAGTTTGTTTTGTTGAATTTGAATCTTTTTTTTTCTTCCAAGAATCCTCCGGACTGGCAGGAGATCTTGACCTACTTCAGAGGTTCTGAGCTGCAGAACTACTTCACCAAAATCCTGGAGGACGACCTGCGAGCCATCGTCAAGCCGCAGTACGTCGACCAGATCCCTAAAACTGTCAAGGTGTGGTTCTCTGCTGCTAGGTTCCGTAGAACAAGCCGTCTTTGGTTTGGCTACATCTTCACTTCTTACTTCTGCCTGCAGGGGTCAGTAGGGGCCATCCTGAGCAGGAAGGACGACACGGACACACAAGACATCGTCTGCCAACAGCTGGGTAACAACAAACTGTTCTGAAAAGAGCCTGTGGGTTTTTTTCTGGGTCGACATTGTGAGTTTGTTGCTGCTGCAGATCTGAGTCACCTGCGGGAGAGGAACGTGGAGGACCTGTCCGGAGGGGAGCTGCAGAGGTTTGCCTGCGCCGTTGTCTGCATCCAGAGGGCTGACATGTGAGTTCCGGGTTTCGTTGTCATCCCGCTCTTTGCTCTGATCTCACGCTCACAGTCTCTGCTCTTCTACTACAGTTTCATGTTTGACGAACCGTCCAGTTACCTGGATGTGAAGCAGAGGCTGAAGGCTGCCATCACCATCCGCTCTCTCATCACCCCGGACAGGTGAGGAGCCATCCACTGCCGTTTCTCCTGGACTGTTTTCTTGTTCTTGAACGAACTGTTGGGCGTCAGGTACATCATTGTGGTGGAGCATGACCTGAGCGTGTTGGACTACCTGTCCGACTTCATCTGCTGTCTGTATGGAGTCCCCAGCGCGTACGGAGTTGTGACCATGCCCTTCAGCGTCCGAGAAGGTAACAACTCAGACAACAGAAGAGTGAGCCGCAGCTGCAGAGGGGCTGAAGCTTTCTACTTCTTTTGCAGGAATCAACATCTTCCTGGATGGTTACGTTCCCACAGAAAACCTCAGGTTTCGGGAAACCTCATTGGTCTTTAAAGTGGCAGAAACAGCCAATGAAGAGGAAGTGAAAAGACTCAGACACTACCAGGTATGTGAGATGTAACTTCAATTCTTCTTTTGATCTCCCCCAAAGAAACTGCTGTTGATATCCCGGACAAGCCCCCAAATAACTAGTTGTTAAGAGACATGACACACACACACAAAAAAAAAAACAGAATAAAAAGAAAGAAACCTTTGGTTGGTGATATTACACACAAACCCCCAAAGAAACCGTTGTTTAAGTTCAGAACATACCTCTCAAAAGACTGTTTTTTTTATCCTGGACCAGCCGTCAAATTTTTTTTCTCCTTCCTGATTATTGAAATGGCACTCCAGTAATTTGTTGCATTTGTGCTAATGTTCAGTATCCAGACATGGTGAAGACGATGGGCGAGTTCACGCTGGCCATCAAAGGAGGAGAGTTCACGGACTCTGAGATCATGGTGATGCTGGGAGAAAACGGTGAGCCGCAGGTTTATTTTGCTGCTTTTGAACCACAGCGGAACCAAGAACTGGAACTTTGCGATTCAATCACAGAGCTTCTGAAGCACTAAGCTCTTTGCTGACCTCATGAGGTTTGGGGGCGGGGCTACAGTCAGTTAAGAAAGCATTGTGTGTACATAAATAAGTCAGAGAAGCATGTGCTGTAAACTCACCTGCTTTGTAACAGTCGATGACTCCTCAAAGAACAGAGGTCTGGTGATGTCGAATGAAGCCAGTTTGATCATTTATAGAATAAATGGTGTCATGAATAATTAAATATAGTAAAATACTGTTTGAATTAACTATAAACCACAATACCTAACAAATCAGGAATTATTTCAAACTAAATCATTGTTTTTAAATCTATTTGAGTTTCATATCTGTTTCTAAAACTAGTGATTGCCTCGGGACTCAAACCTTCGACCCATGTACATGCTGTTTAACCCACTGGTGCACAGCCACAGAAAATGCGAAACTTTCCAGAATCTAAAAGCACACTGGAGGAATCTCTGGGTTCTGGTTCGGTTCCTGGTGGTAATCTGGATCTTACGGCTGCTAACATGTTTGCAGGAACGGGGAAGACGACCTTCATCAGGATGTTGGCAGGAGGACTCAAACCCGACAGTGGAGGTGAGTGTGCTCACAGGCTGAGCTGCGCAGACGCGCTCCGACCTGTGCAGACGTGCTCTGACCTGCGTTGTGTGTTCCAGGTGAGGTTCCTATCCTCAACGTGAGCTACAAGCCTCAGACCATCAGCCCCAAGTTCAAGGTGAGAGCCGCTCAGTGGAGTACCTGTGTGGTCCTTTCAGAGGTGCAGACGCCGGTGTGTTTGTCCGCAGGGCAGCGTCAGAGCGCTGCTGCACGAGAAGATCCGGGACGCGTACACGCACCCGCAGTTCATCACCGACGTGATGAAGCCGCTGCAGATCGAGAGCATCATCGACCAGGACGTAAGGCGCCCTGACCCTGACGGCACACTGAGGCTCTGAGGCTGTTCTCACAGGAAACCCCTCCCCCTGCAGGTGCAGAACCTCTCCGGTGGTGAGCTGCAGCGAGTCGCCCTCACGCTCTGTTTGGGGAAACCGGCCGATGTTTACCTGATTGACGAGCCGTCGGCGTACCTGGACTCTGAGCAGAGGTTGATGGCGGCCAGAGTTATCAAGAGGTGGAGCTTCTTTTCCTCTGCGATCCTTTGATTTTATGAGTTTATTCCCCCCTGAGCCTTTAAAACAGTTTTATGCTTTTGGATGAAATTTACTGAAAAAAATACTAATATGAAGACATAACCTGATGGTAGAAACTTCTAGACTAAAGCCCCAGACTTACATTTGATATATTTCAGTTTTTAAAGAAGTTTCTACCACCAAAAACTGAAATATATCAAATGTAAGTCTGGGGCTTTAGTCTGAGCCGTGGCTTCAGTTCGCCACCAGGTGTCCTCGCTCTTTGTTAGACCGAAGCGTCAACCTTTTAGAATCTGTTTAACCATCACAAGTGTTTTTGATGCTAATGATGCTAATCCTATTCCTGTTTGCAGGTATATCCTCCACGCTAAGAAGACTGCGTTTGTGGTGGAGCACGACTTCATCATGGCGACATACCTCGCCGACAGAGTCATCGTGTTTGATGGCATTCCCTCCAAAGAGACGTCGGCTAACACGTGAGGATGCTTCACATAAAGCGCAAACTTCCCAGTCGTGGCAGATTAACGGCCATGTCTTTCCTCCGTCAGGCCTCAGGGTCTGCTGGCGGGGATGAACCGTTTCCTGTCGCTGCTGGAGATCACGTTCAGGAGAGACCCGAACAACTTTAGGCCACGAATCAATAAGCTCAACTCCATCAAGGTACGAGCGCCCGGCGGGATTTGTTTTACGATACAACTCTAATGCCTTTTCTGTCACCCCGTCTAGGACACGGAACAGAAAAAGAGCGGGAACTATTTCTTCCTGGACGACTAAGACCCCGTCCCATGTGACCAACAGCGACCTCCAGCTGCTCTTGAACGTCCGGCGCCGCGACAGAAAACCATCAGCCTTTCATGTACCGGGCTGTTCCATAGCCAGCAATGTTGTGACGTGTAAAATGAAGAAGTGCATTATCACATCCTGTCCACAGGGGGAAGGGCCGGTCCAGGAGACGGCCCCAACAAGGATCATCAAGCTGCGTCTAACACTCGTGCATTTACATCAAGTGACAATAAACGGATGCTTCCCGACCATCAGACGCCTTCGCTTCTGTCCTGCACAAACATGAAGACGACTGAGAAATGAAACTAATATACTTTATAACACGGCTAATATGGAGCTAAGTCACCAATTCTAGTCCAACAAAGAATTCATCAAACCAGATTCAAAACGTATTCAAATGTTCATGTAAACTGGATCCAGAGAGAAACTCCAAAAACCAAAACTATGAATGCTAAATGTCCACTAACTGTATGCTGTTGTTTTCATGATGCATCATTTAAAAACAATACGGAACACCAGCGGGTGACGTGTACAAGAATACAAAACCATTCCAGAACAGCTTTCATATGTATCTGCAGCTTTTTTATGTAAAGCTTTACCTGTTTGGACAAAGAAAATGTACATTTATTTACATTTGCCAAATCTATGTAGATAAACGGCCACGTTCATGTCTTCTCCATAAAAATCAAACGTTACGAAACAGTTGAAATGTGTTGTGTAGCTAGCTTGATCAAATCTGCTCAGTGCCGTTATTACACTTTTTAGCTCGCCTTACCTGATGTACTGCTCAACATTTTTGCTATACTTCAAGTTAAAAACTGACCAGTCAGATGCCTCAAAAGTAGGCGGAGCCTGCTGGCCCCAACGTCCAGCGTTCAATACCTTTGGCAGATTTGGGTTGCTCGCTGTCAAGTGGAAGGGGTTTGACCTTCCAACAAGCTCACTCCAGACTGGTGAGAGTGGTTACCAGAGAAATGTTGACTCAGAGCATCTGGAACCAATCACTGCTTACCGATGACGTCTGGTTCCAACATGGCGGCGTCTGTATCGATAAAGATAGCGGCTGAATGGAGTTGATTTGGTTGGAACCGGAAAAGAACTACTTTCTGTGGATGACATCACGCTGACTCAGTCCAGTTCTCCTATTCAGTCACTGACCTGGAGTTGTTGAAAGGACACGCCCCTTTTCTGGAACAGACGAGTCATTGGTCAACTGTCAATCACACATGCTGCACTCAAACATACACAAAATAATCATCAGATTATATAAACAATTTATCATGAAAATACTAACATCAGAAAAAAGGTACGGTTGCCTGGTGTCAACACACCATGACACAACTGAAGTTTGACCTTAAAGAGGTCAAAGTTCAGGCAGGATGGTAAAAAATGCTTCGTTACCACTAGAGACTGGCAACAGTAAAACATGTTCGCTTAACTTCCGGAATTCTTCAACTGTTTGAACAATTTATGCAATTCCAGTGGATTCAGAAATTAAGAAAAGGGAATTTTGGCGCAAAGTAGTGTCACTTTTTTTGTCAAATTCAGCAGATTTACAGTTCAGCAGACGTGCTTTTTTAAACGCAGAGTCCAAAAATGGTCTTAAAAATGTGCGCAACGATGAAAGAGCGGGAGAGTTTTGAACACAGAAGCTCGAAACGTCCATTTCCGTAAACATTTCAGTGGAAACGGATTGACGCGTTTCAGAGGGAGCTGTGATGGTCGCTTTGGAGCTAGCCGTAAACTTCTGGTTTCCAGAGAATTTAGACTTTCAGGATGAAGCAGTATGAGAAGTTCGGTTCAAACCAAAGTTTTATTTAATCAATCACATAGAAAAACCCAACATTTGTTTTGTACAGCAGTGTTTTGGGGAACACAGAAGTAAAAGCAGCAAACATAAGGCACTGAGTTGATCTAAAGAACCACAAACAGCTCTGAATAAAACCTGAGCTCTGCAGGGAACCTCAGACTTTTTGGTGTCTTTTCTGTCCAAACTATGCGAGGCTCTCTGTGTGTAATATTTCTACATGCCGTGGTGCATTCAAGTGACATGGGAAATCAGAAATTTGAAGTCTTTTCATAGGCATTGGATGTTGTGCTTGCTAAAAGAGACGAGACATCAGTGCTTCTTTTGTCAGGAGAAATAGCAAACGTCTCAAATACACAAAACTTTGGGATGTTTTTCGCTCCATCCCAGCAGGAGAACAGCAAAGGTGTGAATTTCAAAACAGGCTCCTCCCACCTCAGGTCAGCGAAATTTGTACATTCAGTTGTTCATATTTGTAAACTTAAGCTTGTTTATGCTAACTAAGCTCGGCTAATAAACTAGGAGTTAAAATATGTTTTTGTTCTTTTTAAAGGTTTTTAGATGAACAATTTACATAAGGTTTCATAAGGTTTCATGTTTTGGGATCAAAGAAGTCATACTTTTACACCCTTTACTCTCATTGGCTGAGAGCTAGTATCCTCTCTATCGGCCCCGCCCCTTAAAGGAGGAGTTATACTGGACGTAGCTCTGCCTCACTTCCATGTCACCGTAGCGTCTCCTTGGCCCGCCCCTCCCAGCATCGTGGCCCCTCCTCCCTCGTCCCCTGTGGCTTCTGCTCGGCCCCATGGGGGGCCCCGGCCTCAGCCCCTCCTCTTCCCAGCTGTCCTCTGTGCTGCAGGCCACAGACAGAGGCTCCGTCATGGTGACGGTTACCGGGTAACCCTGGTGACTCGGCTCTGCGCCGCCCAGCGGGAGGTAGGGAGCGCCACGGTTTCGGATGTTCCGGTAAATGGGGGAGGAGCCAGGACTGCCGCTGGGTTTGAAGGGGATGTCCTTCATGTCAGGGTTTGAGACCACAGCCAGCTGAAAAGATAGAAACCCAACTTTTAACAACAAACTAAAATGTAAACATAAACACAAGTTCAGTAGAAATCCAAATCCATAAGTAGTTTGGAATTCACCTTTTGAATGCGTCCTATACTGTTACAACAGCGCCCCCATCAGTTTATGTGATGGAACTGCCAGACACAAGTTCATAAAAAGAAGCAACGGATTTGGTTTCCATTCAGCAGTTTGAATGTTATTCCAGCTCAAATCAGATGAACGGAACCAGTGGATCTTTAACTTTTGGTTTGTCGCGCCTTCTTACTATGTTCAGATTTAGCCAGATGCAGTTCAAAGTTGGCGCATGGTGTTCACACTGGACAAGCAGGGAGGGGCTTCTTCTCCTTTTTCTGTTTATATGTCCCTCATTTACAGCTGGAAGAGTCGTGTTAATTTGGTGAATCTTGCTTCAGGCTTTTCTTTTACAGCTCTATTCCGATACATGACAGACTTGGTGTTTTGTAGAAATTGTGGCCGATTTCTCTTTCGTGATCACTTTTCAAACAGTTGGAACTTCTGTGTATTAAAGGAGACGTCATCCGTTTGCCACGACCAAATCGGAGTCCCTGATTGGTCAGAGTTCAACCTGGCTAAACTGTCAATGTGTGTTCAATGGCTGCGCGTTTGGTACGTAGAGAATTTTTCCCTGTAAAAACTGTTTTTTCTCTTTAGCTTTTTTCTAGTCCCGTAATCATATCCGGAGACGGTACGGTTGCCTATGTGAACTCGCCATGAAGCAATCTAAGTTTGAACTTAAAGTGGTCAAAGTTCAAGCTGACGGGGTTAAATACTTCATTAACTCTTTATCACTGGAGATGTCACCCGCAACAGCAAAATAACACATTCTCCGAACTACCGCAACTCTTCAACTATTCACACGTAATTCCAGTGGATTCTGAAATTGAGAAAAGAGAATTTTGGCCCAAAGTCGTGTCAGAATCTGCTGATTTACGGTGATTGTGTAAACCTTTACCACAGTCTTTGATATCAAGAGCAAAGTTGCATTTCTTCGCTTCAGAATCAGTTGGATTTGTGTTATTTGCATAAATGGTTGAAGAGTTACGACGGTGCACAAAAGGTTAACTAGCGTTAAAAGGGTTAAATGACCGTTGCTGGTACGAACTCACTATAGGTTTGTTGTTGAGGGGCGGGTCAACCAGCAGCACCGTTCGGGTCGTGCTCTCCCCAGTCTCCTTTTTCTGGCCTGAGGACGGAAAAACAAACTTCTGTTAAAAGCTAAAGACGATTACACTTTACTGCCCTCAGGTGGAAACTTTAGACTTGCGCACCAAAACCAGCAGGAAGCATCATTGCTCTGTTGTTAGCGTTAGCCACATTAGCAGCAGCAGGACTGTCCAGAGGACCCATGGCGGCTCTCAGGTGGGCGTGGCCAGCCATCACATCCCCGTTGGGCGGCTGCAGCTGCTCCAGGGGCTCCGGGCGGAGCTGGAGATCTTCAGGGACAGAAGAAGACTGATAGCCCAGGTTAAAGGGGGGATACTGGGGCCCCGAGGAGTACAGCGGGTGTACGGGGGCCGGTCCAGAGTGGTACCCCTGGGATGAGGGAGGGGCACTCGAGTATGATGGAGTGGGGGAGGGGTACCGAATAGAGTAAGTGGGAGTGTGTGGGGCCACCTGCTGCCAGGGCACAGAGTGGGAGGGCATCCGGTGGGATGTGGGGGGGTTGACCTGGAAGCCGGGCTGGCTAAAGGGGGGGTCCCCGGGATTGGGCCTCTCTGGAAAAGTAGGCTGGTGCTCGTACTGAGGAGGGGGCAGAGCTGAAGGTGGGGGGCCGAGTGGGACGGGGTAAGTCTCCTGTTGCCGGGGGGGCGGGGTGGGCTGGGGAGCGGGGGAGGGGGGCTTGGGCTGCAGGCTGTGAGTCTGCCACAGGGGGAGCAGATATATGTATGGGGGGTACATGGACATGGAGTAAGCCTGAAAGGAGCAGAAGCAGCTTTTTAAAAACCTTCACAACTTTAGGACAGATGGAAAGAAAAAAATGACATTTTTTCAAAATAAAAGCCCAACATTTCTATGATTTTGGTGCAAAATGATCCGATTCTTTCAAAATGACTTTAAAATGAATGTTATGTTCACATTTACGATTAGAAAACATCTCATTTTATTGGTTTTGCTACCTCAATGTATTGACAAAACAATTGTTTAATAATTACAAATATTTTGAGATTCGTTTGAAAAACAAAGGATTTTTTGATTTAGTTATTTTCTGATCAAAAAAGAAAAATCAATCTACATGAATAAAGAAACAATAAATTAATATTTTGTTTTTATTGCTTATATATGGTTATATTGGTTATATAAAAATAAGTAAAACAGGATGAGAATACAATTCAATGTATTCAATATTTTTTGTACTATTTTTATCTCCTGTCTTACAAGTGTTCAAAGTGCCCCTAATGAAGACACAAAATGAGTAAAAAAATCAATTGTGAGTTAATCATCTGTAGCCTGACTGGAGTAATGAAACCATATACTTTCATAACGCAGTATTAAGTAAAAATGAGTAAAAACAGCAGTTTTTATGAAAACTTTTTTATCTTACCTTCACACCTAAGTTGAAGAAAAACTTCAAGACGTTGACGTCTGCACAGAAAAACATGGTGCTTTAATTTTTTACTGACAAGCATTTTATACACTCTGATCTCGTGACCAACCTGCAGCAGTTTAGTGCAAACATAATGTTGTCTGATTGCTGAAAGCAATCAAGCACATTTTACATAAATACAAACCTTTTTATTTTTCTTAAAGTATGACCTCACAAAATCTGAACTAAAAGAAACATTTTTACGAAAGCTATGAATCCACTGATGATGAACACATTTATAAAAATAAATGTATGTGTAAATCATTTTTTCTCAAATAACAAACCATTAAAACGCAAAGCATTTATGACTGGTTCACAGTTTGAAATAAGTCACGATGAACGGCGTAAGACGAATTGCAGAAGTGGAGCAGCACGTGTAGTTGTACGATCCCCAGCACGTTTTATAAGGACAGCGTTAAAGGAGGCTGTAGCAACAGCAATCAGATCAGCAGGTGAGTCCAGTCTACTATTTGAAAAAAAAAAAAAAAAAAAAGAAAGTTTTAGCAGAAGCGCCTGTTGAATTACAAGTGACCGTTGCGTATTTTTCCGCGACCGTCACTTGTAATTGGCAAGTGAAAGCGGATTCGGCGCTGAAATGCATTCACTAATCCAGTGAGCATCGACGTACACTGACTTTCTGCAGAGACTTAAGGGAAATTTCCAGGGCACTGGCTTCTGGATTTTTAGATTTCAACACCCCGGGCAAAAAAAAGCAAACGCCTCAACACCTAGTAGTGAAAGAATGCAGACACACTGTTTAATGCCTTGCTCCTAGGAACTTCCTGAGTCATTTAAAGAAGGCCCACCCACTTCCCTGTGACGTCATCATCCATCAGTTTGTACATTTAATAAGTCACTCGTTTTTTTCATTTTGATTGATTTAAAAACAGCAATCAGCTTTCTTTAGAGTTTTCTTTAAATGAATGGAACTTCTATTAAATAAAGGGGTTCTGGAGGAGGAGCCTCACCTTTCGGCAGGTCGTCTCCCGACTTGTTGAAGGAGTATGGCGGCATCGGCGCCCCCTCACCATTTTCCCCTTGGGGAAATCCGGGGTAGAGGGGGTCCTGGTAGACCTGGGACAGCTGCTGCAGGGGGACCACGCCGGGGAGGGACTGGGGGTGAGGAAAAGATGGCAGTTGTGGGGGTTGAGGGGGCTCCTGCGAGGAAGGCGGAGACTCAGGTTTTGAAGGCGGAGCTTCAGTCTGACTCTGAGCGCTGGAAGACGGAAGGGACTCTGATGCACCATGGGAGGGGGCAGAACACTGAGGAGTCTGCTGGAGGGGGGCGCCAGGAGGCGGGTGAGGGGACTGGACCTGTTCCGCCGCAGACTGCGGCTGAAGCTGCGTCTCTGCTGGGCAGGAGCCTGACCCCCCCTCAGCCTGACATTCAAACCCCTGCTTGTGGGGCTGTGGAACAGCGGTCTGAGGAGGAGCCTGGATCAGGGGGGCGTGGCTTTGAGGCGCCTTCATAGTCACTTCAGATTTGAAAAAAACATCTGAAAAAAGAAGAAAGGAATTGTCACCAACAACACAAATCTATGCTTTTATTTTGAGAGACAGGCGCTCTAACCCGAGAACTTCCTGTTGTTTGGCATCAAAATAGTGACCCCTACTGGTGGAAACATGAACTGAACCATGAACTCTGAAATCAGTGAAGAAATGAAACTAAAACTTTGAGTAAATTAGTTTTTTTCCACAGAAGAAGTTTGTCTTTTCAGAACTCAAAGTTCTGGAAAACCTTCCGGATGTGTGAGGATGAGGAGCAACTCTTACTTGAAGGAGGAGCAGCTGAAGGAGAAACCACTGAAGAAGAGGAGGGTGGACTCTGGGAGCGAGGAAGGGAGGAGATGGGGGAGAATGCCCGAGGGAAGCCCTGAGCAGCTGTAGGGGAGGGGGCGATGGGGGCGATGAAGGTCGGAGTCGAGGAGGAGGAGGATGGTGAGGTAGTGGGAAGGTTAGGGGCGAGGGTGCTCAGGGGGGGCTGGGGGGGTAGTTTGGAGGGGGCAGCAGGGGCAGGGGGGCTTGGCGAGGTCGCAGCCAAAGGACGGGATTTGGGATTTGCTTTGAGGGGTGTGGCATTAGGGGCGGGGCCTGATCCTGAAGTTAGTGTGGAAACTTTGGGGGCGGAGTCAGAGACAACAGGTGGGGGTTTGGGAGCAGCAGGAGTGGTGGGGGCTGCAGGGGGCGTGGTGGAGCGTTTCGATGAGTCTCCAGCAGGTGGCGGCGGAGCTGTGACGCCTCCAACGGGACTGTTCTGCAACAGGAGCGGAGCTCATGGAGAACCATAGAAAATCATCATAAATGGAACAGTTGTCTTCCCATCAACGGCTGGGTCTAGATTTGGTTTTTCCCAGCTTTGGAGAAGCACTTGAACTCACCGCCTTGTTTCTCTGGGAGCGTTTCCGATCTCCACCCTTCCTCTTCCCTCCTTCAGACGAAGTAGCAGTTTGACTCTGGGAAGAAAAAGCAAAAACATTTCAGATCTTCAAACGTTCAAACATAATAAAGAAGAATTTATTAAAAATAAAAACATATAAACTAAAATCCATTCAATTTGACAAAGTGTCTGACAGTGGGGGACTCGGTCGGGTTTGTTTTTAGCCTTTAGAGGTCTCGTTCGTGGACATAAAAACGCTGTGAATGTGTTCCTGACTTCTGTTTTTGCAGAAGCAGGCAGACATTTGTGTAGATTTAAAACCAGACGTGGAACCGTGTGAGACTAAAAATTACACGAAGCCTCAAACACGACTCACAGCAACAGACTTGATGACACAAAAGTGCTCAAATGTGGTCAGTTTGGTCACTTTTTAACATCTTCCTTGACCTGCGTTCACACCAAACGTGAAGTTTTCAGAGGTCAAATATCTACTCTTTGGCAAAGAGTTTGTGTCAACCAATCAGAAAGTCAGCTTTGATCCATGATGTGTTGATGATGTAATCAATGGGTGGAGTCCCAAAACACGTAAAGTCTGATCGTCCTCCTAAACTTTATGATAACTTCTTATCAAGAATCTTTATTGTCATTCTGCAGAACACATTAACATTTTTCCAACAGCTCTTTGCAACATAAAAAGGTGCTTGTATGAAGACAATAACAAATATGTCTCTAGCTTCATTTTTTCCTCTTCAGACTAATGCGGGACGGCAAGCGTTCAAACTGGGTCACAGAGATAGAAGTCCTGCTGAAAGCGCCGTCATTCAGACGCAGCTCCTGCAGCAGCATTGAAGCTCGCTGTGCTGGAAGTCTCTGAATGTTGAATAAACCTGATCTCTCAGCATCATTCGTGTCTTCTAAAATGTAGCGATTAGACGGATTCGTTGGTAGCTCCTCCCACAGGCGTCCAGCAGCACATGTGACGAGTGAATGGGTGTGAACGCCACACAAGATTATATTATTGATCCAAGGGGTTCCGGTTCTTCCAGCCAGTCGTGGTGATCCAGAGTAAGTGGTTCCACCTGTTCACTTAGGTTTTAGCTGTTCGATTTGGGTTTCACATATAGAGTTTGGAAAGTTCAAAGGTGTGGATGACGTCTGTACGAAAGTTTTGAAGGATTTTAAAATATAAAACTGTAAGCCTTTCTTCTTTTCTTCTGTTTTTGTGTTTCGCTGAACCCACTCCGGCCTTACGGCGTCGGTGCGTAGACATTAAAGAGAGTTTCTGAGGAACCGATAACCTTTGTGGGTTCCAAGATCAGCTTTAGAGCGACAAATACAAGCGCATGAATCCGGCCGCAGACTCACCCCGAGTGCAGGGAAGCTGTTTTCATCTCGGAGCTGGATCTCCACCAGCGCCACGTTTCTCTCCTCCTCCTCTTTGGCCAGACGCTCTTCCTCAGTCACGCCTAACGCCGCCTCTACAACGCTCACCGACTTCCTGTGGGAACACAAACCAAAAGAGCTGCTGTAAAGTCTGCAGGGAAAAGACAAGTATCCTCTTCTCTAATTGGCTAAACACTTGAAATGGGCGTGTCTAATTTGGATACAAAAACGAGTGTGTCTTTAAAAGCTTTGACTTAATTTTGCAACTTGCAGTGGGCGGGGCCTGATAGTAGCTCTTACTGCCTCTCACCTCCTCTCACTGATGAGAAAGGAGGAGGAGCCTCCTTAATGCAACAAATGTCTTCCTTTTTTCCTTCCAAACTCTCTGCAGTGATGTCACTTCCTGTCTTTTAAATGCTGAATAATTCATATGCATTTACACTGAAGTGAACCGCATCAGGGTTCACTTGCATCAAGAAAACTAGACTTAGTTTGGTCCACAAAAAAGATCATGTGACCTTCCAAACCCACGGCTCCGCCTCCTTCCACACACCTGCTGGGTTTAAGCTCCTCCCCCGAGGTCTGCTGAGGCCACGAGTGCTGCTTCTGAATACGCCCACCGGATCCTGCCGCCAGCGCCGGGGAACCAGCAGCCATCGGCGAGGACTTGCCCCTCCCTCTGCCCCTGCCCCGATCATCCGGCTCTGAGAGAAGCAGAATCACAGTTCAGCACGGACAAGCCCCCGGCGCTGCGCCGCTCGCACGCGTGTGCGCACCCCACCTCCGTGCCCATTGCTCAGCCTCTTGTCGCGGTGGCAGACGGTGCTCCAGGTGCCCTCCTTGCTGGGGGGGCGGAGACTCCACACGGGAACTTTGAAGGGTCTGCACGCAAATGAACGTTAGCCAACCGCCAAACCGCCAACACAGAGGAGCTGCAGCAAGATCACCCACTTCCTGCCCAGCTCCTCAATGACCACCGTCACCATGCTGTTGTCCAGAGCAACCTCTTTGACCGTGGCGCTGTAGCTCCGCCCGTTGCTCTCCAGACGAACCTGCAGGGAGCAGGACCGTGAAGGGAACGCCGAATCAGCAGATCAAATGAGAACACAGGGATCCACAGACCTGACAGTGATCTCCTACAGTGAACTGCATCCCAGTGGCGATGGAGTAATCCAGCTTCTGCTGAGCTACAAGGAAGAAGACACCTTCACGTTATACACCTGCCACCACCATCATCACCATCACCATCATCATCATCATCATCACCATCACCATCATCATCATTTAGGAGGCAGGCTGACGGCAATCATCTGGAAGAGTTTTCTTTTTCAGACGTAGACACTTGAAAAAAAGTAATAATCCTCAGCTTGTGACCAGACTTTTCAGAATCAGAAGATCCTCCAGGTCATGTTTGGTGTTTCTGTTTGATGGAAACGGCGGGGATACTAGGTTGAGGAATTGTTAAGTTTCTATTTCCACGTTCTAAAAAGACAAAAGTCATCTTTGAAGTCTATTGAAGTCTGGTTGATCTTCAGCCACGTCTGACCAAATCAGAAGATCCAAAGCAGAGATTTTTGCACTACACTCAAGACTTCAGAAATGCTCTTTTTGGGGGAAAACTGTTCATCTGTGTGGTGGAACCTGAGATCACCTCGTTTGCTTCGGTTCCAGACGTCAAACTCAACGTTTCGGAGCAACGTCGGGTTCAGGGACCGTTTCACTCTCTCCGGCAACTGCCGACCGCGACCACGACCCTGAAACACAGACAGAGTTTAGAACGTCACAGAAGAGGTTAGAACGTCACAGAAGAGGTTAGAACGTCACAGAAGAGGTTAGAACGTCACAGAGGAGTTTAGAACGTCACAGAAGAGGTTAGAACGTCACAGGAGTTTAGAACGTCACAAAGGAGGTTAGAACGTCACAGAAGAGGTTAGAACGTCACAGAGGAGTTTAGAACGTCACAGAAGAGTTTAGAACGTCACAGAGGAGGTTAGAACGTCACAGAGGAGGTTAGAAGGTCACAGAGGAGGTTAGAACGTCACAGAGGAGGTTAGAAGGTCACAGAGGAGGTTAGAACGTCACAGAGGAGTTTAGAACGTCACAGAAGAGTTTAGAACGTCACAGAGGAGGTTAGAACGTCACAGAGGAGGTTAGAAGGTCACAGAGGAGGTTAGAACGTCACAGAGGAGTTTAGAACGTCACAGAGGAGTTTAGAACGTCACAGAGGAGTTTAGAACGTCACAGAGGAGGTTAGAACATCACAGAGGAGTTTAGAACGTCACAGAAGAGTTTAGAACGTCACAGAAGAGTTTAGAACGTCACAGAAGAGTTTAGAACGTCACAGAAGAGTTTAGAAGGTCACAGAGGAGGTTAGAAGGTCACAGAGGAGGTTAGAAGGTCACAGAGGAGGTTAGAAGGTCACAGAGGAGTTTAGAACGTCACAGAGGAGGTTAGAACGTCACAGAGGAGGTTAGAACGTCACAGAAGAGTTTAGAAGGTCACAGAGGAGGTTAGAAGGTCACAGAGGAGGTTAGAACGTCACAGAAGAGTTTAGAACGTCACAGAGGAGGTTAGAACGTCACAGAGGAGGTTAGAACGTCACAGAAGAGTTTAGAACGTCACAGAAGAGTTTAAAACGTCACAGAGGAGGTTAGAACGTCACAGAAGAAGTTAGAAGGTCACAGAAGAGTTTAGAACGTCACAGAAGAGTTTAAAACGTCACAGAGGAGGTTAGAACGTCACAGAAGAGTTTAGAACGTCACAGGAGTTTAGAACGTCACAGAGGGGATACGTTACCCTGTAGCTCTGGTTGCTCTGTTTCCAGGATGCCTGGCTCGTCCCTTCTTCAACCCTGGGTTAAAAAAATATTTGTGTAAACAGTGGTGGTTCAACCACAAAGCTGCTTTCACACTGAGCTGTTTGGTCTGTTTTCTTAACATTTGTCTGATGGTTAAACTCAAGTTGAGTTGGTTGAAAGTGAACTCAAGTGAGTTTATTTTTCATAGCTGGAAAGAATTGCAGGTTTCTAGGCGTTAAGCCTCAGCCTTATAAACTCATATTAGAGTTGAACTTGTACGGGTTCTGTGGGTTTCTGGGTTCTCCGGGTCTGTGGAGGGTCGTAGACTTCATCTTAAGGGGAGGTGTGTCTTGCAGTTCCCTTAGAAGCTCGTACGGTCATCTCAAGAGACGTCGTGAAAATGGAATGTTCCATTGTCGTGTGTGGTTTCATGAAGTAGTTGTAACGATAATGCAAGTCACATGATGTTGTACGGTTTCCTTACGCCACACTCCAAACTTCTATAAACCTGAGTATCGTCTGCATATTAACCGACCCAGAGAAAGCTGTTCAGCAGAGACCCAAAGGTTGATCCCAGAGGAACTCCACAGCTCTGATGCTCAATCACTAACTTACACTGCGTCTTGTTTGAAGGAAAAACCTAAAGAGTAGAAAGGTGTTAGCAGTCATGCTGCGTCACTCCTCTAGTCTTTGGAGAAGCATCACCTGGTCAAGGCAGAACTAAGATCCAACTAAACTAAGACTTTTCCTGCTTTCCTGCTCAGACAAAAGTTTTTTTATGACCTTGCCGAGTCTCAGTTCTGTTTTGAGGTATAAAACCTGAAAACCATCAAAACAAGTCTTAAGTAGGAAGTCAGAGGGTTGATGGGAAAACAGTTTTATGGGAATTGACAGGGACTTACAGATCACCCACAGAACCCTTCAGAATCTAACTGCTCTTCCTCTTGAAGAGACGCGTCTTACCACAGCGGTTCGTTGGTCTCCGGGTCGGATTCGTCACTGCTGCAGGCAGCCATGCCATCATCGCTCAGCAAGTCGGAATGTCTGCTGCTGCGCTGACAGATGCTCAGAGCGCTGCGGTCCACCTTGAAGACGCCATCATACAGCAGCTCGTACAGAATGGCTGCAGGACACGACCGAATCAGAGATTCAAACCATCAACTCTGACGTGGTTTTTAACTTTGAACTTCTTTCACCACAAAGAAAAGACATTTTAGACACAATCCTGATGGTTTTATCTATTTATCAAACAGAGAGCTGAGAACAAGGATGTCATTACAGTGCTACTGTAAACTCTGAAGTTACGCCTCCAAACACAAGAGAGCAGTCTACACTCATATTTTAACATTTGTTTCTATGAAGGATTCCTGATCTGCTGAGGAATGCAGAATGACGACTCATTTTAAGACAGAAAAGGAAAAGAAAGGAAGACTTAAAGATTCAAATTACTTTAAGTAGCTAATATGCAGTTATACAATTAACCCTTAAATCTTTGAGATTCAAAATTCAAATAATCCCATTGAAAATGTCAAAATAAAGCATGTTTGGCAGATGTGATCTGCAACAACAGAGGATCTCACTAATCCTGTTTGATGAGGATTCTTTTTTCTAAAGTTATGCAACATCGGAGCGACTGAAGACGGAATTTTCTGGGTGTGTTTCTGAACACAACATCAGGTAACATGAATAAACTCAATATTTATCTTTTCAGTTCTAAATTTTCGTGATTGATGTGAGTGTAAGAGGCTCCAACATGGAGCCCTGTGGAACGCCTGCTGCTGCTTCTTTCATCTAAACACCACCTTATAGCTAAACATCAACATAAATATGCCATAAATGCCAGAATTTAACCAAAGAACAATTTCCTTTGTTTTATGCTCATTAATAAAAACAAACTTTTACTAGAACTTTAACTTGACTTCCTAGTGTTTTTGGCTCCTGTCTCTGCTGCTTTCTGGACTTACACTGACAGAGGGCGCCGCTCCGCATTTGACTGATGGGATAAACGGAGTCGTAGTGATTTCCATTCAGGAAACACAACCGGACCTGGAACACAGAAACGCAGATCTTCAATCAAACCTGAAGGTAAACGGATGTCTGCAGACATCCATAACCACCAGATGAAAGCAGGAGAGGAATCGGACACATTTGGAGCAGAAGTTTCAAAGTCTCACCTTGTCCTTGAAGTTGTTATCTGTAATGTTGACGGCCTGTTTTCCCGGTTCCTGGAAGATCAGGAAGTCCCTCCTGGGGAAAAACGTGATTTGAGAACGATAAAGGAGAAGGATCCAGACATTAATCTGTAATGGTCCAGATTAAACGCTTTAAATCTGAGTTATCCTCCACATATATACAAACAGGAGTTTGGTGTTCCACAGGGCTCTGTTAACTTGTTTTCCAAAACTGGATTTTTTGGATTTGGCTTACTTGTACATGACGGCCAGCGCGTTGATCTCCACCTCTCCCACCCACTGCTGCAGGAGCAGGAAAATCCACAGATATGAATTCCATCAGGTTTCAGTAACAAACAGAAACAGGACTCTGGGTTTACCTGGGGGTCCCGCAGCTTGGACAGGTACTCCTCGAAGTCACCTTCAATGAACTGCAGAGGACAGAAAACAGAACTTTGAGTGATCAGATAAAACCATTAAAACCAACCAGAGTTGAAGTTAAACTGAATGTTTTAAGACCTTTAGTGTCACTCGGAGAAAAGTTTATAGTTCTTTTTATAGACTTACAGGTATAAAAATGGAACCTGGAAGGGAAGGGGTTTCCCTCACAGCAGCTCAAACTAAAGCTGCCGTCAACTGTGTCGGAGATTTTCTGCACATCAGTAAATTTAACCAAAATGAGCTTTACTTTATGAACAATCTGATTCTGAATAGTTTTATTTTGGAGAACTACTGGATTCTGTCCACCACATCCCACTCATTCATGACACAAGTCGCTCGGTCACATGTTCTGCTGCTCCAACCATCAGAACACTGAAACTTCCGAGCAAGAAAAGTCACAAGAAACCAAACGTATTTCGAAAGTTTCTTTTGGCATAAATGAGGAAGCCTTCAACTTCAAAATAAAAGCATTTGAGAAAAAAAACAGGAGTTTTACTCCAAATATTGATTTCTTGTGACGTTGTTCCCACAAATCGACTGTTACCAGGATGCTGCTAATGAAGTTGTTCAAACAGTGGATTCATGTTTATGTTTATATTTAGAAAATACAAGTTTAACCGACTTTCTTCCTTTCTTACTTTTGTGTTTATCCGTCACACATTAAAAGATAAGATGAACGTCAGATTTTTGAATTTCCACTTTGACAGTTATGGGTTAAATCTAGATCACGTTGGAATGGTTCCTACATGAAACGACCTGCGCATTTCTTGCAGAAGATGAAGATAAACTTCACCCTCAAGGGAAACTAGAAGCTAAAAAATGAAAAAGCAACTGAGAGGACAACTCCAGCCTCGTACAGAACTGCTCATGAGAATGTTGTCTGACATGAATCCGGTCCACGGCCTGAAAATGGTTTGCGATCACTGATGTACTTTTGTGTTTAGATTATGGTCTGATTTGGTTTGAGCACTTTTCTTTTTGGAGCCGTGATATAAATAAACTCAGACGTTTTTCTGTTTGTTTATTGTATTGTGAATCTTTTTATATATATATATATATAAAACGCTGTTGCACAGCTGAAAGAGGCGTTCAGGATCGTCAGGCGCGACTTGACGCTCATGATGGCGGTCGCCGCGGCGACGCTAAAGATAGACGTGGAATCCGTGTCTGTGCACTTGAACAGATCCTGCAGTCAATCAGCCTCTGACCTGTTACAGACAACATTTCTGCTTTTTCAGGCTCGTGAAGGAGGATTAGGACCACCCAAGCAGAAAATTCATACATAGCAAAAAAATTATGAGGGAAAAATCTCAATTTTACTTTAAAAAAAATAAGTAAAAATTATCAAAAAAATGTAAACTGATGAGACGAAAATCGAAACTTTCCAGAAGAAACTTTGTGAAATTATGACATAAAATGTCATTAAATGTGAAAAAACATTTAGAAATTTATAAAAATTCACATTTATAGTTTTACAATACAAAAGTCATGCTTTTCTTAAATAAAAGTTGTAATATCATGAACATAAAGTAGTTTATACAAAGAAAACAGTAAAGCAGATTCAGTGAGATTGTTTAGCAACGTTATCAGATTTCTACAAACTTTCTGCAACATCAGTTTAACAGGTGTAAGCTTCTTCTAAAACCTTAAAGTAACATTTGGTTTTCAAAATGCATCCCATTTTCCTCGAAAAACTACAAATGTATTATTGGAAAATTTCTCATTTTTACTCTCAAATTAGTGTTTTTTAAAATCCATATACTTTTACATCCTAATTCTCAAAAATCGTCTTTTTTTCATTAATTTTACTAATTGATTCTCGTAAACCTTTGACTTGTAAAATAATTTAATGTCTTTTTTCTAGTAAAATGTTAAGCTAGTAATAAGATAAGACTTTAACAATATAAAGCATAATTTATATGATAATTAAAGGTAAAGAAAATTAAAATGTTTTTCAGTCTGAAACTAATCTTTGGGGGTAAAATGGTACATTTCTGCTGCTAAACGGCAGGTTTGGGGTCATATAAGTTTAAAGGGAATGATAAAGCAAATTTCCCGTTTTAAAAACAGTTTTAAACTCCACATATTGTAAATGTGAGAAACATTTTGAACATTTGAAAAAAAAATTATATGCAACAGCTGCTTGTTTGAAAATTCAGTTTTTTCTCTTTCACTTTCAATCCTCAATTTAAAGTTTTATTTCAGAAATGTTTGCTTTCAGAGTTGATCTTAATTTTCCACTGGGGGCGGGGCTTTGGGTTCAATGTTTACTGGGAGAAATTTGACTTTGGGAGATGAGGTTATGGTGATGCATCTGTTGTACTAAACTTTAGGAGACTATCATCATTAGCTATCTATTTTTTATTTTTCTAAATTTCTTTCCAGTGTACAGCGTGGACCTTTAAGGTTAGAACTCTTTTAAAAGTTGTTTTTTGTATTAAAATGTACAATCTGGTTTTTCCTTCACTTTAAATGGATTCTGCTGCAGCAGAGCACATACCGCCTCATAGCTGTCTCTGTTCTGCTTCAGGAAGTCCACACATTTAGCTCGAACTTCATGGTGAAGACTCTGGCAGTGCAGCACCTGGACGGGGTCAAAGGTCACAGGAAAACAGCCGGTAACAGCTCAGAGACGTCATTTTCACAACAAACCCCCCCAAAAAAAACGTTTCAAGGCTGCAAATACTAAAAGTAAACAACAGGAAACATTTGTGCAACAATGTTGTAAATAAAAGCCGGTTTTTCCATAGTGGGAGTTTTCACATTTCGTTAGCATAACAGTTACTAGCTTAAAACCCAAACTAGTTCTTTCAAACATTCTTTTCAAACTTTACCTGCTCCGCCACCGCGCGGAACAAGCACGAGCCGTCTTTGGCGATCTTTTTCCGGTGCAAACCGATCGACTTCAGATAAACATCCATGGCTTTCTCCACACTCTTCTCCTCGCTGCTCTGCATGTTTCCGCCGCTCTCCATGCTAGCGGGTTAGCCGCTAAAGCTATCGGCGGAACGACGCCGCCTGCGCCGGCGGGACCAAACTTTCACGCAACGCGGGCTCAAAGCTGTGAATGTCGCCGCTGCGTGAGCTCCAAAGCTGACATTAGAGAGGAGGATGCGGTCAAACGCGACTCCAACCGCGAGAGGTTTCGTTTCCGTGGAAGCGGGGTTTCGAACTGCGAGTTTTCCCGGTCCGCAGAAAGTGAAACTTAACTAACCGAGTTAGCATCGGGAGGCTAACGGCTAACGACACGCCCCCTGTTTTCACTGCCAAGTAAAACACTCCGCAGTGACACGCCCCACTTCCGGTTTCTCCAAAGAATAAAAGCCCAAACGACGAGTAACCGAAATAAAAAGAATGTTTAAAAACGCGATTTTGTTTAAAGAAGACAAAAATACTTCGGATTGAGTAATTATTAGATAAAAAAAACATATCTCAAATTAGAATGCAACCATTTTAAAATTAGTTTCAAAGTAAAACAACATAAAAGCTCAGAAACTTCCCGTGACACCTAACAAAATTAAAGTCTTAAATATATTTAAGACTTTCTATAAGGTGAAAAACATAAATGATTATAATGAAAATTGTGAAACTTCAGAAATAAAGCTCGTTTCTTTAGCGTCTTAAAGTCTGCTACATAAAAATGTATTGATGTTTTTCAAAATCAGTTTTGATTGAAATGTTGATTTAAAACACAAAGATCAGAAACAAAGCAAATCATGAAAAATAAATAACTACTGCTACTATAACTATTATAACTACTGTCACTCTCACTACTTTTACTACCGCCACCACTACTACTACACTCCTACTACACTCACTACTGTTGATACTTCACTTACTATTACTGCTACTACTTTACCTACTACTACTGCTGATAATAATAATAATTGCTAAAAAGGTTTTAGTCAAGCTTTGTCTCCTATCTCTTTTCTGATAGTGTTTGCTTTATTGGAACAGCTGCAAATGTTCTTCTTCTTCATCTGTGATTTATATTTACTGTGAACATTTTTAAACTTGTCACCAAAGCTTAAAATCTCATCCAGCAGACAAAGATCTAATATTTAAAAGAACAAGCAAACGTTAATTATCAAGCATTTTTCTTCTGTTGCCTTTTTTCTGTCTGTGGGACAGGAGGCCTGTGTATCCTCTCCGTGTCCTGCAGCAGCAGCGTTGATTTTGGCTGCTGAGCATGCATGACGCGTAAGCAGAGCGGCTGGGTGTTGGCTGACATTGTCTGGAACGTGACCTCTGGTCTGGTCTCAGAGACTCACCTTCGTCTTTCTGCTGCTTTCATTAAGGAGCCTGAGAGTATTTTGAGTATTTGAAACATTTAGGGACGTTTGCTTGGCGAGGCTGTAGCTGCGTCCTTTCACCACTAGGGGGCGTCGCCTTACCAACTGTGGAAGCTTGGGGGCCTTCACTCCTCTTCATCACCATTCTGTGTCCGGTTGAGTTCAGACACTGTGAACATTGGTGGCAGATGCTTGTTCAGCATCAGAACATCAGGAGCTTCTCAAAGAGAACCTGATGTTCCACATCTGCAGCGTTCTCATGGGGTCGCCTTTGGACTTGAGCGATTGTGTTGACTTTAGTTTCCTTCTTGATTTATGTTTGCATCCCAGCAAACCAACAGGGACTGTGAACCCAGCAGCAGGTTTTACTCAATGCTCCTCTTTTTGGGTCAGTGGAGAGAAAGCCAAGAGCGCCTGATGAAGGATGATGGGAAATGTGCCAACGAGGAGCAAAGGTCAATGTCGCTCCTCAGGTCGCCTGTCTCCTTGTTTCTCTGTTCCTGGGGCGGAGTGAGACGGGATGACACCGTTCCTCGTGGTTTGAGGATGTTCAGAACAGGAATGTCTTCTTCCTTTCCTCCTAAACCCCACAATGTTCATCTTCTAAGCCATGTAAACACCCACTCTGATGAAAATCATCTCCTCTTCTTTTCTGACTCTTATAAATCAGAAAAATGCTTAAAATTGCATTTCTGAGTATTTCTTTATTCAGACAAAAAAAAAGGCAGTTTGAAAAAGATCCTAAAGTAGAAAATGTGGTGTGTGTGCCGCAAGTTTCCTGCTCTGCTTAAACAGAGAGCTCTCAGCAACGGGGAGGGGAAGGGAGGTTACGTTGTTTCACGCCAACATTTCTCAACTCTAATGAACTCCTGCTGCTCTAATGTCATCTGCCAACCACAACGCCACACTCCTTTGTGTGAAAATTGTATCATTTTAAATATAAAATAAAATTATTGTCCATTGCTGGAATGTTGTTGATTTAAAAGAGGAAACTCCAGAAAGCTGTCCCGACCCACTTTAGGCTTCATAATTCATAATCCCACAGAGATGAACCCTTTAATACTTGAGCTGTTGCTCCATTCTGTGAACTACCGTAACTCCCCAATTGTTTACGCAATAAACAAAATTACAACGAATTCTGAAGCAAAAAAAGCAGCTTTAAATGTAACACTACAGTAGGGAGGCGTTGAATGCATATATCTACTTTACTGATGTAAAATATTACATTGTACTACAAGACTTTACCCATAACTGTTGCATTTCAGTGTAGTTACTTTTCTTCACATCAGAATCTGTTTGAATGGCAATAATTTTGTAAACAGTCAAGAAGTGACTGTACCTTAAGAAGCATGTGTTATTTTGCCGTTGCCGACGACAACTCTGGTGTTAAAGGGCCTATATCATGCAAAATCAACTTTTTTGAGCTTTTAAGTGTGTTATAATGTTAATTTCTCATGAAAAGCAACACTGAATTAGTATTTTGCTCCATTCACGCATCTCTGAGCATCCCTCTAAAACCCTGCTCTCTGAGCACCAGCCCCTCCCCATGCATGAAAACGAGAGGGTCCTCACATTGTGACATCACAAAGTGAGAAAAGCCCCTCCAGGAAGAGTCTGTGCTGCCAGCTCCGCCGCCAGGCTAACACACACACACACACACACACACACACACACGTTTTCTCTGCAGAGCTAAACCGCCGAAACACTAATTTTATGCACATCCGTCTTTGCAAAAGTTGGGATGTTTGTTTTCGTGGGTGAAATGCAGACACGCTGCTGAGGACGGCTCTAAGCTGATGTCATGCAATGGACGGAACACACAAGGAACGAAACGTGGCGCCGCCTTACTTCCAGACAGGAAAGGAGCTCACAAAATAACCCTCATTTCATAAATAATTTGTTCTTTAGTGTGTCAAAGAAAATATATGATCATATCTATGGATAGAGTTTACTTTGAAAGGCTTAAGCATAAGAACAGGCCCTTTAAAGAGTTAACATCAACGGTGTTCATTCAGTTCATTCCATGTGACTATGCATTAAACAAAATAATTCATTATTCAAATGTACATTTTAAAACAAATAACTGATTTGTATGTTTTTTTATTGCTGTTTTTCCAGCAGAGGGCCCTTTGAGCTTGGCTATAGCTAGCTAGTTCAGAGCTGAAATGCGAACTCGGCTGTAAAAATGTTAGCCTTTGAGTTTGATTCCTGTCAAGAGCAGCTTTGAAGGACAACCTGTGCACCAAAATCTTCCGATCTTTGATGGCTTTCACACTCAACTCTGCAACAATGGTGGAAGCTCTTGTGTTTGTATTTCCTGCGTTTAATGGCATCTGTTCCAATAAAACGGTTCTGTTCAGCCTCATGAGTAGTTTCCCTCTGGTGCCAATGCTGGCGCTTGATGACTAAACCCTAAAAAACGACGTCTCTTTGAAGTGTCTGTGTCTTTAACTGACAGCACAAAGACCGGCTCCTCTTCCTTCCTCTGATGCCATTTACCAGAATCTAATAATGACCTTTGCGTGCGCGGGAGAGCGCGGCCTTCACGCTGCATGACGATCCACCGAGCCCTGAGCTGCGCCTGCTTGCTGCTGTGGAAACCTACAACATGTCAGGTAGCCATGGCAACTGGCAAGGAGGGGACAGAACCCATGGCGACAGACACTTATCTTCCCACTCGTGTGGTGAGAGTGGTGCATGACCTTCATCCCTGGACTCTCTGTGAAATTCTCTGATTTTCATGTTTGCTTCTTGTTGTTTCAAACCGAACGAGATGAATGAGGCGGCGGCAGAGCTGTTATGAAACCACGGCTGCTGTGGGGGGGGGGTCAGGCTCCCTCCTGCACTGTAACATGATCCCCTCTGGGTAGTAAAGAGATGGGAGCAGATGTGAGGAAATTAAACTTTATTGATAACTGCAGCAGCAAACAGTGACAAGACACGTTAGAGAAACCTGGAAATAAAAGGTAAAAGAGAGAAAAATGAGCAGGTGTCTTTAAAGGTGGGGGGACTTTAGTATTTCATGCTTCTTTGAGAACCCCCCTCACCGAAAAAAACAAAAAACAAAAAACGTGCAGGCAAAAATCTGCTCTCAGGCTCTGCACATTCTAGCACCATTGATCGGATCTCCTCCTGGAACACATTGGCAGGTTGGTCTTGAAGCTGTGACTTCTCTCCCCGCATGACCGCCAACATCACATTTAACGACACACATCACCTCTACTGCACATGCTCAGGTGCTAAAGTGTGCAACAAAAACATAAATCAAGAGCAACTTACTTTAAAAGTCATAATATATCGCATAAACCTGCAACAAACCACGACAACAACAAAAAAAAGTCTGCTTTACCGCATGCTAACTGACCAAATTTGGCCAGGGTGAGCTGAAATGCTAGCTAACGAGGAAGCTAACGCTTGCTTCTGTTAGCGCGATGAAGGCAGCTGTTGCCCAAGAGTTGAAACCTGTTTTATAAAACAGTTTGAAAAAACATTTGTGCAAACAATCATTCATAAAGAGAATGTGAGGACTTGCCAGTCATTTAAACATTTATATCTCTTATTCACACTCGAAATATTGGATTAATGCTAACATTAGCATGCTAACTATGTTTTTTAAAAAGTTTGTTTAACAATTTATTTTTTGTTTGTTCAGTTTGGATAGCAGCAGCTGACAGGTTCAAAAAATAAAAAAAATAAAAATATAGCATTCAGGAAAAAAAAGAAAATAGCAACAAAACATTACAAATAAAAATAGGAAAAAATGTTTTAAAAAAACCTGCGGCTCAAAAATTTAAATTAAAATAGTAAACAATAAAAATAATGGGAAAATGTATTTCAAAAATAAAATAAATAAATATAATAAATAACTCAAATAGAAAAAAAACAGCAGTTTAAAAAAAAGAAAAAAAAATACAAAAAGTAAAAAAATATCTTTAAAAAAGAAAAATAAAATCATGGTAAAAAATATTTAAAATAAATAAATAAACTAATACATATATATAATTTGAAAGCGGCTACGTTTGACCTCATGGGTTCTCCGGGGTCTGGTTCTTACAGTATTGACAGTGTGATTGTTGTTCTAAACTAGTTATTCTGTTTTTTCCAGAACTAATACGGAAATTATTTGAAAGTCCAGCAACTTCTGAAGACTGCGGGATGTTTTCCACTTTACAGGGAATTCTCTGGAATCCTTCAAATTTTTACGTCGTCATGTATTTCCGATGATGAACTAAAATAAAAAGTTATCAATTATTTTTTCATAAAAAAACTAAATGTTATTATTTCTGGCTGTTTCACAACCAAAACACTTTTAACTCAAACTAGCAAACCTTTTTTTCTTTGCTGTGAATTTTGCGACCAACTTTCTCACACTATGATGCTACACTTCTACCATCAGACGTTTTCTGGTATGAAGTGATTTAAATGAAGAGCAAGTCGTAACATTCCTTTTATTTACATTTCAAACAGCGCTTGAATTTTCCTTAAAAAATCTGCAAATAAAGCTCTACATAATAAATAACTGCAGCACGTCTTTGCTCTGTGTCCGGCGTGTCCGGTGGCATTTTTTTAAAGTCTTTGATTGACTTCTTTCAAGTTTCTGCTCCACTTTTGTGTGAAAGTAACCAAGTTTTTTTTTCCTTTTTTTCTTCTTAATTCACAGAAAAACATGCAAAAATGCACAAGTCTTCTAGTTTAAGTCTTATACTATGGTTAAATACATATTGATAAGTGTTAGTTGATCCACGTCTTTGTCTCCAGATTGAGATTAACATGGATTAGGTGAATTCAACACATAAATGTTTTATGATAAAAAACCTGGTTTTAATCCAGAGCATGAGTCCAGTTTGTATTCGGCATAATCTGGTTAATCCCAGCAGTTCCTGGCGCTTTGACGCCTCGCTGGTTGTGGATCTGAACAAATGGACTGAAGGGAAGCTTCAGATTTTCCCTTAGTGGTATAAAATGGCTTAAAGTGGTTCCAGCTTTTGTCAGTAAAACTAAATTGTAGTGCAACGTTAGCACATTTTATCCTCCTATAGGAGATCTATGTAATTCTGTAAACTCAAATACATTGTTTAGTGATTCACAAATGTCATCACAATCATTCAGAAACTCCTTAAAAAAAACTTCAATTACAAAGAAACAGACAAAAATAAAATCAAGAGCAACTCTCAAAGTAACATTTTACAAAATATTTTCAGAATATTCAATTCAAACTCATTTTTGACATAAAACTTTCCGTGTTAAGGTTTCTTTGTCCCTTGTTTTAGAATAAATCAATTAAAATGAGTCACCTCACAGCAAAGATCTTCTGTTTGGCTCATTATTTGTTTTATTTAGATTTTTTATTATTTAGATTTTTGGAGACATTTTGACAAATATCATCTGTTTCCGGTTTTCTTGAGTTGTAAACGGATGTCAGTAAATATAATCTTCTTCTTCAGGTTGCCTTAGTCTTATTACCTTAGTCTAAATTTATAGAACATGTTAAACTTATATATTTAAAGCTTGTTCACATTTTAGCCCAAAGAATAACATTTTTATAAATATCTGTAGGACAAACTAGTATTTATCATAGATTCTGTAATTTGTTTAAGTTAAAAAGCTGAGTTTGGTCTTTAATGGTCATCAACTGTGAGAGACAGAATGTAAAAAATGTTTTATTTTTAAAGGATTTATTTGACTGAATCCTTATTTTCTGCTTCAATGTACATATAAATTCTATAAAAATCAATTTGCTTTTTTGCATTCTTTTTTCACGTTGTCTTGAACAATGAATGATGAAGATTAGAGACTAAACTCTTCTTTTTAAGAGGAACAACCAGCAGAATCAGTGACTGAATATTTTATTGACTTGCTGTGTGGATTAGACATTAAAGTAAAAAAATCTAATATTTTAATCAAAAAAGTCCAAAAACATGCATAACATTCAATAAATTGATTTTTGAGTGTTTTTTTCTGCGGTTAAACCAGTGATTGTTTTTGAAAACTGGACTGAGTGACTCCTCCCCCTGGCATTCCTAACAGGAAGTACCCAACTCAGTCCAATTCTCATATACAGTTAATAGTTTGAACACATTTCCATAATTGATTAATTAAAAACCCGGTTTCTTAAAGGAGACAGACGAAAAGGAAGTAAAGTCGTTTTGAAACGCTTAAACTCGAATTTTTAATTTTTTTCTTGTTTGGTTATGATGGTTGAATATAAAACTTCCTGACAGAAATGACAGTGAAATGAATTGAAGCGTGAATCAAATATTTTTGTCTTTTTTTTCTGCAAATATTAACCTGAGAGTTGCTCTTATTCTGAAAAACGCCTGATTAAAAGTCGACTTCTAGAAGTGACATGATGTTGAAGTGCTGGAGTATCTTAAAGGGGCCATACCATAAAAAACCCATCACTTTGAGCAATGAAAAGCGGTGCCTCAGAGATCGAGTCGTTTTACTTCTGAGTATGAAAAGAGTCTAAGAAATAACACTTTTCTTAGTGCTCCACAGATAATAAATAATCATATTCATGGATAAAGTTGACTGTGAAAGGCTTAAGAACATCATAGTATGGCCCCTTTAAGTCAGAACCTGTGAGGGTTCAGCCTCAAAGAGCGTTCATGAGTCCTTTCCTCTGACGAGGCTGAAAGATGGAGCTAAACCTGATCAGAGGGGAAGTGCAGCCTCCTCACCTCCTGCTTCTGAAGGAGTTTGTCACTGACAGGCTTTGGCCCAAACTGTCCTCACTTTGAAGCTTTTCTTGTTTTCTTAGTGAAAAACGAACGAAAGGCGGCAAATATGTGGTGAGAAGGTTGGATGGAGCTGAAGCAGGCAGTCAGAAGAACGATGCAAAAGATGGATGAAGGAAAAAAAGCTCCTTTTGGAGCAGAACTGCTGCAAACGTGTGCAGCAAATGACCTGCAGCAGACGACTGCAGCAGACGACCTGCAGCAGACGACTGCAGCAGACGACCTGCAGCAGACGACTGCAGCAGACGATCTGCAGCAGCCAACCTGCAGGAGATGACTGCAGCAGATGACTGCAGCAGACGACCTGCAGCAGACGATCTGCAGCAGACGACCTGCAAAAGATGACTGCAGCAGCCGACTGCAGCAGACGACCTGCAGCAGACGATCTGCAGCAGCCAACCTGCAGGAGATGACTGCAGCAGACGACCTGCAGCAGCCGACCTGCAGCAGACAATCTGCAGCAGACGACTGCAGCAGACGACCTGCAGCAGACGATCTGCAGCAGCCAACCTGCAGGAGATGACTGCAGCAGACGACTGCAGCAAATGACCTGCAGCAGACGACTGCAGCAGACGACTGCAGCAAATGACCTGCAGCAGACGACTGCAGCAGACGACCTGCAGCAGACGACTGCAGCAGCCAACCTGCAGCAGCCAACCTGCAGCAAACAACCACAGCAGACGACCGCGGCAGACGACCTGCAGCAGACGACTGCAGCAGACGATCTGCAGCAGCCAACCTGCAGGAGATGACTGCAGCAGATGACTGCAGCAGACGACCTGCAGCAGACGATCTGCAGCAGACGACCTGCAAAAGATGACTGCAGCAGCCGACTGCAGCAGACGACCTGCAGCAGACGATCTGCAGCAGCCAACCTGCAGGAGATGACTGCAGCAGATGACTGCAGCAGACGACCTGCAGCAGCCGACCTGCAGCAGATGACTGCAGCAGACGACCTGCAGCAGACGATCTGCAGCAGACGACTGCAGCAGACGACCTGCAGCAGACGATCTGCAGCAGCCAACCTGCAGGAGATGACTGCAGCAGATGACTGCAGCAAATGACCTGCAGCAGACGACTGCAGCAGACGACTGCAGCAAATGACCTGCAGCAGACGACTGCAGCAGACGACCTGCAGCAGACGACTGCAGCAGCCAACCTGCAGCAGCCAACCTGCAGCAAACAACCACAGCAGACGACCGCGGCAGACGACTGCAGCAGACGACCTGCAGCAAATGACCTGCAGCAGATGACCTGCAGAAGACGACCTGCAGAAGACGACCTGCAACAGATGTCTGCAGCAGACGACCCGCCGCAGACCTGCAGGTCTCTGACCTTCTCTGAGCTTTTTGGCAGCAGATCAAGGACCTCCGTCGCTCTCACTGTCCTGAGGACGGATGGAGAGGAAGAGGAGCAGCATTCATGATGATGCTGTCAGGCCGAGGTAACTGAGGAAGGAGTGTTTGCTGGAGAAAGAGGAGGAGAAAGATGAAGGAGAGCGAGGTTTCAGGGAGATGAGGGTGGTGATGGGGAGCAGAGGAGATAAATCCTTCCATCCTGTGCGGTCAGAAAGCGCCGGCTGCAGAGAAGAGGAGGAGGAGGAGGAGGCAGTGTGTGTGCTGGACGGAGTGTGCAGCCGCTGGACGTGTTTGTTGGAGCGCTGGCTGTCTGCGTGAACGTAGGAGCGGTGAGTGTGCACATCGCTGGGCGTGTCAGCGGCGTTCCCGTGCATGCCATGCTTCACCTTGCAGTGCAGCCGCAGACTGTCCCGCCGCTTGGCGCTGTAGGGGCACAGCTGGCAGGTGAAGGGGCGCTCCCCCGTGTGCACGCGCACGTGCTCCACCAGCTTGTTGGCTGTCCGTGTCAGGTGACCGCACCGGTCGCACCGGTACTGGTTGCCTTGACGATGACCCTGGAAGTGAACCTGAAGCTCCTGTTGCCCTGGAAACGACCTCTGGCAGATGCGGCAGCAATGTTCTGAGCTGGTCTTTTCCGCCTGGGTTGCCACGGCAACTGCCAGGGCACTGCTGGAAGAGGCGGGAAGGGCAACTCTGCATCTGAGAGGGGAGGAGAGGGAACACGCCGACCAGAACACGGAACAATGACTTTAGGGGAGGGGCAACTGCTGTTTGATCTTTACTACACGCTAACAGACATGGACACACAACACGCATATGCAGACACACACACACACAACACCCACACACATACAGTCTACACACACGCAGGCCCGGCCCTGGGCTGCATGGCGCCCTAGGCGAAAAGGGATTACGCCCCACCAGCGTCCGGAACAGGAACAACGTAACCGTTGATTTATTTCAATTCCCAAAACTTCAATAATAATCACTTATGATTACTGTTTAAAATGATGGCACCCCAGGCAGGACTGGAACCGTGGAGCTTTGTGCTAGAAGGCAGGAGCGCTGCCCACTACACCACTGTAAAGCTCTTGCTTACCAGTATGGTGGTTTTTACAGACATCTCCAGTATAAAGGTTTCAAGATAGAAAAAAAAACAGATCGCCAGTTCAATTAGTCTTTTTCGACCAAAAACGAGAGTATTTTCGGCCATAATGCGGGGTGTGTTTGTGTAAATAAAACAAACACACCTCTGCTTTGAGACAGTTTTTCCTCTTCTTCCTTCCTCTTTTCCCTTTAATGCTTGTTTCGCTGCTTTTACATCCTTAAAGTTTTAAACAACTAACAGAACTAACAGCGCCTGACCCCACCCCCACCCCCCACCCCAAAGGGGAAAAAAACTAAAGCGGTCATTTAATTTAATTCCAGCAGATGGCGCCCTAGGCAGCCGCCTAGATTGCTTATGTCCAGGGCCGACCCTGCACATGGGCACACACAACACATGAACACTCACACTAGTCACAAACACTTAAACACATACACAAGTACACACACTTATAGTCACATGCATATTGACAGACACGCACACGCATACAAGAGACGCACTTTCACATAGATGCACATTTACACACATGCACACTTGAACACATGTACACACAACACACGCATATAGCCACGCACAGGAACACGCATGAACAACACACACACACTGACACACATCTACATATATACAAACACTTCTTAAAGCCTTAATCAGTCCAGAGGCCATCGTTAGGGGTAGAGTTAAAACCAGGCTCCGCCCCATGACTCCTCTATAAGACTAATGTTAACTTACAGCTTGAAGTAAAGTTGGATTGTACTTCAACTCATAATAAGAACTCTGATCTGATCTTTGAGGCCACAGAAACTCTGGATTACCAGATTATCAGACTTTGGCAGATTTAGCCGATTTTTTTTAGCTCAGATGTGTTAATCAAGTCAGATTCAAAATGACTTTTCATTAAAACCTTGATTTGAATTCATGTTGACAGAAATGACAGTTTTTGGAAAATAAAAGGAAGAAGTTCATTTAGAGATCAAAAATCCCAAAGTCTTATCATGGTGCTCTCAGAGTTTGGTACACGTTTCTACTTTTATGAAGAAAAAAATGTAACAAAATGATAATCAAATGTATTTTAACAGTAACAAACTTTGAGGAATAGATTTGTTTAGGCTACATTAAACTAAAAATGTTTTTTTCTTTTTCTTATGTTTAAATAAACAGGTCAGAGAACTGGTTTCCCAGCTTTGAACCCACCTGGTCTCTCCTGCTTCTCCCTGTAGGTGCGTGTCCATGTGACCCCTCATCTCTGCCTCCTGATTGGTCGAGTGACTGCAGATGCAGCAGTGCAGTGAGAAGCAGCTCTGCTCCCATTGGCGATGCTCTGTCATGTGACTCTGGAAAAGGGCCTGGCCCTCCGTTTCGAAGCCACAAACGTGACACCTGGAGGAGTCAGAAGACGTCAAGAACCGAACGTTAGCAAAATGTATCGTATTTTTTATCGTTTCAATCTTTGACACTGTGAAGAAAAACAGAATTCAACGTGTCTGTGCACAGCTTTGTTTTAAATGCTGCTCCGGGTACGGCCCTCCCCCGATGTTTCTGAGCAGTGAAAAAGCACTTTGGTCCCACCAGGTGCAGGCTGGGTAACATTGCACTCCCGAAAAGGTCGAGTGTTTGCAGATGATACCATGCTTTCAACTTTTTATGTCTCAACTGAAAACTTTGATGTGGAACTGGGTTAAAGGCAAAGCTAGCTGATGTTCTAGTGCATAACCAAGCACAGCGCCCTCTACTGGAAAGACGCAAACTTTCTGTAGAGCATTTTTCCCTCCATTTTCAAAAAGCATCAGGCATCACTCCGAAAAAAAGAACCCGACTTGATTGAAGCTTTTAAGTTGACACCAACCCAGCAGAACTCTAACGTTTTGGTCCGCGTCCATCAATCTTACAGTGATTGACAGATCCTTCACAGTGGCTTTGAGCAACAGGATATTGTAGCTCTGCTGGTTTTAGAGCTGCTTCTGGGCTATGGTACAATCATGTTTCAGATGCAACAGAACTCATTGATTAGAATCGGTCTCATTCATACCTGCATCAATATACTGTTCACCTTCTGTGATGCGTTCAAAGTCCCACTCCGATCATCTTTTGAATACCCAGAAATGTAAAGTTTAATCTTAATTTTCTGTATATATATGTCCTCCATCATCAGAAAAATGCCACAAAACTCATTTTTTATTGGAGTGGGTGTTTAAACACACCATGAGTCCTCTTTTTCACTCATGATCTGTATTTTTATCACGCTTAATTTGATTGGGTTTGTGTTTATTCAAGAAACCCCAAAGTTTCAGAGATTTCTCAGCGTTCATTCGATTGTGTCTTTTTCTAGCAACAGTCTGTTGGTTGGTAACGGTCAACAATCCTAAAAATGAATTTGCTACCTGAAGAAGTAAGAGCATCCTGTGGTTTGATCTCTGCTGGGGCTCGTCCGGGTTTCTGTGGGCAAGAAAAAAAACAGATGTTTATAAATCAGCGAACTGGCTTTTTGAAACAAGTCTCCTAATGAGGAGTCCCTCTGGAGGATATTACTGTTACACCTCTACCTGACTGCAGGCTGTGTCATTTCCCTCCACAACCTCCTTTATTATGGAGCCAGAGGGCAGCATAAACTCCTAACTCTGACACAAGGCAACGCACCGCAGCGTGGTCATTAAAAAGGAATCTAACATGAGGGAAACACTACGGTCAAACCTACAAACCCTTCCAAAGAACGATGGGCTTTCAGAGAGGCTGAAATTTGTTTAATTCAATCAACATTTATCCCACGTTGAAAATAAAAAAACATTTCTGCATTTGTCTAACACGCACTTTTCTGAAGGTATCATGATAAAACATGAACAGAATCCAGTTTAGCGCGTTTCACGGGACATTAGCTCTTTCTTTCTTCGTACCCTCTACTAGTCTCCCCATGTTTGGTTCTTTGGTTGTCGGGTTAATCCTACGTCCTGGAGAGAACTGGCACGTATTCTTCTACAGAGGGGTAGGACCCCCGACGCTCTGGTGTTCTTCAGTTCTTCTTGTACTGCCATCATCACTCCCTCTGTGCCACTTCTTGCTGTTAGGAGGACTTCTACATATCATCAGCCATTGAACCTATAGCTGGCGTATGCAGTGCAGAAGCTTATTTTTGATGGCATTTCTTTCCTTCATCCCTCTTCTTCCTGGGAGGTCTCTGCTGCCCGAGGCTTTCACTTTGCAGTCCCTCTCTGGGGACCATCTACCTGGTATCCTCTAGGAAGCTGGTTGTTTCATCTTGGATAGTGTTTTTGACACTCCATACTCCATTCAGTGAAGCAGTTTGCAGAATTTTAAACAAAAATGCACCAATGTCTTCTCTTCTTGAGTTTTGTGGTTTCCTGGTTCATCTAGATGTCATAGACATCTTTTTTTAGCCGAGTCTTCAGCATCTACCTTACTCTTTCTGATAAGTTGAGTTTCTCTGAGTTTCTTTTTTGTTCCGATCTGCCTATGGGACCGTAAGTCTCCTGCGACTGTCCTGAAAATTTTTACTTTCTGTACCTTCTAAGTTCATTGGTCCACTTTTAAGGCCGTTGAGATATCTTAGTTGTTTATTCTCATGATCCCAATAAATGTCTCACTCGTTTCAATCCCAGAACTTTATGTCATTTATGTTAAGAAGGGGCTGGATCGTTGATTGGCATCTGGATCACCTCTGTAGCATAAATGTGGGTGACGGATTCCAGGCCTCAGGAACTTCTGTCTCGCTTGTTTTTCCGCTTTTTCTGTCCCAATAACTGCTGAATACCTGGATTGGTTGTGCTCCACAATTAACTAAGGCAGACAACACCGCGGAGAATCCCCATTATTCCCTGGTTCCTTTGTGCTGTAGTTCTTGGAGGGCATGTCCAGTATCCAATAGGTGTGAATCGTTAGTGCAGTCCAGTCATTCTTGCTTGAATGTGTTTTTTTTATTATTTTAGCCATCATGAAGGCCATTTTTAAAGGCTCTTAGAATAAATGGCCATTAAACTCATTAGTTTATGATGCCAACCACAAGCTTCTCCAACGCTTTCAAATTTCTGCCTTTTTACAAAACCACTGTGAGAACCATTAGAATGATCTGGTGGAGAACATCCTGTTCCTTCTATTTCTCCAGTCTTTGAACGCCAGCCTTCAGTGTCTCTGGTTTGAAGCATTCATAGCGATATCCCCTCTGCACTGCATACTTGTGTAACTCCTACATTTCTCTATCACGGTCTCTCTACTAGACATAATGAGTGTGTTACAACCAAAGTCCCAACCAGAATAACCTTCAGTGACCATCTGCTTCCCATCTGACCGGTAGGTTTGGTTAGATCCCATCAGGCTGTCAAAGTCATTTTTAATTACTGCACATTACAGGGCAGCCAAGCACACCGATGATGAGCATCACACGGTGACTCAATGTGTGATGAGGAGAAAACAGTCCCATGAGACGACTTTCAATATTCAAAGATCTACACCCCCTCAAAGAAAACAGGAGCAGCTGCGCGTTCCGGCTCGCCCATTCTGTTTCATCGAAACAGGTTAGCGATCATGTGCTCGACTGTGACATGTGAACTCGTTACGTTCAAAACTTTATTGTTATGTCGCACTGGTGTCTGTCGCCGTCGTATCTGTTTATCAATGAGAAATATAGGAGAAAACGCTGGGAGGCAGACGTGCTAACGCCATAAAGAACATGTTTTTTACACATCAGGCGTCACCCATAAAGGAGACGGGGACAATCCTGGTAGATAAAATAGAAAAAACTATGTTTGTTTTTACTGATGAGAATACACTGATACTCTGAAGCCTCCTTCCTGATTCCTTTCTACTTTAGGTAGAAGTGTGCTGTGGCGTCTCCCAGACATCACCATGTTTTAGGCAGAACGTCAATGGCAATCCGTGAAAGGCAGGGTACACGATGTACAGATGACCAACAAACATCATTAATTAAACATATTCACCAGCTCTTGTAGAATCCCAGGAGTCACACACACAGAGGTGGGGTCAGTTTCTATAGACATCACTATTAATGCAGTAAAAGCCAAGAAGCACACATTTACAAAAGAATCAAAAATAAAATAGCAGCAGCTCCAGCAGGAAACACATCTGTGGAGCACATGAACAGTAAGTGAAGGGCTGCTCTGAGCTGGACTTCCAGTGGATTCACAGTTTAAAAGAAAGACACTTTGATTCACTAACCAGACTCATGGAGGATTGTGTTTTTCAAAGTAGAAAACTGACAAAAATAATCAAAATTACACAATGAGTGATTAGAACGCCCAAAGTTTAGCACGACTGAAGGCAGATGATAGTTAGAGCGACTTGATGCTGACGTGATTCTGTATGAAATGTCATTTTTAAGTGACATGTTGACAGAATAATCTGATGTCCTTTCCGTTTTCTGATGAGAAAAGATAATGAGAAAAATATTATCTTATATTCAGATATCAGATAATAGATATAGATAAATATAGACTAAGACATGACATACCAGTTTATCCAATAATGAAATATCAGATTATCTAATTACAAGATATCAGATTATCTATTAACAAGATATCAGATTATCTATTAACAAGATATCAGATTATCCAATGATTAGATATCAAATAGTCCAATAATGAGATATCAGATTATACAACAAAGAAGTAACCGTTTGTCCGAAAATAAAACATAAAAAATCCAATCATGAGAATCAGATTATTCAATAATCAGGTTCTCCAAAAATGAGATATCAGATATTAAATCGATTGATAATCACATCAGTTTATCTGATAACAGAACATAAAAAATCCAATCATGAGAATCAGATTATCTGATAATCAAATTATCCAATAATGTGATGTTAGATAATCTGCTACTGAGAGATTGGATTGTACAATAATGAGACATCAGATTATACAAAAAGCGATATCAGATACATAATTGGCCTATTTTCTCGGCATGTATCTTTCTTAATCAGATACGTTTTGTAGTCTTACGTTTGTGTTAAAAGAAATAGCCTGTAAACATTGGTTTTAGTGGTAAAAGGGCGACTGTGGGGTTTTAAAACAGTCCACGAAATTTGGCAGATTTTAAAACATTTTACATCTTGATGGAAAACACAATATTTTATTTTTAAATTTCTAAAATGTAATACTTTACGCTCCATAGAGTTTTGGTAAGAGCATAATGATTCATGAACTATCCCTGAAAGACTCTGGAGTGTGTTTTGCTGTTTGAGAAGTTTTGATTACTTATCAGTGGATACTTTTTAATTTAAAAAATAGGAACACAACACTTGTATTCTGTGAAAGTATTTCTGTGAAACCACGAGGCTACTGTTCAGCCTGGAATATTCCGATTTACTCTGTTGTCCTTGATTCTACCCATAAACATAATGGTATCTTCTAGATTAGGACTGAATATGTCTGATCTGGTTCATCATAACTAAAGCAAACAGAGAAGTATCCTCAGAAACCAAGACTGGACAGTCCTGGACCAAAACATTGGACTGAGTGGAACGGAGAAACATCACAACCATCTTTCTCAGTGTTACTCTTTCTCTCTGCTGCTCCAAACGTTGCTTTGAAACCATTACGAAAACAAAAATGTTCACGTAGAAAGCTTTTGGTAAATGTGCGGTGAAATGCATAAGTGTGCACCCACACCACTGTGTTCACAAAGACAGAGGAAGCAGGAGTGAGAGCAGCATTTTACCAGGTGGAGTTTCCTGGGAGTTCAAAGGTTTGAGAGGGTGGAAGTGCTCCATGTTCACCTTCAGAGCAGCACTGCAGAGAGGGAAACAAAAGCAGAGCATCATCAAACAGGCCCAGGTCCAAAGGTCCACAGGAGATTGCTGACTGATGGCAGGAAAGCTGCTTCTACCTGTTTCTAATAGGTGGAGTCATCCTCTCCACCTGCTGGCTGCTGGACTTACCGACTCTCTCTGTAAAACAACAATGAAATTGTTGAATAAAAGCTGATGTGGAAAAAAAAGATAAAATGAACTCAAAGTTGTTTGGTGTTGACTTGATCTGTCGCAGGATAATTCTGAAAGCTCACTGCCCACTTTATTAGGAACATCTGCAAACCGAAAGCAACTCAGTGCAGCAGCTGGATCATCAAATCGACTTTACTAGTTTTGAATTTCTTTCTTGAGGCTTCAGCTCTGCACCATCAAAACAGGCGAAACGTCCTGATTTCTTTCTTTAGAATGACTCAAACTAACCATGAATGACAGAAAGTGTACTGAATTTTATGAGTGAAAGAATGTAGCACGACAAACGCACGGAACTTACAAAAATATGCAACACGAGCTAAACTTACAGCTCAAAGTTATTAGACAAAAAAGGCAAATAAAAGTAGTGTGTAATTTTAAAAAAATCTGTTTAATCATAAAGAAAATTGTTTGCAACATTAAATAAAGAAATTCCAGGAATCTTGGATTTGCTAATGATGAGAAATTCAACCTTAAGAAACTAAACTGAAACTGAATAACGTTAAACAAATCAAATGCAAGTTTTATGGTAAATGACGAGTGATTAGCTCAAGAAGGTTAATGAACCGTTAACTGATTCATGCTAAGTCACACTGAAAAGGTCATTTAAATCACACAATTAAAGGCTAAAATATCTGCAGAAATTCAACAAACTTCAAACAGTGACTACATTTTTGATTAAAAGCATGAGGAGCTGAAGGGAATTTAATATAAGAAATGCTCAAAACTTTCAAAAAATGTCAAAATAAAGGATAAAAATCTCAAATGAACTGGTAAATAATATTAGAAGTAGAAAGGCACTTCCACCAGAGTTATAAGAATAATGAAAAAAGGGTATCTTTCTATCTGATGATTGTCAGACCTTCAACTTGTTTGCTTTGGGTAAACAGGAAGTACCTGCTGGTCTCAAGACGCCAAAATCCCATAGACTTCTATAGAGAAATAAACAGCTATTATCCATTCATTCTATTGGTCAGAATAAACATTCTTGCTTTGATATTCAGACCAAAGATGAGGACGTTATTAGAATAGTAGGTGGTGCCTGCTGGCCTCCATGTCCATGACTTATCTAGACTTGAGTCGCTACGCTAGCTTGTTGCATACACAAAGTTGGACGTCATATTGGATGGAACTAGAAGCTAGTTCACTGCTGTGCTGCGACTGTATAAAGAAAGCTGGAAAAACAACTCGTAGAAAACATTTTAGGAAGATCTGAAGATCGTTTAGGTTGAGCTTGTAGCCTCTTCAAAGTCAATGGTGACTTTAGACTTCCCACTATTTCCACGTTTTCTGGCAGGAGCACCTATGCTTTTGTTTAATGGAGGATGACCATGGTGGTATTTGTATGCGTGTTCAACCTCAGATCAGATCAGACCACCTTGGAATTCAAGCATATTACGGAGGAAAAGAAACTAACCAGCATTCCCTCAGTAGTGGCAAGCGAAGAGGGAGGAGCTCAGTGCCGAATCCCCGCCCGGCGGGCAGACAGGGACATTTGGTGTATGGAAAACTGCAAGCCCAGTGTAGCTCACTCCAGGTCTCAGATACAGTCAATTCTACCAACTTTTACCAACTTATGACTCATTTTTATCAGATTGCTGCTTTCCCCACAATCCTCATAATAATTTATGACTTTTGGGTCACTTCCGGTCCATGAAACATTCCCACTGAAATGAGCTGAGACCCCCCCCCCCCCCATCTTCATGCAGACCAGATTCACGTGGTCATGCCCCAACTGAGCTCAGGTGAGCTTTCACAGCTGCCAACCGTCCTGGCAAATGAGTCTTAGAGCTGATCAAACCTGGACATGTGAGAAACCAGAGAGGTGCACTGACCTGAGAGCTGGTGCAGCAGTGTGGAGGCCAGGTTCACAGACATGTCTTGCCACAGGACGGCTCGAAGGCATTGATCCTCCATCTTGGCGCCAAAGAAAAGCTGCTCGTCCGTTGGAGCCACAGAGAACAGCTGGGCAGCCATCTTGGCTCCGGGCAGAAACTTGTTGCCGGTCTTTGGGCCTGATACAGGCCTCTCCGCAACTGTTGCTTTTACAGACAGCTGGTCCTCCATGCTGGCTCCAGGCAGAAGGTGGGAATCCATTCTGGCTCCAAAGACGGTACAATCCTCCACTTTCATTTGTAAATGACAATTGTTAGTCTTGAAGATATCGGGGTTGGACTTTGAACCAACATAAAGCCTGTCCTCCGTTTGCAGTCCAAGGAGGTACTGATCTGAGATTCTAGATCTGAGGAGGCACTGGTCAGCCAGGCCGTTCCCAGAGAGACTATGCTCCTCAGTTTTAACGGTGAGGAGATGCTGGCATTCCATCCTTAGCGTAGAATGAGGAATGTCCTCTTTGATTTGTTGGTTTTGAGCCATCGTGTCAATCTCCATGGGCTCCTCTTCCTCTTTAACCCGTAACACATGGCTGCTCACTTCCTGGCGCTCTGAAGAAGGTCAAAAAAGCACTTTTATTCCCAATAAAGCATCTTAGAATCACAAACTTTTTTATGCTGGCTTCCCTTGGTAGGAAGTTGCTGGGATGGGATCAAGTAAACACTTTAGTGATCCTTATTTTGAAAGAGCTGATTGCAGAAACAGGACGTTTTATTTGAAACTGAGTCTGTACCTGCTAACTTCCTGAGCAGATCCGAAGCCAGCGTGTCGGCTACTGTGCTGCTGTCAGGAGTATGAGTAAGGGACGGCGGTTCCGGACTCGCGCCGGGTCCGTCCGGTGAGAGGGCGACGCCTGGTTCTTCCTGCTGTCCTGGATCCTCGTCACTCCCAGGAAGCAAATGAGTTTTCTGGGTGGCTTCTGAAAAAAGAAAATGGTCCTTGTTCATCTCCTGATAGTTTTTTTTCTTACATGAAGATAATTAAGTTTATGCTTTCAAATTCAAATCAAAAACAAATTAGATTTTCTACTGATTCAATAAATGAAGGAACAATAAAGTAAAAGCCCACATCTGTTAGTGAAACAGCTGTGACAGCATTTCCATCTTCACAAAACAATCTGTGTTTGTTTAACTGTGACTGATAATAATGAAAAAGAATGAAAAGAACATTTTCTTTAACCACATTACAGGTTGTAAAATTGTTGAGTTTTATGTCAAAAACTTCATTAATTCCAAAACATTCACCGAAACAAGAAGGGATGTTCACAAGCTATCTATAATTAAAAAAGATCAGAAAGTCTAAAACATCTGTTTAACACTTTCAACAACCTGAGGAATCTTCTCAAGAATCTTTACCATGTACACTGTAAAAGCTCTTTACCACGTACACTGTAAAAGCTCTTTACCACGTACACTGTAAAAGCTCTTTCCCACATACACTGTAAAAACTCTTTACCATGTACACTGTAAAAGCTCTTTCCCACATACACTGTAAAAGCTCTTTACCACGTACACTGTAAAAACTCTTTACCATGTACACTGTAAAAGCTCTTTACCACGTACACTGTAAAAGCTCTTTACCACGTACACTGTAAAAACTTTTTATCACGTACACTGTAAAAGCTCTTTACCACGTACACTGTAAAAGCTCTTTACCATGTACACTGTAAAAGCTCTTTACCACGTACACTGTAAAAACTCTTTACCACGTACACTGTAAAAGCTCTTTACCACGTACACTGTAAAAACTCTTTACCACGTATACTGTAAAAGCTCTTTACCACGTACACTGTAAAAGCCCTTTACCACGTACACTGTAAAAGCTCTTTACCACGTACACTGTACAAACTTTTTATCACGTACACTGTAAAAGCTCTTTACCACATACACTGTAAAAGCTCTTTACCACGTACACTGTAAAAGCTCTTTACCTCGTACACTGTAAAAACTCTTTACCACATACACTGTAAAAACGTTACCACATAAACTGTAAAAACGTTACCACATACACTGTAAAAACTCTTGACCACGTACACTGAAAAAACTCTTTACCACATACACTGTAAAAACTTTACCACATATACTGTAAGGAATCTTTACCACATATATTGTGAAAAAACCTTTACCACATATACTGCAAAAAATCTTTATCACATATACTGTAAAAACACTTTACCACATACACTGTAAAGAATAATTTTTACCACATACACTGTAAATAATCTTTACCACATGCACTGTAAAAATTGCTTTTGTAGTCGTCGCACTACAATGACCCAATGACACCCTAGTGGTATTAACCACTCATGAGCCATGAAAACAAACCGTTCAGAGGAAGGGAGGCTTAACTGAGTGGAAACGCTCGCCAGAATAAACTGGACAGTACCGTTACCACTCCTTACCAGACCGGACCGCTCAGTGGAAATGAGGCTCATGTGAACCATTTAGTCCAACTCCAATGGCCCAACAGTAGCTCAACAAAGGTTAATATTTTCATGGTTAGAACATTATACAAAGATCTGTGGCTCTGCTGATTCCAATGTGGTTGGATCTGATTCCCCAATCCACCTTTAACTATAAAGAAATCAAAACCAGAGCTCCTTCTCGTGAGAGCCACACACTGTGAAGACAGTCCAACGGCTTCTCCACAGGAGGGCTGGGTTTTCCTTCAGACAAAGGGTGATCAGCTCATTTTTCTACGAGGGAGCTGAGAGCACTTCATTTCCATTCACAATTTGAACCAATTTCTAATTCATCTCCTCAATTACATATCATTTTATGTGCCAAAAAAACAAGTTTTCATTAGCTAATGATTTAAATGGAACAAAGGTTAAACGGTCATTTTTAAAATTATGCATTCTGACAGAAATAGGCTATACTGCAGATGTGCTGTTTTTTTGCCCAGAGAAACCGCTTTTGAAGAAAATGAAACCATTGATTAGATCAATCGATTTAAGATAGGATCAATTATGAATAATCTATACTTTAAACCCAGCCTCATAGAAGAGCATCAGCTCCAACACATTGAGAAGAATGCGGTTCAGGTGGGTGCTTGGTCTGAAAGTCTTCTCAAAGCCTACATACTCTTCATACTCATACTTCATACTCCATTGACTGCATTTGAGAACTAAGAAACCAAAATCCTATGAATCTGTTATTCAAGTAAGAAACTGGCCAATCAGATGCCTCAATTAAAGTAGGTGGAGCCTGCTGGCCTCCACGTCAAATGTTTGAAACGTTTCTTTTTGTGTGGCCCGCTTTCGAGTGGTAGGGGTGTGGCCTTCCAAGAATCTCACCCCTGATTGGTTAGAGTGGATTCCATAGAAACTCAGACAAACTTGGACCAATCATTGTTTAGTGACATCGTCTTGCTTCAAGATGACGGCAGACTTAATGCGGAATAAATGGCGAGCGAATTGACTTGATTTGGTTGGAGCCAAAAGTAAGCCATTTTGTGTCCAAGTCTCACATGCAGTCGAGGGTCAAACCATTTGAGAACTTATCTGCGGACAAAGGGGGTAAATCTTTGGGCCTCATTGATGGGGAGTGAAGATCCTCAGTTTAACTTTACTTTTTACTTTTAGTGCGATTATCGTAACTTGATGAAACTACAAAGGATTTTTAACTGTCCTACAAATGACCTTTTTTTGTTAGATGTAAAGATTGAAATGGGAAATGTGTTTTCATGGTTTAAACTATCTCCATTTTGATAAACTTCAAAGTTCAAGACTTTTTTGTTGGTTTTTCTGCTCGGTTTGAACTTCAGTATCTTCTTCAAAGTGTGCGTGCTACCTGACAGCCTGATGAGGAGGTCAGACGCCATCTTGGTGCTGACATCAGGGCTGAACAGAGAGGTGGCTGCTGGGAACGGACTCGAACCAGCGGCACATGTGCCCAGCGTGCTCTCACTGTGGGCGTGAGCTGCGTTGCTGGTGCGCGTCTTCGAGTGCGTGCTGGCAGGGTGTGAGCGGCGTTTGGCTCCATCCGAGGGAGGCTGCAGCACACTCGACCCACGCTTCATCTTCCAGCTTGTTTGACACAAAAAAGCCAAAAAAACTCAGAAAGAGATGAGGGCAGGAGAGAAGGAGGAAGAGGAGGAGGAAGGCCGTGCTGCTAAAATAAGACGAGTGTGTTTTCCAACATATGGAAGTGAGGAGAGCATCGCAGAGACAGAAGAGAGGAGATTGCAGAGGGAGGATCTGTTCTTCACACTGAGCTGCTGCTGCTGGCTCTCACTGACCTGAAAGACAGAGGAAGAGATGGATAGAGAAAAAACAGAAGAAGGAGAAAAGAGGGAGGCAAAGGGATGGATGGGAGGAAGGAGAACAGAGGATGAAGGGCGGAAGTGAAAAGGGGAGGGAAAAAGAAAGAGGAGCATGAACAAAGTGAATCTGTGAATGAATAAATTATTGAATGCATAGGGCCTGATAATAAGGGGATAAATCACTCCGGTTATCACCATGGCAACAAACCCCATGTGCCATCTCTTGCCCTGACCTCCCCTTCCTAATAACAATCATCCAATTATAATCAATAATCATCAATAACCACTTCAGCCTGTCACCATCTGTTAGTGATGATCATGTTCTTACAAAAAAATCTGTTTTTAAAAGAAAAAAAATGAAACATTATTTCAGTTTGTAATATTAAAATAGTTCAAATTAAATTGAAAAAGTAAAATAATATCCTAAAATATTGAAAAATATATATTTAAAAATATTTTTTAAAATACAAAAAAATTCTCAAAAGGAGACAAATGTAATTGAAAGATGTGATGAAAATGTATAAATGTTGTATTTTTGTCGTTCCCCTCGACCCCGTTTTTCCCTCCGTCTCCAGGCGACAGCGCGCGCGCGGGCTTCCGCTGCCGCCGCATCCGCGCGGGCAGCAGAATCCCCCGGGGAACCGGTTCTCCCACAACACCCCCGCTCACCTGCACGGTCCCGGCCCGCCGGCGCCTTCCCGCCGGCCGGTCGGTCGGTGTCAGAACCCCTGGAGCCCCGCCGTTAGCAAGAGATCCCTCTCCCGCTGCAACATGGCTGAACGGCAGCCCCTCCACACCGAGTCACAAAGTCGATTCCCGGTGCGGGATGTCGGTGCTCCGTTCAGCACCAGCCTGACTCCCCCGCTCCCCTCCCTTCCGTTACCGGGAACAAGGGCAGGTGTCACGAACCGTTACCCCCCTCCTCCCCTCCCCTCAACATGGCTGTACGGTAACCCGACCTCACGAGACCTCAGAAGTCCGTTTCACAGGTCACCGAGCAGCCGCGCCAGCCCGCCCCGGGACAAAGCCATCCTCCTCCGGCTTACCTTCCCTCCGTGACTTGCCGGTTCCAAAGGGGCAGGTGGCGCGGGTGGTGGTGGTGCAGTCCGGGGCATAGCCTATATTTAGACCGTAGATCCGTTTCAGGTCAAATTAGCCCTTTTTACCCCCCATCCGGCGTGCGGGTCCTGCTCCGTTTGCCCCCCCTTCCCTCTTTTTGGTCCGCATCGGCGGCAGGAAAGCGGAGGAGCGGCGACCGCGAGGATCCGGCCGAGCCCGCGGATGACGGGTCGGTCACCGAGCAGGGCAGATGGAGGTTTGCGCCTCCTCTCCGTCCCTGCGTGATGTTCGAGGGCAGATGCGGATCCAAAGATTACAGGATGTTCACTCCGACCACCGGGAACCGCGCGAGGAACGGCGCCAAGAACCCGCTTTTTTCAAGAACAGAAAAAAAAAAAAATCCAGAAAAACTCGGTTTAATGACGAGCCATCTTGGATATGACATTTGAAACCTTTAGTACATAACTTAGAAACCGTCTTAGTACTTGTTGCAATAGTAAAAAATATTGGACCATTGAAATATAATAACAAAAAAATCTATTTTATATTTCTATTTTTATTTCAGCAGTTAGAAGTTAGTCGACACAGTTTACTGATTAAAAAAATCAAGTTGAGCTAACAAACGAAGCTAATTGTACAGACACCAGGTACAGGAATTTCTGCCTTATCATTCAGATGCTGTCCTTTAGTCCTAATCCTAAACTCTACACTAGCAAACACACAAAAAAAACTGTCGAAACAGTATAAAATATAATACCCTTTATAGTCCCACTACAACTACTTCTTTTTTACTATTGTGCCCAGTGGTCTTTTAGTTATGATTATGCCGTTTTCAGCAAAAATGTACAAAAACTGTCTTTTTTTAAACATATTTTCTGCAGAACAGCAGGAGTTTCATCTTGAGTTGTAGGTGGGACTGTTGGTGTGGAAGTTAGCCTTCGGCTAATTTTAGCACCTAGCTAGCTTATAGCACCTCACAAGCCCAAGCTAACATTAGCGTAGCAAATTGCATGTTTTCATCTGCTCCTGATCCAAGACGATTTGAAAAAAATAAATCTTTATCTTGTTTTATCTTGAATTATTTAATTCATGTCCTCCATGCTGAAAAAATCCTACAAGAACGTGTTAATTTTATTTAGTTAATTATGATTATGCTGTTTTTAGCCAAAATCCAAAAACCTGCGTCATTATAATTTCTGCAGAGCGGCAGTAGTTTGTTAGAATTTCACCTCTGATGTTATGTATACACTAGGCATGTGATGTGTGTTTGAGAACTCAATCGCAGGTTCTTGAACTTTTAGCATATGGTGTTAGCATAGGATTATCGCAACTCGATGCTAGCACATGTTGGAAGAGGCTTGGTGCTAAATGTCAAAGTGGTGAAAATCTTGCTCCAGGCTTTTTCTTTCACAACTCTATTCTGATACATTAAAGACTTAAGTGTTAAAAACAAGACTTGTCTTTTGCTTTTCTGGATTAAGATACAAGTTTTAGCACACATTAATCACAATTGAAAGTTTATTACTGTCAATTTAAGGCCTGAAATCAGAGAGTAAAATGTTGGTCTATATTCACCAATCTAGTGAGCATTGACTGACACTGGTTTTTAGCAGAGACTTCTGAGAAATTTCTAGGTTTGGACAGCACTACAAAATGACAAACACACTATATTGTCCACTTAGCAGTGAGTAGTGAAGGAATTTAAACATAGTGTTACAGTTACATTATTTTGTTCATTTTTTAATTGCTAAAATGAAACCTGACAAGAACAAATATTTTACCACACTTTGGTGAAACTACTATGTGGGAATGTGTGATCTTATCTTTTGATTGGCTCATGGTTTTAGTTTAATGGTATTCTATATTTGTCTCACTTTTACAGAAACTTTTATTATCATTGATCTTACACTTATTTCTGTTCAATTTGAATGTGAGCAAATGAATATAATAATGCACATCATATTTTATTCAGAATATTGTATGAGTGTTGTCATGCAGCCAATCAAACTGTACCATCCAGGCAAATAACCATCAGCCTTCCCTTCAGTCAGACAAGTTCAAACCAGAAGAAAAGGGTTAAAAGATGTTTTTGAGAGATCCTGGTGGGGAGGTGGCAACAGCTGGTGTACATCCTGTTGAGGTGCTGCAGTGGGTTTAAGCTGGAAGAAGCTGCCCCACCAGGACATAGCTACTTCTCCCACTTTGAATAATTCATAAGGGAAAAAGAAACACTATTCCTATCAAATTATACACAAATATAAACTAAAAACAGCTAGAAATTGTGCTATGTAAAATATCTCACTTAATATGCAAACCTTTAATATTTTCTATATGTTTCGATCTCTCGATTGGTCGATCCATAGATAATATGAAAGTTGTGTGTTTGTTGATTTTTTATTATTTATATTTCTACATTTTTATTTGTCAAGATGGTTTTAAACATATTTATTTATTAAATAATTGTAGAGATATTAAGCCCTGCCCCCACATACTTCAGGAACTCGCTCACTGCTCTGGGTTTGAGTTCAAATAATCCAGAAGCTTTCATACAACAGAGTTTATGGCCAACAAGAAAGGATCTCTCCCAACTCCAGAGGAAATGGGATTTTTTACATGATGTTCTTGAGATTACGGCTTCAAAAAGGTCAGGATGCCAACACGTTCCTACCTATTAACTAATGCTTCTAATAATTAACATTTTAAATTTAAGGATGATCTTAAATTTGATCTTAAATGAAAGTTTTGAACAATTTCTTCTTAAATTCTTTTTTTAAAATTAGAATTTAAATTTTAACTAGACTAAGAATATAAAATACTCAAAATCTTTCTTATGACTGCATATGGCAGAAAAAAAGAGGGAAAAACAATGGAAAAAAAAACCATAAGTAAGCTCATGATACAATTTCATTTTTATTTTGAATAATTTTTCTTTTTTTTACTTTTAAGTTTCTTATACTGTTTTTCTTATTTAAATTATACGTTTGTTATTGATGATAGTCTAATTTCAGAGTTAAAACTGAACATTTTCTGCTCTTTGTTGCTTATGAATGAACTGATCCATGTGTTGAACAATCAAAAAATGTAAATGTATCCAAACAATCTTGTTTTTTTCCACCTAACTTTTGATTTCTGTTTGTTTGTGCCACTGAACTCATGAGTCTACATTTGGGGTTATTGTGAGTTAAGATGACATAGGTTTTTATTTACAAAATAAGCTATTTTATCTGTTTTTTCATGTCTTGTAAAATATTGAAACTTAAATTTTACCTGCAAATGTGTCCAGGTTCCCTAAAGCATTGGGTTGGTTACTGCTGTGGTCTGTAATTACAGTTCCCTCGCTATATCGCATTTTTTTGGTGCAATTTTGCATCTTTTTTTTACAGCACATTCCATTCTGCATCCTGATTGGCTTTTGCCCTTGTCAAACAACCTCTGTGCTGTGTCTCCTGTACAGAATTCGTTCCATTTGCCACAATTACAAAAATCTTCATTTGCAATCAGATCTTCATTTTCATTGTTTAATCCGGTTTAAACTGGACTGAAGCCCATTGCCACGGCTATGGTTGTGATATTGAGCGATATAAATTGTATTGAAGTGAATTGAATTGATTCTTTGACTTTTTTTTCCTATGAAGGTTTTAACTTTGAGAGTTTGAACAAGAGAAAAAAGTGTGAAAATGTTCATGTCTGTCTGAGAAAAGTGTAGAAACTGTGTAGTAAGGAGTTTTACAGCCTTAAAACATGCATAATCTTACTTCGGGAACTTCACCAATCTTGGGTAATTTTTAGAACGTAACCTCTGGAATATATGAGGGAACCCTGTACCTCATCCAGGATAAATACTTTGTGTTCAGTGATGGCGGCCCTCCTCCTTCTACCTGCCCTGGCTGCTGTCCTTTGCTTGTTGGTCCAACCTACAGCAAATTTCTCTCATGGTGCAAGCCACAGCTCCTGTCTAAAGATGATACCTGGACACATCCAGGCTCATCCGCAGGACCCCCAACACAGCTATGTCACCATCCACACCTCGTCCTCCCTGTACTGGCCTGGACAGCTGATAACAGGTACAAACCCTTCTCATTCAAGATGATGTCAGCAGGAGTTGATGGATCAAAGTGCATTTGAAGTTGTTTTCTTTCATTTTGTCCGTTCATCCATGTGTCTCTCCTCAGTGACGGTCCGGAGCTCCAGAGACTTCATGGGGTTTCTCCTTCAGGCGCGCAGTGTTGGGGCTGGCGGTAGGGTTGTTGGAGGTGCCTCCGTCCAGTCTAAGAGACCAGGTCCCATTCTGGTGGGTGGTTGTTGGATCTTCATTCCACCGAGTACTCACACTTTGCACTGCCTGTCAGACGGGGATACAGTCACTCACTCTGACAAACAGCTAAAGAGAAACCTCTCTTTCGTTTGGAGGGCTCCGGATGCACCAATGGGAGACGTGCGATTTCAGTATGGATTCCCTTCTTTATCATCCATAATTCATAGATTCAATAATCAAAAATAGAATGTTATAATTGGTATAGAAGCATTTGTAAAGTCATTGTGCTGTCTGTATTTCAGCATCACAGTGGTGCAGTCTTACTTTGTGTACTGGGCTGGCATCGAGTCTGCAGTGGTGCATGATGGGACTCGGATCTACTGGAGAAACTATAACATCACACTGAGGGATGGAGAGAGGACTTTTGCTGTTCAGACAGAAAAAGGGAGTGTCCTGCCAGGTAGATAAAAGACAAGTAGATGTTGAAGTGGAATGCACTCGTTCCTGTGTGGCTACATCTCATTCCCACTTATATCTCATCTGTTTTCCGACCACCTCACAGCATTTAGAGCCACCAGGATACCAATTACACCAACAACCACAACATTTAGTTCTACCAGTGTGACACATTCAACAAGATCAACCCATGATACTCTGACAGCAGAAGGGAATCATCCAGTCTTGGAGTTGAACAGGTCTGTGGAATTGGCAAGTCATGGACTTGCTGATTTAAACGATCCAAAGAGAAACTCCCAGAAACAAAACCATCAGACCGTTCCTGAAATGAAGGAAACAACATCTACTGAATCCACTGCAGCTACACTGTTGACCTTCAAGGACTTCCGTAGAACAAATACCATGAGATCCAGCTCCCACAATCCAAGAACATCAACTCAAGTTCCAAAAACTTCATGGACATTCAGAAACCAAAGCAAGACAGAAAAACTTCATGGGACAAACCCAACTGGTTCCCAGATGGCGACAACAGAAACAAGCACTTCCTTCCAGACTTATTCATCTAAACAAGGTTTTCCGTCATTTTTACATAAACTTCAAACGTCATTCTTAAAGCCAGAGGTTTCACCCACTTCTACTGTTCATCCATTCTTGGCTCCAACGCAGACCAACCGCCAGTCTAAAACTTTACATCAGCTTAGGACCAGCCCAACTGGACCCAAAAGTACCTCAGAGACAACAAGTCGGTCCAAAACAAGAATGGCACAGAGTACCTCAACCCAAGCACGGTCCCGTTCCCTGATCCAAACTCCATCCTTTGTAACTCTTCACCCTCTAAACCATCCGGTCTTCACACCACATAAAGGTCAAAGGTCTCCATCAAAGATCAGAAGTCCTGCTGACGTCCAATCATCCCCTCTTTCCTTTTTGCACACTTCTGTTCTTCAGTCGGCCAAAATTACGCCTTTAGCTCCTTCTGGAAGTTCTACTCTGGTGTCCACACCTCCATCTGTCAGACCAACACCGTCCATCCATCTCTACCCTTTGAAGAATCAATCTCAAACATTTCCAGCAATTTCTGCTTCACCCATTCGATCCCCAGTTTCCATGCTTCATTTACTCCCAATCCATCCTTCCTCCACCTCGCCACCGTTCTTCACATCTCATTCTTTAAGCCCTCAAAACAGTCATGTGACAGCACTGTGTGGCTCTCCGTTTACAGGTTCTGTCTGTTCCTTTTCTCTCAAAAGTCCCTACTCTTCCTCTGTTCCAGTATCAGCCACTCCCAGTTCATTTGCTTCCTCTGTTACTCCTCCTTCATCCATGTTGACATCCACGTCCTCCTCTTTCAAAGAGAGTTTGTCTTTCACTTCATCTGCCACTCCGGCAGCTTCAGGACTCAACCCAGCCACCGAAGGCACAATAATTCATCCAAACCCCAAACCTTTTCCAAACCATCGGCTCAATCACGGCCATGACCTTCTGCCAGACGTTCCAAACATCGATTCCAAACCTAAGCGTCCCTTCAAACCTCAGACTCCTGGTGAGGATGGGAAGTATCCAGACATCGTCCCTAAACACACCACCTGGGAGCTGGGTGTTCTGCTGGGTGGTTCGGCTGGTTTCGGCATGGTGTTGGTGTTTGCTGTGAGGTGCTTGTACCGCCAGGCCTGCGGTAGACGGACAGAGGTCACACTGAATGACAGGGAGCGAGAATATGGGCGAGGGGAGATAGGCCTGATCCAGGTACAGGAGTGTGGAGATTTGGTAAGAGTCCGGAAAATCAGAGAGAACAGTTTTGTGTTTTTGACAGAGTACGACGTTCTTGCCACTTCTGGAAACTGAGGAAGAGGATCTTCAGAACGAGTGGAAAACACTTTTTCATATCTATAAAATACAGTTCTGTGGTAAACCGTTCATTACATTATGATCTCCCGTGTTACATAGGTTATACACTTGTGATTAAATTCAAAACGTTGTCTTTTGGAAAATACAGTAGGTCCATTTTTTTTACTAGTTTAGGGCCCTAAACACAGAAAAATAGAACCTCTAAAATTATGCTTTTACAGGAAAAATATTGTGAGTTGCAATTAAAAATGGAGCGATAATCCAGAGTGAAAACATTCAGTTTTTTTTAATCAATGAGAAAAAAGTAAGGAAAAGACGCTGTAAAGAGTAACATTGAGTAAACAGCCTAGAATCTCCTTTAACCTAGTATTTCAATAAGTTAACTTTTTAACAAAAAGCAGAAATCAAAATGAATTCTTTAGAATTATGCTAGGTTTTTGTTTATTATTATCTCAAATCTTTAGGGCATATCTATAATCTAGTACCTTCATAATGTTACGCTCTGTATGGAATGTGCGGACATTTATTAATTTACAAATACATTTATTTTTATTTTGACTTAGTGGTTCCACTAACATTATTCTTAGTTGGAAAACATCTCCTTCATGTCAAATGTATCCCATCATCTGATTATACTTCATTCAGATCAACTATAATCAAATCTACATCTCAGACTCTGCAGGCCTCAGTCAAGAGAAACTGCAGGAATTTCAAAGATAAAAGCTCTGTAATCTGATCAGCAGTAAACCATGTATGTAATGGGTTAAACATTAGTATTATGTTTGATCCATGCATTTCTGAGACCCGTCTAATTAGCATGATCCAAACGTTCCGCAAAAACCCATTTTATATAATACAGTTCATGTTTTTCTGTCCTGCAGTTCATCATCATTCCACTAGGGGCAGTAGAACATCTTTCCTGCTCATCTCAAAATGGCTGCCTCCGTGAAATCTCATTAACGCTTTTGGCGGGAAAACACTTTGCTTGTTTTCAAAACTTTATAGCAAGAATAACTCATCTGTTGTTATTTTTTTTTAATGACTACTTAGTATATTGAAAAAAGTCAAAACTAATTAAATAAAAAACGTTAAATTGATTAAAATTTTTGAGACTGCGTAAATAAGGTGCTTTTTTCCCCTGATCAATCACGTCATTATTTTTGCATTTTAAACTAACGTAGCAAAAACTTACTAACTCACCCAGCAGATCAGAATGGATACTACCTCTGTCTCATTAAAGTAATGATACAAACAATATTGCAAATTGTTTTGTGGATTTCATCAAAGGATTAAAAAAAACTTCCCCAAAAATTTAATTTTCTGTCAATTCTTTGATGTGGGATTTTTGGGGTCAATAGAGGTCAAAAACTGAATATTTATTACAGATTGTGTTTTGGAGTTAAAATTGACTGTAGACACTACATTTTAGGGTTTCTCTTGATGATTTTTGGAAGTCTCACTCACACCCATAAATGTGATGTAGATATAAGCGTGTATTCCTGAATACGTAGGTATGTGTCGCTTTGTTTCATGCGTTGAGTGTTTAGGCACGGCAGTGCTGTGTATTAATGAGACACAAAGCACAGACACAGGCGGCGTTCACAAGCATTACGTTCCTCCAAACGATGTGACAGAAGAGCCATCTGCTGCCGCAAAGTTCAGAAGCTGCAAACTCCTCTCCTTTGGTTTTGTTCTGTGTCCATTTCTGACAGCAAAACAAGAAGGGGGAGTACAGGAAGACGACAGAAGACATTCAGCACCAGAGACGAAAAGTTTGGTTCTGCAGTAAAATGATGATACATTATAATGCCATTTAACAAAATAGCAAAAAGAATATGGTTGATTTTGATCCGTTTTCATAAATTAGAACAGAAATGTGAGAACAGACACTGTAGATGAGAGTGAGGCAGAATCAGAGTCCTCCCTCTACCCCTCTACATCTGTAGAGGCATTTGGAGGGGTAGGGGTGTCCAAGTTAGTTTTTTTAAAAGTAACCTAAAGCGCCGAAAGGCTCTGCACTTTTTGTTTTAGCCTGACTTTTACAGTTATAAAAGCCACGTTATGTATTTTCAGAGCACTGGCAGCTACACGCTAAATTAGATGACTGGTGATTACTGAAGACGTCATCGAGGGGTAGGCTAGTAACGTCCAAATTTGAAGACGCTTTTTTCCATAACTCTGTTTTAAAGGGCTAAATGTAGATGTAAGTAGAAGCCATAGGGGTAGGGTACAAATTTGTATTCGCATAAGGAATGGATTTATGATGAAAGAAAAGAATAATATACAAAAAAAATATCTGAAAATGTAAAGTAACATTTGGCAATGTTTAGCTAAAGACCACCAGAAAGACAAATTCCCAACATTTGTATGAAAAACTGACATTTTTTTAAGGTTTTAGTGCTTTTTTGTAGTGCTAACAATGCTAAAGTTACCAATGCTAAAGTTACCAATCTATCAATAATCAAGCCAACAATGCTAAAGTTACCAATGCTAACATTAATGATGCTAACAATGCTAACATTAGCAATGCTAACTTTTCTTTGAATCATAAATGAAATAGGTAATGTCTGTTGACTTAAATGTAAATTTAATTTTTCAAAGACAGCACTTTTTCATTGTAAAATTACAACATTTTTAGCATACATTTTAGACTTTTTTTCTCTTTGACTTTTTGCATCATAAATACTTTAACTTTATTTTCACATATTTGTTCATTTTTCTCCTTTATGGTGGCACCAATTCTATGTTGTAGGTATGAATAATTAAAAGTGGCCAAAGAATTAAAAATCAAACAATGAAAATAAATAAAAATTAAAAAAAATGTAACTTATTTAAACCTTATTCTATCTTTGCCAAACCAACTTGAAACCAAAAAAGAAAGACGATCTGGCTTTGTTTTGATGTTTTCTTCTAAAAGTTGATCAGAACCTTTCTGATTTTTTGAAAGAAGTTTTGTCCATTTAGCCCCCTACAGATCAAACTCAGAAACATCAGCTGAATTGGTTAATGAGCCAAAAACCTCAACAAAAATGAAAGTAATACAAAGAAATACGTAAAGTTTTTTCTAAAAATTAATGAAGAGCTGCATGGAAGTTAATTTTATCTGACTTTACCTGTTTTGTCAAAGACCTGATCTCACCTGAGTTCCAGTATCATTTGGCAGAGATTCTGGATTCAAACAAAACAGGAGTCGAAACTGATAATATTTTTTATAGAACGGAGTAAAAAATTCTGCAAAGAGTCCAACACAAACGTTTCATCTGGCAGTGAGGGCTGGAAAAACCAGAGTAGAAGAAAGTAGGAAATAAAAGAATGGTCCCATAAATCTGACCCTTTTGAATTCCTGTAGGCGGTTTCCATAGCAACCTCCTCTTTTAAGGTCTTTTGTCCCAGGAATTCTTCAGTGTTCTTCCGTATACAAAAATAATTTTCTTTAAATACAAAAGAGTAGGAATGACACAAACGTGAGTTTGTCGCTGTATCGAGGCAAACTGTGAACGGGGACTCCCTCCAACACAATGAGGTCTCGCTTGATTGGTCGATTAAGGCACTCCTGACTGCAGGCTCCTCCTTCCGTGGTCACACACAGCTGAAGGCGGCACTTCCATCAGACGGGCTGCTGGTTTGTCGGTTTCCCCACCTGGAGACGAGAGCGAGAATAGGAAGAATAGTCAGAGCAGCAGGAAGTGAGTCCAACGCCGATGTGAACTTGACGGTCATTTATGGACAAGATCATCGCTGAGAGAAAGGAATTGCAAACTATTTCATCACATATTTCAACAAGAAGATGAGTGAAAAAAAATGATTCCACCACCGATAGAACAACCAGGTTTGTAAATGCACTTCAGGTTCAGTTCTGCACTCCTGCCACCAGGGGGGGCTGCTGTTTTTAAAGGATAAAACCTTTAGTTTAGTTGATCTGGAGATTTATGGAGTAAAAAAGTGTCCAATACGACAAAAAAGTTGATCAAAAAGTAATTTCAAATGTTTATAAATATAATTTTAAAAAGCTTTAAGTTGGTTACTTTTTATAGGAAAATACAAATTGTAACATGAGATTAAAAAAATAAACAAAATTAGAAAAATAAAGTTTTAAATGACAGAATAAATAAAATGTTGATGAAAAATGATTACAATTTTGTTTGTTAATTAAAACAAAAATAAAAAAATGCAAATATAAAAAAGAATGTAAAGAGAAAAAATAAAAATAATAATAAAAATTGGTTTAAATAAAAAAATCTAAAATGACTTATTACTTATTTTGTAAGTTATGATTTCCAAAAACAAACACTGTAAAAGAACAGTTTATGTTTTTTTTACTATACTTTTCATAACAAATATAAATTAAATAAAAATGAAATAATTGATTTATTAAAAATGAATAGAATAGAATTTAGGAGATGAAATAAAAACAAACGTTTTAAATAAGTATAAATAAATATTTTTCACAATCAATATTTCAGATAACATTTTTTGAATTTTTTTTTAAATAATTCCACATCAAGTGTAAAACTAAAATAACTTTGGTAACTTTATGTTGAAAAATTCTGCCAAATGTCTTATTTTTCAAACACTTATTTTTCTATTTTCATATATTGAACACTTTTGCTTTCCATACATTGCTGAAAACGGTAAATGGTTTCAGGGACAGAAAACAAACAGGAGTCTGCTGGAAGCTTCATCACAGATTAATCAAACTAATCTTTAATTAAAAGCAGAATTAATGAAAAGACTGGAGTCGTTTTGGTGCCGGTTCTTACTCACTCAGGGCCCACAGGGGTGATGGGAACTTTCCCTAACGTAACAACAGACTAGACTGTCAGAGAGAAGAAAACGTGGAGAGGTTAGTGTTGGAACGCAGCCGTCATCCTGGGAGGAAGAGGAAGCTTTTCTTTTAACAGCCTCAGAGTTTGTCTGTGGAAACCGTCTGCATACCTTCTGCTGACTCGTCATCCAGTTGCGGATCGTCGGCACGAGAACAGAGCCGAGCAGGATCTGAGCAGGATGGTAGATCAGTAGGGGGACTGAAATTAGGGACAGGTGCTCGTAGCCCTCGAAGACGATCTTCAACATCGGGATTCCTAGAGATGGAAACAAGCACACACGTGTCTGTAGTGGCGGTCATCAGAGCTGATCAAGCAAAAATAAAGGGAATCAGGACTAACAGGAACAAGCTTTAGCCAAATCCAGGATCTGGCCTTTCCTGCTGGGCTGTACTTGTCACAGCAGTGTATGAAAAGGTCTTTTAAACACGTCTTTACATCCATCCTATCAAATACAGCACTGATGTGTTTTGGGTGAAACCACACATTTCACTTCTGCTACTGACTATTCTTACCCAGAGTGAGGGACTTGTGCGTGGAGCAGAACATGATGGCGACGGTGTCTGCTGGACTGAATCCTGAGCGTGACCTGCAGAAACAAACAGGAAGTTCAGATAATCAGAGTTCATCCTTGTGAGCATTAGGAACCCTGTTAGTTCCTTTATTTCTGTTTGGGGTTGTTTGTGTGTTCATGCAAAACGTTTTTATAATTTCTGAGATCATTTAAAATTGAATTTCGTCATTGCAGTGCAGTTAACTTAGGACGTCTACCATTGTTCAGCTTTATTTCACTTCACTTTGATTTCACCTTTTTAGTCAGTTTTGCAAAAATCTGAGATCTTATCATTTCTTCATCATAACTCAAACTTTAGTCAGAACTCTTAACAAGTTCTTGAACTAGCATGTAGCATAACGATGAGCATTTTGTTTCTTTAAAGTCCTTTTAGAGTGTTAGCATCTCAAAACATTGTTTACCCATGTTTAGCAAATTTAGCATTTATTTCTACTACGTTAAACTAATTTCTACACTGTAAACCTTTGATGTAAACTTACAGCAACCTAAACAGTGTTGTACTGTTTTCCTTTTGCAAAGCATCATACTGTAACTGCAATGCAAACTGGGAAAAAAATGTTCAGTATACTGCTGTTGTTACGCTGTACTATACAGTGAACCGCAATGCAAACTGGGTGAAAATCTAACGATATTCTGTTGTTTTTAATGTTGAACGGTGCCACACTTTAAATCGCACCACAATGGGAAAAGCAGAATTTTCATGTGATTTACAGGAACTTAAAGCAAACAACTGAGCATCATGGGAAAATAAAGAAGTGTGCGATTTTATTTAAAAACCAACTGCTCAAGAACATTCTGGAAACGTTCCGTTTGTCTCCCAGTCAGTTCACGTCAGTTTGGCCTCAATAAACTCTGGACATAGCAGAAATGCATCATGGGAGCCAAAGATTGAATGTTAGTGTTTGTTGCACGTTAAGTTAGTAGTGTGTGTCATGACATTGCGATGCTGCTTCAGTAAAACTACGTGAGACCAGGAATTCATGGCTGAACAAATGACATCACTGCTGATCTTTAAGGCTGCCGCTGGTCAAAGCTGCTGGTTAAATGCTGGTTGTTCAGTGCGTCTCGTGGTGTTTAGTGAGTGCAATCACATCCATGCTTTGGTACAGGTCTGTACAGGATGTGGAGAGTGGACTATAATACATTACAGGAATGAACTGTAAAGCAGTAAGTTACAGCACCTAACTGGAAATGATTTTACAGCAAACTTCTTGGCAGGATGCTATTGGCCAATATTCACTGCCAGTAAATTTACAGTGAAAGTTTTTTTACAGTGTAGCTTTTTAGAATTCAACATGAAGTTAGTTGAGCTAGCTGGTTTCTTTTTGTCGTTTGTCATGAGATCCTCTTGTGTTGACAGGATTTCACATCGGTATAGTCTGACGTTCATCTTCCTCTTTATTTATTAAGATAAAACATCACTTTTGTCCAGAAACTACCAAAATTTGCCATTTTCTTTCTTCCTTTCACTAAAATGTTAATCGCAGAACATTAGAATAAGATGAAGTTTATTTTAGACGGAGTTTTATCACGCTGATCCCACATCTGCTCTGCAGGGTGCCTGATGGCGCCCAGCAGTTCCAAAGGGTTAAGCTACATTTAACGTTTTAGAGTTGTGGTTTAGCGTTACTAAGCAACCACCAAATTCTTCAGCCAATTAACCTGTAGAAATATCCTAAAATGATGACATTTCTGTTTTTCCATCTTTTTTATCTTTGCTCTAAGTCCCGCTGTCACATTCTTTCTTAAAGCTGTCATTACTGCATTTCTCGGATGCCTCGTTTTTCTTCAGATTCTTTTTGGCTGAATCAGCAGATTTCTCAACTTTCTTGTGGTTTGATCACACAAAAGAAGTTTTTGTCATTTGTTTGGATGAAAGATGAAGGTGAAGCTCAGCCTCACCTGGTGGACATGGTGAACGTGAGGAGCATGAAGCTGATCTGTATGGAGAAAACTGCAGAGAAAACAGGAGTTTGGGATTCTGCATCATCACATCACACACAAAGGTATTTTCCATGTTTACTGGGAGCTGAGTGACAAGAACTGACTGATGAAGACGACCAGCAGCAGGCTGACGGGGTCCAGCTCGATGTTGGGGTTGCTGAACGTGTCACAGAAGGTGGTGTAGATGATCATGAGGAGGACGGCGCTGCTGATGGCGCCAAAAGGAAGCTTTCGCCGCTCCAAGAAGTCCCTGAGGAAGCTCCGACACACCTGGAGGCAGACGGAGGAGAACGTGAACAGACGGCTCCCGGCAGAGTGAATGAAGGACCGCCGAAGAGCGTCGCACCTGACCCAGGATCAGAGGAACCACCACGGTCATGAAGAGCTGGGAGAAGATGGAAGAGAAAGGAACGGAGGACGAGGAGCCGAGCTGGAGGAGATTCAAAGAGAAAAGAAGTAAAAGTCCAGGAGGAGTAAAGTTATTGATCCTTTTATCAGGAATCAGTTTCCTCCTTCATGCTCCTCAGTTTCTGTCTCGACATCGAAGCTCTCCGATCTCTACGCCTGAGGCTGACATTTCAGACACCCCTTGAATGCATCATTAGGTCTTATTAAGCTCCATCTTTACAAATGTAATCAAAGAAAAAATATCATCATGAGCTTCATTCAAAACAACTGGCAGCTATTTCAGTTTTTCAGCTCATTTGAGTCTAATTAGCGTTTTAGCGTCTGATTTAATACCTAATAATATTATTTTTAAATGGCTAACACGTTAGCTAATCCAGCTGTTCATTTTTAATCCAAAGCAGTTTTTTACATCGCATGCCCAAGGACTGTCATGTCTGGGATTTGAACCCTTGACAGATTGATCGGACAGACCGTTGCTTAACAACACTCGACAATTTCACATAAAGAACTATTACAACATTTTTGTCTTTTTAACAACACAATTTATTCCCAAATCTGCAGCAATTTTACATTTATGCAACGAATTTAAGTTTTCCATCGAAATTATTAATAGTTTTTAATATGATTTGTTTCTATTTGTGACCCTTTTTTAAAAAGTCCTTCAGTTTTTACCTGAATTAGTGTTTACTATATACTTTAGTCTTGTAGATTTTCTTCGGTAATTCATTTTTCCGATGAAATCTTCGTTTTTAACATGTTCTTGTGGCATTTTTCTAATGATGGAGAACATTTAAACAGAAAATTAAAATACAAAGTTTGCTGTGAAACAGGAGCAGATGAAAAAAAATGCCGTACTAAGCTAGCAGGAAAGTGAGTAAACAGAGAGCTCTCAGCAGCGGGGAGGGCAACACGGGGGCAGGGTTACCACAACTCAGGGGAGAATCTCTAATGAACTCATGCCGCTCTGAAGAAACTATGTCCTAGAAAACGACACGGGTTTGGGGTTTTGGATAAATTGTGTAATCACAATTGTAATCTCTGTGCAGCTTCAAGATTGTTACAGAAACATGTCATCATTTTAGTGTTTGATTGGATGTGTTTGCGCTTATTCAGCGTTATTTTATCGTTTTTTTTTAGCTGATTTGCAGTTTTCAGCTCCTCAAACCTTTCCAGTCCAAGTTTTGTATTCAGTCAGCTGTCAGACAGACAACGCCTGATGCCTCATATACAGGTTTGCTTCGTGTTAATATCACGGTAGTGCTTAGTTCATGTTATTCAGCCTCCAGAACCTGTTTTTCAGGGTAATCAGGCACACTTTCGTGCTTTTATTTTATTGTTGCTGTCATCATTTTCACTTTTTAGTTAAGTTTACCTCTGAAAGTTTGAGAAAGTTTGAAGTGAAAAAAGCAAAAACAGTTGAAAGTTTGTCAAGTTTACTGGTAACATTTGGGGATAAAAGTTTTCTAATGAAATTTAGTCAAGTTTAAGTAAAATATTTAAAAAGTTTACTCATGAAAACAGGAATAGATTAACTTTAGTCAACTTTGGAACTGTGAAAAACTGAAATGACTGAAAGTTTAAAATGTTTGACAGTGAAAAAAAAAAGTTTACTGGTAAAAATATTTGAAATAGTCTGAAATGTGTCAAATATATTTGTGAAAAGTGTTTACTAAAGTTTACTAGTGACAAATTCAAAATAACAGAAATTTTCTCAAGTTTACATGTAAAAAAACTTTTTAAAAAGTTTACAAGTAAAAAAAAAACAAATATTGCTGAAATTTTCCCAAGTTTTTCTGGTAAAATTTTAAAAATTCCAATGAAAAGAATTACATAGCAGAAATGTTCTCAAGTTAACTAGTAACATTTTAAAAGGTTTACTAATGAAAAAATAGAAACAGCTGAAGTAATGACATTTTGAAAAAATATATAGTTTACAAATAAAATTCTGCTTTACTGTTTACTGTAAGTTTACTGTAAAAAATGAAATAACTGAAATGAAAAAGCTTTCTAGTGAAAAACAGAACAGCAGAAATGTTGTCAAGTTTAGAAGTATAATTTCAATTGTGCTCACTAATGAAAAATGGAAATGGATGAAATGTTGTCAAATTTTTGGAAACATGAAGTTCACCTGTAAAAAATTCAATGGCTGAAATGTTAGTTAACAGCAAAATGTTTTGAAAGGTTTACGAGTGTAAACCCAGAAATGTAATTATGTTTACTAGTAACCTCTAAACTACGTAGAGCTCCCATTAAGTCAGATGTTCTAGTTAATAGAGATTACACTGCGTAAAAAAAGGAAAGTCAGACCAGTGAGCGAGTCACCGTCTTACTGGTGCTGGAATGAGTCTGTATGAATGCGGCGCTTTACCCGTGAAACCAGTGTGTTCTGTACATTTGTAAATAAAGTTTGGGACTCACAAACAGAAGCAGCAACATCGGAGTCACCACGATTCCCTGCAGGACACAACACACTCATGTCAGACTGCTGCTTTCATAAGCCAGCCTGATCGGTCCAGATGGGACCGCCGTCTTACCAGGAAGCTTCCAAAAGCCGAGTTGAAGATGGCAGCAGCCTGGGCACACACACACACACGCACAGACACACACAGACACACAACTGTCAGCCATCACGGAAACAACAACACAAACGCTGAAGGATGATGACCTGCTGACGCATGAGTGTGTGAGTGTGTGTGCGTCACCTCGTTGCCTCCGACAGCTTTGGTGAGAATAACGGCGGAGGAGACCGGAGGAGGCATGCAACTCACCGTCTGTAACCTAGGCAACAACAACAGGATGAAGAAAGAGGATGATGATGGGAAAGGGAGGATAGGAAGTGATAGAAATACTTTAACCAGCTGTGAGGAGAAACTTTAGCGGGACAAAAAGCCTGAAAAGTTTGGTTTGTTTTTTAAATGAGAGATTTACTCGTCAAATTTACGTTTAATTCCAGTTTTCTTTTGTTAAAAAATGAACAAAATCCTAAAAATGAAAGAACTTTCATTCATGAAACTGAACTGAAAACTGATCTGAAAAAGTCAAGAATGACTTCAAAGGAAAAACAACAGATTTGTTGAATGGATATTGATCGACTACGGAAAGATTGATTGGATTTACTGGAGATTTTTGGGTCGACTTTGTTGAATCCAATGTTTGAAAGGAAAACTTTGTTTCCAAACACTTCAACTTCGCCACACAACGAGCGGAGCTTGAATTTCAGGCGTGGCTTTGATTTGTAGCAGTTTATCTGTCACAGAAACACCAAACCTTTTTCCCTTTGTGGTGATTCTGACCGAGCAGGTTGAGCCTGACGGGGCAGGCAGGAAGAGAAATTCCAGACTAAGGAGTTTCAGATTTTTGCAGCGTTCTGTCCTCTGAGGGACGGACAGATTTCAAAATAAAGTTAAATCAGAAGAAACTTCCTTTCAAATTCCTTCTCCGTTTTCCACTATATTCAAATTTTCTATGCTTTTTTTATCATTTTACATAAAACAATATGGTCGCGTTTATGGATGAACTTCAAAACGTTTACTTGGAAAAAACGTTCAAAGTAAATTTTTAAAAAGCTTATAAGTAAAACCAAGCGGAAAAGCAGAAAATGTTCCACGTTTACTGGTCAAACTTTGAGGTTTAAAGGTTTAAAAGTAAAAAAAAGAAATAGTTAAAATGTTGTCAAGTTTACTAGTAGAATTAGTGAACGTAAAATTTATTCAATTGTTATTTTCTGGAATTCATTGAATTGATAATTTATCAAATGATAAACATTATTTTGTCATTACAGGAATGTTTTTTGGAGTTTTTTTTCCAGTATTCCTTTAAATAACATAACTTAAACATTTAGCATCTTCATTTGAATTTTTAGAAATGGTTTTATGGTAAAGTTTTATTTACAACCCATCAGGGATGAACAATAAAATACCTTTCCTTATTTCTGGGGGAGTTTGGGGGTCAAAGGAAATGATCCTTTAAACCAAATCACAGTCTAACTTCCTCCTCATCTCTCCATCATATTAAACTGAGTTCTGTCATTTCTTTTCCAGAACTTTAGTTTAAAAAAAATCCACATTTCTCCCACAGATCTTCTTAAAGGTTCTAGTGTCTCAGCTTTTTGGTCAGCAGACTTTTCGGTATGTTCTCTGCAGGAATTCACAAAATTGCTCAGTTAGCTCCGCCTCCACAGATGACATAACAGGTTCTGCTGTCTGAAGGTTCTAGGTGGAGCTCCAGTTGGTTTCCTGAATTCCAGAAAGAGGAGCTTCTACCTCCATCATTGGATTTTCTAGCTGTGTGAAAGCTCCTCCTGGTTGGTGTCCTCCAATCATCTTCCTCCACCTTCATAACCTTCTCTCAGCAGGTTGTGGAAGCCTGGAAAGCCTTCGCCTGTCGGTCACACGCGTGTCACCTGACCACGTTCACACACTTGGGCTTCACCCTCTGAGCAGCCATTGGTCGATGGAGGACAGCTCCAGCAGCTTGAGCAGCAGCCAGATGGCGAGCGGGAAGAAGATGAGGGTGAAGGACTGGACGAACAGGTGGAGGCGCACGTGCAGCAACGCCGAGGTCAGCTCCTGCAGAGAGACGCAAACTGCTACTCACTTTTCCAAGGCGCACCTGAACGCACCAAAAGGAGGGCTGATGCTCACCTCCGTTTTCAGGGACAGGCCGCTGTTGAAGAAGATGAGGGAGACCGCGATGTAAGCGACGGTGACCTCTGGCTTCAACGGACCTGACAATAGTGGGAGACGCGTTACCATGGTAACGAGCTGTAGAACGTCAACATTTCAGCGCTCAGGTCAGCGTTACACAACTGTCTGTTTGGGAGACCAAGAAAAAAAATCCAACTCTGTGAAGCAAGAATTAAAAGAACGTATGAAAACGTAACCCAACAAAACGTGAACCAATCAAATGTGTTCTCATGTCTGGTTTTAACATCAGAGCTTTAACATCCTTTCAACCACAGCAACTGTCCAACTGTTACAATTTTACGTAACATCAGCGGATTCTGAAGCGGACAAAAGCTGCTACGCAACACTTTACGGCAGTAAACCCTCAGCTAGTTCACGTTAACTGTTCAAGCACTTCAGTACAGTACTGTTATATACCAGCACAAGGCTGCTTTTCTCTCCTTTACAATGTGTCAGAATGCGTTACGGTGGTTGAAATACGTAAACATGGGGCTAAAGCGTCGCTGTTAAAAGGTTAATTATTGCAAACCTGTTTATAGAGCTAACATTGATCTGTTAACCTTAAACTGTTGGTGACCAAGTATAACCGAATTCAAGAGAAACGCTGACGGTGTTGACGTTCTCTGAACGAGCGTAATTTTTCAACGTAATTCCAATGGATTCTGAAGCGGAGAAAAGTGGTCTTGTGCTGATATGCAACACTTTGTTAGTAATGTATTGCTTATCGGTATATAAAAAGCTGCTTTTCTCTGAATCACAATTTATGTAAGTGTCTGTGCATTAAATGTGCTTTACAAATAAACTTCGCGCCTCAAAGGGTTAAATCCGTTTCAAAAATCATAAAACTTTCTCTCAAAACTGTCAAATCTGATCAATACAGACAGAAGTATGAAAAGAAAGTGCTTTCACTTTTTACGTTGGATCAATAAGGGCTGCACAAATGTTCCTGCAAAATCTTTGCCATAATTACCCGAAACGGTAAAGCTCTCAATTTTATTCCAACGTAGTAACAGTTTAGTCGCAAAATGATCTCGCACTTACTGACAAACACAAAAGAACAACATCCAGAGCATTTTGAGACACCAGTAAGGTTCTGAATCACCAGGAATACGATGCCACTTCCTGAGCGCACGTTTACCCAATGGTGCTCACACTGGACAAGCAGGGAGGGGCTTTTTCAACCGTTTACCAGCGTTTACGTAAAAACTAGCGTAGTTACGCGTTGAATACGAGAATTTTGAACGTAGAAGCCCAAAACGTGCTTTAACATTGACTTTTCATTGGAAGCAGGCTCTTGAACGCGTGTCGCCGAGCCCTGTGTGAACGTAGCTTTAGACTTATACTCGGTTCAAAAAGAGGCCACGCCCCTTTAGAATCGTGATCAGTGAATGCCGGTAAAGTAATAACTGGGCAAAAGGCAAGTTTGCTGTTTTTGTTGTAAAATTAGGTTCTTTTACTTTGGAAGCTCAAAGCGTTGTTGTGTACGCCGCTGTGCTTTGAATGCGGTGCGCCACCTAGTGGGTGCTTGGTGACCTGACCTGGCTCCAAATACTTTTTTAAACACTTTTCAATGTAGAAGTCAAGGTGCGACCTATTGGTCGAAGTCACAACCACAACTAAGCTTTAGAAAAAACTAAATTAAAAAAATAATCTCTCGCTTTATTCTGGGAATTTCAATTTTACAAGACGAAACACAAAATTACGATCACATCCGACAAATAAGCGGAAAATAACTTAATAAAGATGAAACACCTGTGGAAAAACACCCCTGATGAAATGCCTCATCAATAATTGATTGAGATTTTTTTTTTTTTTAGATAATTCCTATAAATAAAAACGCTGAAAACCAACAGTTGGTTTAAAAAAACGGAAGCTGCTCAGACGGACCTTCAGACAGCAGAGCTTCTTCAGGAACGTGACGAATGCTGCTGCACCTGAAGTTAACACCTGATCCACAGTGGTGCGTTCATGGCGTGAAGGAAATCTCATGGATCAGGAAATGACCGGCGAAATGTTCATCCACTCCACATCTAAACAAAGTTTCCAATGTGGACGGGGGCGCGCCGGGCGCGTTCACCGGTGTTGACATTAGTGCCTGAATGCAACGTGTCATGGTTGCGACAGGTGAGGGATGAGGAGGAATTTCAGAATGGAGGCACATTTTAAGGAGTTTTCCGCTAAAACAAATAGTCCTCCTGGTCTAAAGTTAAACCAGAGTCTGAAGGAAAGAGTTTGGAGCTGAAATGTGACGTAAAAGTGAAGTTGATGATGGAACTAACCTCCTTTGACTCCGAAGCTGGGCTGCAGTTTGGCCGACAAGATGACCAGCACGATGCCGACGATGAACCACTCCTTCCGCAGCCTCGCCAGGAGGCCCATAGTTCCGCCGGTCGCCTCGCCGGCCCTCCAGTGTCAGCAACCGGGCTGAAGTCTCCGCAGCTCCGCTACCTCTCCCGCGGACAATTCCTGTCAGCAAATACTGTGGAAGAGCCGGAACTACTTCCGGACACGTGGGACGAGGCGCAACCGTAAACACAACAAGAAACGCGCAGCCATTTTCTTTCATTTGGCGCCACAAGTTTCTTAGTTTATAAACAAACAACTTCAGAGAACAAAATAAATCGTGTTTCTTTAATTAATCAAAGATTTGGAAATTATTTTAAATGTAAAATATTGAAACAAATATAATTCAAATAGTTGTGCTAAAAAACATATTATGAAATTATTAACCAAAAAAAAAATGCAAATACGGAAATATGTAGATAAGCAACTATATATATATACCACGTCAATTAAATATTTACCAGTTGCTTATACTGGTAAATATTTAATTGACGTGTTTTTATACAAAAACATTTAAAGGCACGAAAACAAAAAGTACAGAAAAAATAGATGCCTGGATACCAAAATATGTAAAAACTGGACTGGTAAATGACAAAATCATGTGGAAAAAAAAAGTCACGAAATTAAAAATAAACCAAAGCAAAAGTAAAAATTGGTAGTATAAATACCAAAATATGTAAAATAAGCAACTGATAAATTATAAACTGCTAACAATAGTAATTAAAAAAAAGAACATTTAAAGTCACAAAATTATAAACAAAAAAAACAATCAAACAAAAAATAAAAACAGAAAAAAAAGTAGCCTTATTAAAAAAATGTGTAAAAATTGGAACTGGTCTAGGATAAAATATGGTCATTTCAATTGGATTAAAGAAATGTTTAAATGGTTTTAAATTCATTTTTGTTTACAACTGCTCATTCTTATTTACTCATCAACATGTTTCAATGACTCCATGTCATTTTACTCATGTAGTTAAGTACTTGTGGTCGCTCTTGAACCTCAACATGAAGTTTTAGTTCACAGCACTTTGTGTAATGCGTCAACAGTCTGATGCAGGTCACTGACTGAGGCTACTTGGTTAAATTCTCAGTTAAGAAGCATTTGATCATCATCCAATGGATCAGAGTTGCTTCCTAACGCTCTTCCAGGTTTTATTATCTGGTTTAATCAAAATAGTTTTGATCCAAAACCGAAATCTTTAGAGATTTAGAATCATTATGAAAGTTATTTCATGGGAACCAGGTAGAAAATACGAAAACTTCTAAGTACTTAGGTACTGTGTTTTATTCCCTGACTGAGTGTGATGGAATGCTTAACGATATTGTTCAAACAAGCGAAAGAAGACTGTTCTGGAACTGAATGCTTTTTTGTCTTTCATGAGGAGCCATCGTTCTGTCTACTGCTCTCAAGAAGACTGTGTGAACGACAGGATTGTACAGTCTGTTCTAAAAGATCTGAGGGACTCGATTCTTTGTCGGAGAGGCAGATGGTCCATTGAACTAAAGGAATTTCTTCCCAACTGCTGTCCTCGGAGTTCTTGATGATTCCCCCAGGCTGTTGTCGGGTCCAAATTGACCCATTTTCACACTTGCAAACGAGTCAAAAGTACAAAGTTCAATTACCTTCAGTCATTCATAATACAGGTCTAACATTAACCAAACACCAGGGCTGAAAGAGGTATAACATGGTTTGGTTTCACACATAAATGTTTTCTTAATGAAAACACTTTAATAGGCATTTATCAACGTCAACAGCATCTTTCCATTTTGAATGTTTTTCGTGATGCTAAATAACAATAATGGATGATAGAAGACCATGAGATATCACTCCGCGGGGTCTGAGCTCAGCTTTCTACATACTTTGGTCTTCTCCCACTTCAGGAGTTGATCCAGATCAGCCGGTGAGAAGGACTCCACGCCACAAACGTGTTTTTCTATCAGCAGATGAGCACTTGAGATTCCCACCATTGTCTGACCAAAAATAAGGAAGAGAGTGATTGACAGCTGTTCTGAAGGGTTTCTTATCAAAGATTTTAGTAACGAAGGAAAACATTTAGACTCAGTTAGAGTTGAAGGCAAATCCTCCAAAAAAATCACACCATTATTTGATTTGGTTGACTTTCAGACTGCACTTATAGGAGCAGACTATCTGTACTGACGTGCGCTCCTTCCTACCTCATTGGAAAACATCATATTGTCTATAGATCACTCAAACAGGAAGACTCAAAAAGCTGTTTTATTCATAATTATTTATCGTCTTCCTGGCCTGTACTCAGAATTTGTAACGGAGTTTTCTGACTTTAAAATGCTGAAACTCTTTCCCTTAAAGCAAAAATGTTCCCGACCAAACAAAACAAGTCGTCTGGAATTTCCTGGCTCCAAAAAAGGTTCACTAAAACCTGACCCTCCTCAGAGAATTGCTGTTAGGCAGAAGAAGTCCAGCAGCAGATCTGAGAGTCTCTTCAGAAACGTAACTCCATGCTGGCGGTCGGTCATACCTGAGCTTTCAGCAGTACAGCTGTGAGTCCCTCCTCACAGGATGCTTCAAAACACTTCAGGGCGACTTTGCGCATTTTATCGTACTGACCCTGTGGGGGGTGGGGGTGGGGTGTAATTAATTTGCTTCATGGCTGGATTCATTTACGGTGCACGTCGCTGTTGTGCGTTTGATACCTTCCTGTAGTAAATGTCACAGAGAGCCATAGTGACTTCTGCCAGTGTGCCGTGTAGATGGCTGCCTTCACAGACATCAGCTGACTTCTGCAGAAACTCTATGGTCTCTGGATCTGGATTTCCTTTGCTGTCACACACAGAGATGCAAAAATCCGAGAACCATATTTTCAACTACATATAGAACCGTAACATGCAGAGGTGTCGGGTTGTGCACTGTAAAACGTTTCACAGTGACATTATGTGTGACAGTAGTCACAGAAACATTTGTTATAGCGGTATGAGTCTGGTCTTTTACTTGTTTTAAGCAGGTTTTGTTGTTATCAGAAATAAACTAACGCAGTTAATGGTGTTGGGCTGTGTTTTTTATTTGTTACTAACATAGTTGAGTGTTATCGTAAGTTCAAAGACAGACTATAGTGCAGAAAATATGCAAACAACAGGACAGAAGAAGCTGCAGACCAGCAGTACCTCTCTGAGAACTTGGCCATGGTTCTGTAGAACTCGGCGAGTCCTCCTGCATCCTCTGCAGAGAGGAAATGTTCCTTGGCGGTGTCAAAAAACTGCAAAAGCAAACGTTTGCATTAAATAACATTGTTTTAGGAGTGTAAACGTTCACATAAACCCATCAAACTAGGGCTGAGTGATAAAGCAATAACCACTGTTACTGTGATATCACTTTTTCTGGACAGAAACAGGGGTCTATCACGACAGACTTTATTAGTCCTTCCAAGTCTGGCTGGCTTGTGGGACTCCAGAGGAAGCTGACAGGCATTGGCAGTCTAAGCGAGCTGCAGCCCGAGCTGTTTTGGAGGCAAAACCTCAGTCCTGGGAGGAGTTCGGTGAGGCCACGGAGAAGGACCATCGGTTGGCCACGAAGAGGTTCTGGCAAACCGTCCGGCACCTCAAGAGGGGAAGGCAGTTTTGTCAGGCGGTGGAAGGAATACTTCGAGGATCTCCTCAATCTTGCTGACAGCCTTCTCTTGAGGAAGCAGAGGCTGAGGACTTTGACGTGGGGCTGTCCATCACCCGTTCTGAAGTCACTGAGGTCGTCAATGAGCTCCTTGGTGGACGGGGTCCACCATGAGTACCTCAAATCTCTGGATGCTGTGGGAGTGTCTTGGCTGACACGTCTCTGCAGTATTGCGTGGCAGTCGTGATGTCTTACATCAGACAACAGTGGATGCAGTTTGTTTTTTTCCAAACCCAGTTCTGTCTGCTGTGAAGGAGCTGTGGTGAAATTCCGGGTGTCATGACACAACTTGAACACGTCATGGGGATGAATGACATTAATCAAACAAAAAAAAAAACGTTTTTGATTGAAAGCTCCTTCAAACAGAGGTCTGATGTGGGGAAAGCGTTTGATCTATTTTTCCAGATGAGTCTTTCTCTGAGTTAAACATATAAAACTCTGATTTGTTTTTTTTGTCGACACAACAATAATCCTTCACTCAAGGTGGTCGATTGAGTCTCTGGTTTAGGATATTAATGTTAAAATCAAACATTTTCTTGTGTTTCAGACATTGCAGTTGATTTTGTCTTCAATCTGAACTCTGATTTCAATCAGATGAATCAGCAACGTGGCTCCTGTTTACCTGTTTTGCTGAGTCATGCTTCTCCTTATTCAGATACAAGCGTCCGATGTGAAGGTTTGCTTGTCCTTCAAGGGATTTGTCCTTGACTGAAACGAGTAAAAACATTTGAATGGTTTGGTTTTGCAGCCGAGGCTGGTTTCTGAACATTTCATCGTCTGAACTAAGCAAAGAAACACAAAGCTGCATCCACACTTTTGTATATTTACAGGAACAAACATTTTTTAGACAGTTTGGACGGAACAGGAAAGTTTACCTGGAAGAATGACATGGTAAAACCAAATGTTGCAGTTCCTTAAATGACCACTGGAGGCAGGTTACACAAGGGAGCATTTTTCCATTCACTCTACTGGTAAAAAGTCAGATTTTACACCAATAATAGAAAGGATCATTTGACTTCTTATGTTTTATTTTCTATTTTGTTGAATTTAGTTTTTAAATAGTTTGCTTTTATTTCATTAGAATTCGTGGGTTAAAACTTGCAGTGTTTCGCCCATGTTTGGGGGATCGTCTAGGTGGGCGGAGCTAACTTCAAAAGCTTTCATTCTGGACCAAAGGGTCAAGGCTCTAGTGTTTCAACAGCAGAACTTTGTCAAGATGTCGCCGTGTTTTAAGCTCCTCCTGCTCCTCTGCTGATCACCTCGATCAAATGAGTTCAGTCAATCAGAAAGAGGAAACAGCTGAGTCAGCCAATCAGCAGCCAGGAGGCAAAGGGGGAGCTGGAAAGCAGGCAGGGTGGTGGATCTCTAGGTTTGGGGTTTTTCTGGTTTCGGCTCCACCTACTCTTCCTGGCGGTCTTGCGGCTGTCCTGCAGCAGCTTCAGCGCCACGTCGTGGTCGTCAGCGGCTGCAGCAGCTTCAGCCAGACGCATGTTGGCCTCAAAGAGCACTCTGCTGAAGCGGGGCATCAGAGACCTACAGTTCAATCCCAGCATGCCTTCATCTGCACGCTTCAGGCTCAGCTCCGCCCGCTGCTTCGCCTTCTCCACATCATCTGGGACAAAAGAAACCAGCTGTGATTTGGTTCCTCATCTGCAGTCTCACCGGGAGAAATCTCCGCCCACCTGTCTGCAGGTAGAACTCTGCCAGGAAGACTTGGGCCTCCATGGCCGGGGCAGACATTGCTCCTTGCTCGCTGTCTGCGCAGCTGTGGTAGAAATGCAGGCGCAGCCAGAGGTCCTCTGGAGAAGTGAAGTACTGCGCCAAAAGGAGGCGCTGCTGGCACGAATCCGACCAGGAACCTACATGCCAGAGCTGTGAGCGGAAACCACCTTCACCTTTCTGCTGCAAACGCATGCTGGACCTGCACCTGCTTGTCCCGCCTCCTCTGCACCAATCAGGTGGAGCTTCAGGGTCTCCAGCTTGTCCTCCTGCTCCTCCAGAGGAGGAGCTACAGGCCGGTCAGTCATGAACGCAGCTGCTGTTCTCTGAGTCTGAGCCGCCTGCAGCAGAGAGAAGAGCTCCGAGAAAGACCTGAGAGGAACAGACGAGATCCAAAGGTCACGACCTTCAGCGGGTCTTCAGAAACTTGACAGGTCAACACTTTTGTTTGTTTTTACCTTACAAAGAAACAATTTTATTTACACGTGTGTTTGACCAAAACAACATTGAATAAAAGTTTTTATTTGTTTGTTTGCAAATATTTTCCTTCATTTTGACCAAATAAACTTGATGTCCCGCTAAAGAAAATAGACTTAAATGAATTTATGATAAAACATATAAATCTAAAGAAGTTAAAGATTAAATAAAATGTTTTTTAATGAAACTTAACATAAAAAGATGTGACAAATACAAAGGGCAATAAAAATAGATTTAACACAAAAATGTAAAAATGGAACAAAGTTGACAAAAGTTCAGGTAAATATGAAAAAAGTGTATTTTAAAATAAATGAATGTGTTTTTGCAGTTTTAATATTTGAGTGTTATTCTGTTTGAAGATGGACAGAGTGGATCCGGATGGAGAGGATCCCTGGAGGTCAGGGGGTCTCACTTGTGGAGGCCTCGCTGCAGCATCGCCACACACATGTTCTGGAAGGGGTCAGTTCTCAAACTGAGGAGGAGGAAGAAGAGTGAACATCATCATCATCATCATCATCATCCTAAAGCAAAGACTTCACAGCTTTACTCAGAGAAAAAAAAAACATTAGTTGTTTGGTTTGATGTTCAAAAGTGTCGAAACAGTAAACAAAGGATAGCTAAATGCTCCTGTTACCATGGAGACCAGACTCACGCTGCGATCTCCTGCCTGGTGAGGAGTCGAGTGGGTTCCTCTGGAGCTCGTCTGGTTCTGAAGGAATTCTGTGATCGTTTCATCCTGATGAAGAAAGATCAGAACCGACCCAAACGTCAGACACATCTCTGCCTGCAGCGCCTCCTCTGGTCAGCACACGCATCATTTAGATTGATTATTTTTTTTAATTTACAGAAACATTTTACTTTCAAACTTTCTTTAAGATATTTTTTAAATTAAAATCAGAACTAAGATCATTAAAAACATAGACAACAAAGAAATGAAAATAAAGCATTAAACAAGATGAGGACAATAAACTTTACCTGTAAACAAGCTAAAAAAGGGGAAAAAAATCACATAAATATAGAAAAAAGATAAATAAAACTACAGTGGTTAAAAAATAGATGTTCAAAGTAAACGTAAACATGCAAACAGCAAATGTTTACTAAAATACCAAGAAATTGATATTTAAAACAAACAAACAAAGGTAATTAACTAATAGAATTTAAATCATCTTAAACTGAAACTGCAGTAATTTATCTTTTCAAAAATCTGTTTGGAATAACATGCGTTTCTGAGGGAAAAACTACATTTATGAGCAACTTTGACACAAAAACAACTTTAAAGTCTAAAATCTATCATAAAAAACATTTTCTGGTTGAATTAAACCTGATTATACAAACCTGCTTGTTTTTTAACGTCCACTTTATAAGATTAAATGAGAAAAAGTGACAAAGAACTGAAACGGAGCTTGGCTTTGTGGTCACCATGGCAACGAGAGCTTCCGCGTATCAACACCAGAGGGCGCTGTGTAAGCGCACCAAACACAGCAATGAAGACATGAAATAACTAAGATTCATAAAAATTTAATTAAAAAGATAAAATTAAAATGAAATAAAAGCAAATAATAAAATAAAACGAAATAAAAATAAAATAAAAACAAAATGTAATTAAATAAAAACAGTTTGGTGTTATTTTGTCCAGTAAAATATTTGTTTTTAAATTTACATTTACAAAAAACAAACACATCTCCAATCCACTATCAAATTTCATTAAAAGATTTTTGATCCTAGGATCAATAATAAATCACTGTATAGTTTTTTTTTTGTTTCCCTGTATTAAAGTTTTATTAACAAGAATTAACAGAATGTTTTTCTCATTTTAAGGATAATCACAGTCATAGTTACATGAATTGCATATTTTAGATTATTTCCCAAACAAACATTTCATTTCTCATTGAGTAAATTCATGGTCTAATAATTACAAGTTTATCTTCAATGGTTTGCAAACTGTTTCTTTTTTTAATTTTTTTTATAAAGTTCACCTTTACGTCTTTTATTGACTTTATTCTTCTACAGAAAGACTGTCAGTCTGCAGGAACATTTTGTTAAAATGAAAAGTATTAAGAAAGCAACAGCTACAGACTTTAACTGTGAAGTAAAGGGGTTTTGAAATGTAAGTCATTGTTGTTTATCAGGATTATAAATATTTATTGACACATAAACAAGAAAGCAGATGAAAACATGGATGCATGTCGGGTTTGTTTCGTCTGTTAAAATGCAGAATCGTCACAAACTTCTGGTGTTTCTGCTGAACTTTGTGGAAACGTGTAGTCTGCATCCCAAACACAAACGCCCCGCTGGTTCTGAGCGAGGAGCAGATGGTGGAGCCGTGCTGCTGCTGATGGACAGGCGGTCAGAGCACAACGCTGCCACCAGCACCACCAGCAGCAGCAGCACCACCAGCAGCAGCAGCAGCGTCTGTTTCCTGTTGTTGCTGCGGAACGTCTGGCTTTCATTTGTTCTGCAGCTCGTTTGTTGTTTAATGAAGTTCTGCAGTAATTTGTCTGAAAGCAGCCGTTTTCCTTTGAGGAAAACATGAGGATTTTTACTGGATTTGGATTCACTGACTTTGCTGCAGATCCACCGCAGGAACATCAGGGGATAATAGAACACACAGATGTTAGAACAGGATTCTTGACTTTTATTTATTCTTTTAATCCCAACAGTAAATCCAGGAAGTCGAGCAATAAAACTAACTGAGAGGAACTTTTAGTTTTCCTGATGAAGCTTTTCTGTGTTTGATGTGACACAGAATAAAGGAGCTGATGGAAAGTTTTTACAAATATATTTAAAAACAACATTATTTTTACCATATTATATTTGTTGAAAAATATTTAAGTTTGGATTTAAAAAGTCTGCTTCTAAAGTAGCTGTTTTTTTCTGTTGTTGTTGGTTGTTTTAAATTTCTTTTTGTTTTGTTTTTTATTTTCGGAGTAAAAAACTACAAAACTCATCTTGGCGTTGATAGCATCACAGCGACTCTGAGACCTGAGTTTGGATGAATTGCAGTTGATGCTGAGAAGAAAACGAGGAAGATGGAACGTTGCGCTTTCATGGGAGGCATGCTGTCTAAAACTTACTTACTTTACTTTGGTAAATGGATAAGATTCTAAAAATCTGAGCTGTGAATGACCAGTGGTGCAGAATGACCCACGTTCTTTAAATTCCCGGCAGGCCGGCGGCACTGCGGCTGCTCTATGGCAGACGTTGTCATGGCATCATTCCTGACACCTGATCGCCGCCGTCTACATTCATGACCACGCAAAGAATTTTTTAAAAAATCCGCCGCAGCATGAGAACGTGAAGATTCGGCAAACGTCTCCCTCCTTCATCGCACGGTGGCAGTTGCAGGTGTGACCGTAGCATTACTGAAATTCTGGATTTTCTAAAATGGTTAGAATACACCGCCCTCGGCAACACGCCTTCAAGAAACCACTTCCATGAAGTCAGTAAATGCGCGTTTCGGTCTTCTGTGCTGAAGGCTCGTGTTCATTTGTCGCTATGCAAGTTTTTACGACCGTTTTCAGGCTCTACGTACAAAACGCACATCCACTGAACGTGCGTCGAACATCCAAGCAGTTGAACTATGACAAGGCAGAGCGTTCTGGACGCTCCACACGTGCCCGGTGTGAACGTATACATTATTTAAAAGGGAATGAAGAACGCCACCAGATTGTGCAGCCAGCTCCCCCAGAGGTTACCTGAGGAACTACACCTGACTTTTCCTACTTTTGTTTTTTAAAGTGCTTCAATCTGGAAGTTAAAGAACAATCTCTTGTTGTGTCTGTGATGTCATCCACACAACAACAGTGTCCGTTACATAAAGAGAAGTCACTCAGAGATGTTCTCTGTATTTTAGCTTCTTTCATAGTGGAAATCTGTTCAGCAGCAGCTCCTCCGTGTTCAGATCTTCATATTTTTTTGTCATAGTCTGACCTGATGAGACGCAGCATCTGGACCCGTTTGCAGATGTTTCTTCATGTCGGCGTGCCGCAGACCTGAACCCTGTGAATGCGCAGATGTCAGAGTGAGACGCTGCAGCCAGAATGTTTGTTTATGTGGCAGAGAGGGACAGAGCCGCCGTCCGGCTGCATGGTTCAAGTCACGTACAGCCTCTGTCTGTTTATCTTTGGGTTTACCGCCGTAAATAAAGAAGAAAACACAGGCCGAGGTTCACACACTGGACAGGCGCACATTGCAGTGGGTCGCTTTGTGTCAAGGCTGACGAAGACTTCTGCCCAAAACCGATTTAGCTTCAGCGTGGACTGCAGGGTCAGAGGTCAAACAAGCTGAGGGGGAGTCTAAAATAAAACCACGCAACTGATAAAAGTCAGAGTGTACGTCACGATCGAGCATCGGGGGCAGACAGGAGGATCCAGAATCACAAACGTGGATGATCTGTTTCTGTGGAGAAAATCTTCACTCAGGATTTTAAAAACTTCTAACTTTAGATCGGCTGGATTTGGAGCCGACAAGGACGAGTTAACTCTTTAAAACCATCGGTATCATATGTGGTATTTCTGAGACCTCTATGTCATTAGCATGATCCAAACATACATAAAAAACATTTGATACGGTGGGCCATGTTTTCTGCCCTGCAGTTCATCATCATTCCACTGGGGCAGTAGAAGGACTTTTCCTGCTTATTTCAAAATGGCTGCCTCCATGAAATCTCTAAAAGAATGTTGGTGGGAAAAGTTTTACAAATTTTCAAAACTTTCTTTGTTATTTATTTTTCAAAATGATCACTTGCTAATTCTTCATAATCCAGTTAAAAATGTGTGGATCTAATTTGAGACAGCGGATGAATAAACTCATATCCATATTTTTGTGTCTTTAACAAACATTGCTGTTTGAAAAACATATCAAATCACCAAAAGTATAATCATCAATCATTTGATTCCATCTACATTTCACAAAATAATTATTTTGTTAAAAATAACAATCCTAATTTCAAGACATATGGATTTTTTTGTTAATTCTTTGACATAGAATGGGTGGCGATCTCCGATTGGAAGATTGCAGGTACGATTCCCGTCCTGCCCACCCGTGCGTTGAAGTGTCCTTGGGCAAGACATTGAGCTCCACATTGCCTCTGATGGACTGTCGGCACCAGAGTGTGAATGAGACTGTGACTGTAAAGCGCTTTGGAAATTCAAAGACGGTAGAGAAGCTTTATACTAGTTTACACCATTTACCATTTCTTTGATATAGCAGGACTTACGAGGTTCAAGAAATATAGACGTGACGTATTTTTTTATTTTAGAAAGACAGGAGGGAAGGAAGGTAGGAAGAGAGGAATCCGGTTTACTAGACAGAGCAAAACAGTGAAATTTAACATAAAATGAAAATATTACAGATTAGTAATGAAAAGATGAGGTCTGAGAACACAGCCCTGAGGTACACCAGAAGTGACGGGGGAGGCCTAGGATTTGGTTTGAATAAACTTTTTGGGTAAATTTTTACTTCTGTTTAAGAGTTAGAATTGGAGAAGTGCAACTGCATGGAAGGGATTGAAAATGAAAATACATGTCCTCTGTCAGGAGAAAAATGTTAGAATTACATGTTACAAACACCAAAAACATCATTTCCATCAGAGTGATCTCCAGGACGTTTCTTGTCTCGGTCTAGCAGCCCGTTAGGACTTCAGGTCATTAGCAGTTTGACGTTTTCAGAAGTGTAAAGACCTAAAAATCTCGAACACGTCTGTACGGAAAATTCTATCAGCCAAGCGGGCCTGAAGGACGGAGAGCTAACCGCAAACATGTGGACCCTCATTTGATGAAAGTCTAGAAGAGCCCATCGATCTGGACGATGAAGCTTCATCCTCTCACCAGCGGCGTCTCAGAGACGATGCCTTTTTGCTGCTAAAAGAAAAATGCAATCAATCTGTGACAGGACGTCCTGACTGCGACATTTTGAGTGTAAATTAGGAGTGGGCGGGGCTTTCCTGATCTCAGACCAACAAAGACCCTTTCATCTTCATGCTTTTGTTTTCTAAACCAAACGGGCTGTTGTTTTTCAGAATAAGACAAAACAAACAACCTTATCTTTCACTGTGAAACCATCAAGTTTCCATCGGTTGGCTTCAGTTTAGGAGGCTGCAAAAACGGTTCAATGTCTTTCAAAAGTAGATTTACTACAAACAAACATATTTTCGTATTTGATGCATCTCAAAAGTATGAAGAATGAAACAAACGGGATACATTTCCAGGTTTAATTTTCCTAAACTGTTTTTGTTAGATGTTTGTTTGGTGTAAAACGGCAGAAGTTCTGGTTTTTGGCGGCTCTTCAGGCTCCCGTCAGTCATAAACAGCGTCTGCCGTCTGGCATCAGTCGTCTTCAAACACTCCTTTGTTTTACGGCCTCCATTTTTTCCAAAACGTTGTTTTATTCAGAAACGTCTCAAGTGGGAATCGTGGAATTGCGTCAATCACGCCGAGTGTGTTTAGGAGCTCCCGTAAAAGTTCTGTCGTGGTTTTATGAGATGTTCCACTGTGACTGTGGAGAGCAGCAGGAGGAGGAGGAAAAGCTGCAAGTACAGCTGATGACAGCGGAGGGAGGAGGTGGAAGGAAGGAAGGAGGAGAGAAAAGGGAGGTGGGAGAAACGGAGCACTTTGACTCCTGTCGTCTGGACTGAAGGAGGTCAGGATCTTCTGCTGCTTTTAGTCAAGACTCTGCAGGAACATCGGAAGGCAGGTGAGGGTTCTCCTCTTTCAGAACTTGAAAACTTGACTGTTTTTAGTGGTTAAAACAAAAACTGTGGGGAATTTTAGAACCAATGAGCAGAATGAAAGCTGTGAACAGACAGAGCTCAATACGACAAACAGAGGTTCTGTCCGGACAGAACCAGATAGAACCTGGTGGAGGTCTTCGTTCGGATCAGAGGAGTCAGCAGTGATCTGACCTGCAGCAGGATCCAGTTGGGATGCAAACACGTTCGAAAATGATGTCAAATCCTGTTCAGAGAACACGTTTTAGTATTTCTAAGGACAGAAATAACTCTTTTTAAAAAATATTTTGTGTTTTTTGTTATGAAACTATTAAAAACAATGGACATGTGGATCGTGTGAGAAGGATCTCCTGTTGGGGTTCAGGCGTTTAGGAGTCTGGATGCTTGGTATTAGAAATAGTTAGAAATGTGGCTGAACTGTTGAGTTTTTCACAAGAAAAAACACTTAAATTCAAATAACTTCTTTTTCTATTGAATAAACACCTGGATTTAAAATGTGGTTCAACACTTTTCTGATTTTACTGTTTCTTTCACTCCAGATGAACCACACCAACATATTTCTGCATTTATTTCCGTACCAGCCTTTATGGGAATCGCCAGCATCTGCTCCAGCTGTTTTCTTACCGCGGTCAGAATGGTGTTCTGTTGTTCTGGCTCATTTGTTTTCCTCATCTTTAGGCTTGAATTAAAACCAAACATGATGAAAGGATAAAAGGTCTCGAGCGTTCTCTTTAAAACGTAGAGGGAGAAAAATCCAACAGTGAGTTCCAGGAATTTGGTCTCCGGGAATCGCTGCTTCTTATCAGTTAAATGTCCACAGTTTGCTCATTGTTGGTTTAAAATTATATCAAAATGAATGCAATACTATAGAAATGTAAAGAGTATTCCTGTTGTGTTCAATAGAGAAGTGAGATTTGAAGATTTTTCTCAGTTTGATGATGACGTCTGTCAGTGCAGATCTGTATCTTTCTGATCTACAGAAGTCAAATTGATGTTTGTATTTTGATGAATTTCTTTAATGTTTGAACTTTAGTCACAAACTAGACGTAAAATCTGACTGAGACTTGGGTCCAAAGACTTGAAGCTTCATTGAAATACCAAAGCCGTAACGACATTTCACCGTGAACCAGAGATTTGAAGTGAGATCTGGAGTTTTTTTGTTTTTTTAGCATAAACTTGATTGTTTTTCTCAAAAGGGAAGAGGAACCACAGTAATGTGTTGACTTCTGACTCTGACTCTGTCCTCAGGCGTTTCACAGCCCTACTCATCACAACTGATTTCAACGTCTTGATGTTTTCCTGCAGGTTTTTTCTTTGGTTCTAAATCCTTGATGAGTTCCCACTTCCTGTCATCAACCATCAAACTTCCTGGAAGAGCCATTCAGGCGCCATGACAAGACTCTGGACTCCTTTCTGTCTGGAGAATCTTGACTAAAAAAGCAAACGTCCAAACTTAACCCTGCGCTGTTCCGAGCAGGACTTGTGGAGACTTTTGTTTCAGTGCTTCTTGAAGTAAAATTGTAATTAAAGGTTTGAGGTTGAATTTGCTTCCAGAATGAAAGCAGGAGGAGTGACCGTCTGCTGTATGCTGGGCCTGTTGCTGGTCGTCTGTTTGGTTTCCATCAGTCCTGCTGGTTGCCAAAGCAACTTCACATCTCCTCCGTCAGACCTGAGGAGGCAGGACATCTCCAGCTCTAAAGCTGCTCCACGTCTGTTAAATGATCACCGCTTTCAAGGGTCCAATGGGGAAAAGCATCCATCGCAAGAGACCGTGAATCAGATCCAGGCCTCTCTGGAGTCTGAGCAGGGGAAAATGAAACAGTTCAACAAGCTGAAACCGAAACATGGCCGAAAGCCTCCGTCTGCGTCCTCTAACTCCTCTGTGGGTCCTCAAAGGAAGCCTCCTCCCACCTGTCTACAGACCACTTCCATCAAGACAGCCTTCAAGTACATCAACACTGTGTTGTCCTGCTTGATCTTCGCTGTGGGGATCATAGGAAACGCCACCCTGCTGAGGATTATATACCAAAATAAGAGCATGAGGAATGGACCCAACGCTCTTATCGCCAGCCTGGCCCTGGGAGACCTGATATACATCGCCATTGACATACCAATCAACGTCTATAAGGTAGAGCGCTCCACGTGTTGTAATGGTTAGTTCCTGTCAATATCAGTGATTGCCTCAGAGCTGAGTGTGTTAAGTGTCTCAATCAGGAGGTGGAGTGTGCCACAGATAAGTGCACAAAAATACCTCCCAGTGATAACCAGCCATACTTTTACACTTAACGCTTCGGTATCACGGTGATCTGCTAAGTTCTCTGTGGTTTTGTGCCTGCAGCTCCTGGCCATGCAGTGGCCTTTTGCAGACTCCACCGTTGGTTTGTTGCTCTGCAAGCTCTTCCCCTTCCTGCAGAAAGCGTCGGTCGGCATCACCGTCCTCAACCTGTGTGCTCTCAGCGTGGACAGGTACCCAAACCCTCCAGAACACCAAGAGCTCCACATCTGATTCAAACATGAGTCTTTAGGCACAACTAACAGAGGAGAACAGCATCTGCTAGTTTCTTTTGGTTCTTCACACGGTGCTGAGGTCAGTTGTTATCAAACAGGCTTCCATGCTGTGTTTGCAGGAATGACACGAGCTGTGAAACACACAACACAGACTGGGATTATCAGTCCCAGATAAAGTGGTCGGTGGGTAATCTTTGGAACCAACACCTCCACATGAAATTTGATTTTCTAGCCGTTCCTGTCTCGAGTAGAAGCCAGTTCCTGCTCTTTATTGATGTGTGGGACTCAATACAATCATAGGTTTTATTTAACAACTTTAACATTTGCCATTCCTCACATTACATCTGCCCCTATCCCAATGTTTAGACATAATTCACATTCAACAACAACCTCCAAAGTTACTAAAATCTGGGATTTTAAGCCTTCATGAATCCTCTAAACCAGGGATCGCCAACCTTTTTCAGGCCAGTTCAATGTCAGACAACATTTTTACCGACTGGTCTGTTCAAGGCTGAAGTCGGCGTCTGATTTTTTGTTAGCCTCCAGTTTTCTTTAACTTTTAAGGTGAAAGTTTATCATCCTCTGTAAAGTATCTGCAGCTGCTTTAAACTTTGTTCACAAGATTTCATGAAGGAATCATTCAAATGTGACATAGATTTTCCATTAACTCATAGTTGTCAAAGCAGAAGCTAAAAAATCAGAAGCTAACTTCAAAGTCGTACAACTTTTAAAGATGCGACGGATGAAAAAAAAGGAGAAAAAAAAAACAAAATAATGGTATTTCTAAATATGTTATTAAATGAGAATCCACTGTTTAAACAACTTTATTAGCAGCATTCTGGTAACGTTAGACAAGCGGTTGCTGAATATTCTGAATTATTATGGTCTGTGACTCCTGGTTTTTGTCTATGGAATGCTTTTATTTTGAAGTTGAAGGCTCTTGTTCTGTTTCCTCTTTTCTGCCAAAAGAAACTTTCCACAGACGTTTGTTTTTTGTTAGCTTTTTGCAAGCTTGGAGGTTTCTATCTAGCGCTTGGCGCAGCCGCTTTAAGAACGTAGCAGATGGATTTTTGAACATGTGACCGAGTGACGTTTGTCAAGAGTCGGATGTGGTGGAGAGAAGCCAGGTTTTCCAAATTCAAAATTCCTCCAGACACAAGTTATGAATAAAACTTGAATAAACGTGGGCCCACGGATTGTTGCTTACATCACCCAGTACAGGTTATTTTGCTATAAAGTCTTTGAAACATGTTGAATGCTAGCATTAGATTAGTCAGGCTTTGTTTTGATCTATTTGACTATTATTTACCATTATTTTCTTATTCTGGATCTTTTAGCTCAGTAACTTAAACGCTTTTAACTGAAATGTGATTCAAACCAGACGATATCATTCAGCACTGATTGGTCAGAGTCAGCGTTTCTATGGCGACCACTCTCACCAATTGGGAGTGAGCTTGTTCGAAGGCCACACCCCTACCACTTGAAAGCAGGATACACATCTGTCAGTTGAGTTCAGACTGTAAGTCTCCTTCAGTCCTGGACCTGCAGGTTTCTCCTCTACAACAGAAAGATCTGATCTGTTCTCTTAACGGCCAGAGGGAAGCTTCTCCATCACGCTCCTGCACCTTCAACGCTCATGTAGTAACACAGAACTCTGGAACAGGTACCGCGCTGTGGCGTCCTGGTCCCGGGTCCAGGGGACCGGCATTCCCACAGTCACAGCCGTGGAAATTGTGGTGATCTGGCTGCTGTCCGCCCTGCTCGCCGTGCCGGAGGCCGTCGGCTTCAACATCATCACCTTCGACTACAAGAACGTCACCATAAGGACCTGCATGCTGCAGCCGGACACGCCCTTCATGACCGTGAGTGTCTGGTAGTGGATGAAACTTAAAGTTAGGAACTGAGACTGGGAAAAACCGGAGTTCTCCTTCAAATTTACAACACAAAAATGTGCGGACAATTTGTAAAAGCAGATTTTGTAAAGTCAAAAGTATTCAGTCGGTTTCCAGCATCAGGCCGCTCTGGAGGATTACTGCTGAGTCATGAGTCAGTGGATGGATGTGGGGGAGCGGAGCTGCAGATCCCAACAGTCTGGTCCATTTCCACAGCCTCTGTTGTTGCGCTCCTGGGCGAGGTCTCTTTAGAAGAACATTTCCTGTTTATGTCTCCGGGTCATGGCTGGACTAAACAAACCACACAAGCACTCCAACATGAACCGGGATCCTCAGCGACTCTGCGGAGCATTTCAGCGCTCAAAAACATTCAATTACAGGTGCTGGAAAAGGCTGAATAAGAGGCTGTGAGCTGTTTAAATAAAGGTTTTTCTGAAAAAGCTCCAGGTTGTTTATGCTCAATGCTTTGACTTTGGAGCTCATTTGATTAGTGCAGCCAAAACACTGAACGCTCCTTAAAATTAAACCCCCACGCCGATGAAAACGCTGCTTTGAACATGTCCTTCTGGTATTTTTTTTTTATGATGGAGGACACATATGAAGAAACTTCAGCTTAAAATTGCATATCTGAGTATTTCTTTAGTCAAATTGTTGTGAATCAGGAGCAGAAAAAGATCATATCTGTCAAGTAGAAAACACCAGGATGGGCCACGAGCTCCGAGCTCGGGAAGAGGGGGTGGGGTTGCTCCGCCCACAACTCAAGTAAATTTTCAATGTTACTTTGAAAACGACACAGGATGTTTGATTTTGGCTAAAATCAGCATAATCTTAATTAAAACACCACTGGAAACATTTTGAAAACAGATCCAAGATGGTCAGATTGGGACTTTAAGAAGCCAGAAAAAAACATGACGTTAAATACAAAAAGATGAAAGAAGCTTAAGAGTTAAAAAAACTGCGACTTTAAAAGAGGTTGGATAAATGCTGCAGATTCCAGGAAACAAAACCTTCAACGAATGCGCTGAAAATAAGAAAAAAGATGCCAAGAATCTCCACTAATATTAGAAATATCAGAAATCCCTCATGGTTGTGATTTACAAGTTGAATCTTTGAATTTAAAAGATTTCTTATTTTCTAAAAGTATGAACTTCTGAAATTTTAAAGACCTGATGAATTCAAAAAAAGAACCAAAATTGCTGTTTTTCAAACTTTTCTTTAACATTTTTAACAGACCTGACATTTCTGCTAAATGAAAACAGTAAAAAAAAAAACTTGAAGAGTGATAATAGCGAACCCAAGCTGACTTTAATCCTTCATGCCTGACTTTATTTCCAGTGATATAAAAAAAAATCAGTTTTTAATTCAAAATGATTTGAAATTCAGAGAAGTATTAGAATAAATTATTTGTTGCATAAAGGGGTTAATAATTCAATAATAATAAAGTTATCATTAAAAGTGCTAAACTCACTAAAGAAAACGCTAAACAATGTCAAGTTTGTTAGAAAATCTTCTGTACATATCAAATGCTAAAGGACAAGCTAGCCAAATTTGGTTTATTAACCCTTTAACATCAGAGCTGTCATCGGTGACAGCAAATAACATACGTTGTTTAAGACGTCCCAACCGTTAACGCAAATAATTCTATGTAATTCTGACACAGTGAAAAGCAGCTTTACACCAAAATCTAACACATTCTGTTTGCAAACTGCAACACTGTACTAAAATAAAGTGCGACACTTTTACGTTTGTAAAGTGTCGGGTGACGCGTCAGAATCAGTTGGTTTACGTTGATTTCTTAAAAACAGAAGCTGAGATTATAGGAATGTTCTATTGAAATAATTTCATGGGTAAAATATTTATTCAACAAAAGTAAAAATGGAAAAAGTTTTAGAAAAACAAACCTAGGTGACGGTCAGGTTATGTCTGCAGTGATGTTGGACGTCCGCCTGTGTTTGATGGAACTCCAACCTTTTCAGTTCTACCAAGATGCAAAGGACTGGTGGCTGTTTGGCTTCTACTTCTGCGTCCCTCTGGCGTGCTCCGCCGTCTTCTACGGCCTGATGACCTGCGAGATGCTCCAACACCAGAAGGGAAGTCTGAGGATCTCCCTGAGTGAACACCTCAAGCAGGTAAAGCTGGCACTCAAATCTCAGGATGTTCAACTCATGTCTGTCACATTTGTAGGCATTTGAAGTTTAATTTCTTCTATAAGCCACATTTAGAGAGAAAATCAGATTTGTTTTGTAAATTATTGAAGATTTGATCGGATTTTCGTCTGAGATGATGTCATCGGCTGCTGCTTCCTGCTCAGTGTGTTCGCTGGCGTTCTCTGGTTAACTCACTCATCTCCTCGCAGCGTAGAGAAGTTGCCAAAGCCGTCTTCTGCCTGGTGCTGATCTTCGCTCTCTGCTGGTTTCCTCTCCACCTGAGCCGTCTCCTCAAGAGGACCATCTACAAACCCCACGACGTCCACCGCTGCGAGCTCCTCAAGTAGGCGCTGGCTCCGTCGCGCTCGTCTTCTCCCGTGGCGTTGTCTGAATGTCTAAACTCTCGTCTGCTGTGGTTGCAGCTTCCTGCTGGTGCTCGACTACTTCAGCATCAACATGGCAACCGTCAACTCCTGCATCAATCCCATCATCCTCTTCTTCGTCTCCAAGAAGTTCAAGAACTGCTTCAAGGTAAAAAAAACCCGGAGTCATCATGGAGAGCAGACGTGACCTCGCGGCGAGGTCACAGGGTCGGAGGTCGTGAGACACGCTGCAGCTCTTCGAGATGTTTTGAGATCGCAGCTATCAGCAGGACAGAGAGGAGTTGACCAAACACAGAGGTCGTGACCTCTGATAGAGAGGACTTGTGGGAAATGAGCAGCGTCGTAAAATCTTCAGCATTCCTTCACAATCAGAGCTGTCGGTCTGGAGATGGTCCTCTCACATCTCCTGTTCAGAAATGTTGTTTTAAGCACATGTGAAAGCTTTAAGCCCCTCCCTCTTAAACAGGTGTGATACATGATGTCATCAAAAACAAGCCAAGTACGGGCTTTAAGTCTATGGGATGATTTAACTCTATAGGATTGTAGCTTTGTTGTAATGCCAGTGGGGAAGGGTCACTCAGTCCAATTCTCATATACAGGAAAAAGTCTTAAATCAAGGTTAGATTAAAATGACCAAGTTGAAGCTCTGCTGTGACGATGCATTCTGGGTAATGTAGGCAGGAGCTCCTTTAACCCGTCTGTCTCTCTCTGTCTCTCTGCAGTCCTGTCTGTGTTGCTGGTGTTACTCTGGCTCTCTCTCCAACAGCATGCTGCCTCTCCACCATGGGACCAGCCTGCAGTACAAACACACTGACCACTGACAGGTCCGGCGCCACCACAGCAGTCTCCTCTGTGTGACATCTGCTTTCTGTGTAGCTCCGCTCTGATGCTTGAATTCTAGACTGATTTTACAGTTTCATGACACAAATCCAGCAGCAGAGCTGGTGATTATGACCAGAAGCCTGAAGGAGTCAGGATTTCTACAGTTCTTCAGGAGTCTCATTGGTTTCTGTGGTTAATACTGTCGTATTTCCCTGAAACCAGGTGTTCTGATTACTATTTGTTTATGAACTCATTTTATCAATGACATTGCATTCATATAGAGATTGTAAAACATTTAGAGGGAAATTGATTCAAAAGCTGCATAAAGGGCTTTTTGTCACAGTTTGTTGTCTGTAACCCAATGTTTAAGCTTTTTATTTTGATATTTAACACATTTTGATAATAAAAAAAAACACAATTTTATTTTTAAATATATAAAGATATTATATTTACAATGAAATTTCTCAAAATATATGTAAGGATATAAATCATTTTTGTTGAAATATATTTTAAATGTAATTTTGGTTAAATATATGTATCACACATTTTAAATAAGTTATAAATCGTGATTTTTAAAAATTATTTTTGTTCAATTTACTTGTTCTTTTTTCAAGAAAGGATGTAAAATAACATTTTGATTTGAAACTTTTGTTTATACATTTTTGTTTTTACATTTTTTGAACATTTTTTTCTTTATTACTTTGTGTTTAGACTTGTTTTTCACGGAATCCTGGACATGGCAATAAAAAAAAAACTGTTTCCTCAAATTAATAATTTGCTCATTTGTGTGCGCAAAATATTAATTTGTGCAAACAGAATGCTAGTTTGTGCGCAGAAAATGTTCCTTTGTGTGCAGAAAATACTGATTTACCGGTATGAACACAAATTAATGTTTTCTGGAGACAGATTTTTATGTCATGTCTGGACACATTTACAATTTTTTGAGATAAAATACAAGTTGACACAAAAAATGCTAACAAAAATTTTATTTTACATTTTTTTAATTATTATCTGTGATTTTTTAAAAATTATTTTAACATTATTTGTTTTGTTTTATTACTAGTTATTCATTTGAAGAAACAATCTTTTATTATGTCACTTCCAGGGCTCCATAGATTTTAAGTAACATGTATGATAATAAAAACAAAATGATTAAGGTTGAATAAAGATTTTACTGCTCAAAAATGGTCTTATTTAAACTCTTAAAATCGCAAACGGGTTTTTAAAAATTGACGGTCATCATCTCCAGATCTTCGAACAAGCGCGTCCCGCCCTGTTTGTGTCTGCGCGTGACCGACGTCCGTGGCGGATCTCGGCGATGACGTCAGGGCGTGACCGAATTGAGCAGGGACAGCGCGAGCGAGCGAGCGCGCGGGCTGTCGAGGAGTGATTTATCGATCAGTCCGGAGGTTGGTTTGATCGGCATCGATTGACGGGATCCGACGGGAGGCGTGGAGCAGGGATGCGTTGCCTGGTAACGGTGAGAGGCGCGAGCGTGAGCGGGAAAGAGCGAGAATACAGAGACGTCTTCACCGGAAATATCTGACAGTTGAAGGATTTATTCGGACAGATTCTGTAATTGTAGCCCTTCCACGGTTCATAACAACAACTGTCTCCGGTCTTTGTCAATTAATGATCTAGACTGATCTGATCTCAAAACATTTGACGTCATTATGACGTTAAAAGCTTTTGACATTCAACCTGCTAGCATGTTTTAGAAGCTTTCAGCTTTTTTTTTTTTTTTTTGCTAAAACACAAACAATTTAATGTCATTGTTGTTCATCATTTAGAAATAAAGTCACGTTTCCTGCTTGAAGAACATTCTCTCTTCAAACATTTTATGCATAACTAAAGTCATTAAAAAGTTAGGTTTTTTTTTTTTTTAAATTGATTTTAAGATTTAAGTTTCAAATAAATACCTCAACATCTGAGTACATTTATTGTTTTCAGGCAATAAGCAAAAACTAATATTTACTGTTCATGATGTAAAAGAACATTTTCTTTTTTTTTTTAAACCTATATTTTACCTTCTAAAATACTTTAATCTAAAAATATATAAAAATACATACCACATGCATTATGAACTACCGAACTCTTTGACTGTTAACGCTAATTAAAGTAATATCAACCGGTTCTGATGTGAGGAAAAGCAGTTTTTCGTCATATGCATAGCTTAATTGTGTAAACACTTTACTGCTGTGACGTGTTGCATATCTGCGCAAAGTAACAATAAAACAGACAAATCCATGTGTACAGAAAACAAACCAAAAAGTTTTTAACAGGAATAAATCTGCATCTTGTTGTGATTACGCCATTGACTGTATATAAAACCTGGACTAAAGTACTTGAACATGAATTACTTGCCGGCTCCAAAAAGCCAAAATCCCATCGACTTCTACAAAGAAATAAACAGCTTTTACTATTATCATTTGTCAGAGTATCCATTCTTGCTCTGATACATTTTTCTTAACATATTCTTGATAATCCTAATTTTTTTCATGCTATTTTTTCTGTAAATCAAGTTATTTGAGTTATAAACTGACCAATCAGATGCCTCAATATAAGTAGGCGGAGCCTGCCGGCCCCCACGTCCAACCTTTAAAACGTTTGATTGATAAAATTCGTGTTGCCCGCTTTCAAGTGGTAGGGGTGTGGCCTTCAAACAACACTCCGCCCTCCTGATTGGTGAGAGTGTTTGCCATAGAAAACATTGACTCAGACCAATATTGACCAATCACTGCTCACCGACCACATCTATATCACAAAAATGGCGACTTAAATGACTTAAGTAAACAATTTTCTATGGGTGACATCATACTCACTTGGTCCTGTTCTCACATACAGTCATTCATGCCCTGCGACAGTCCTCTGTGCTCTCCAGGGTTAGCCCAACAATTGCAGGGATAGGCCCCAGCAACCCTGTGAGCCTGGAAGAGATAAAATGGGTTTAGAAAAGGGATGCATGGATGTCGTGTCAATTCAGACCAGTAAAAACTCCAGAGATAGCAACAAAAACTTTAGCTTACGTTTTTGGACACCTGAGTTCTCTTTTAGTTGTTTGGATTTGGTTTGACCCTCAAACGTTCCAACGTGAATCCTTTTTCCAAGTGTTTGCTTCGAGTGTGATTCTTGGTTGCATGAAACCCTTAGGTTTTGTCTTTATTTTGTGTTTGACCTCATTGGCAGCCATCCATCCAAGCGTTTTAGGATGTTCCTGTAGTCTGCGCTCAGGGCGACACTGCCATCATGCCGTGTACCTGTGCACAGTGGAGGCGGTGGATCCGCCCACTGGTTCTGGTTCTCTATGCTCTCCTCCTGGTGGCTGTGGTGCCGCTTTGCATCTGGGAGCTGCAGAAGGATAGGGTAAGTGTCTGGAAAGCTGAAACAGTACCCCTGTAAGCTCACGGGTTCAGCGCTGTGGAGCGTGACGCATTGGTCCGTCTGTGCAGGTCGGGACGCACAACAAAGCCTGGTTCATCGCCGGCGTTTTTGTGTTCCTGACCATCCCCATCTCTCTGTGGGGGATCCTGCAGCACATGGTGCACTACACCCAGCCGGAGCTGCAGAAACCCATCATCAGGTGCAACCCATCACGTCTGATTCATTCAGTTTGAACAGTGTGGCAGAAAAGTTTAGTTTGTGTCCTCAACTTTTATATTTCTGTGTTCCGTCTTAGTCACGACTGCCCATACAGGTGCAAAGGGGCTGTCTGCGGGGGGTGGGTGGGCAAACTTGTACGGGGCATGCAGGTGGCCCATGCGACATAACAAGCTCACGAACTGGTCTGTGAACTCGTAGAGGTTCATACTACACTATGAGAGACAGGTTGTAGTGAACACTGAAGCAGGTGGGACGAGGGGTGCTCAAGACACAACTGCTCCTCTGTATGACCCTCCACGGACCCAGAAACCCCAAAAACCTGCAGGATCAGGTGTAGAGGTCAACCCTCGTACGGGTGCATGCGACTAAGGCTTTTTATAATGAGTTCAGGGTTGAAGCTCAGTTTGTCATGTTGTGTCTTCCCCGCGTTCTTTCATGGTGTTTAAAACACCTCTCTTTGCACAGGATTCTGTGGATGGTGCCGATCTACAGTCTGGACAGTGTGAGTCTTTGACACAATGAGTAGCTGGTGGCTTCTGATAGCTGGTCCTTTTGGCCCTGCTGCCATGGCAACAGGTTTTGCTAACTGAAGGTGATTTGTCTCTGTTTCTTTAAGTGGTTAGCCCTGCGCTACCCCAGCCTGGCCATCTACGTGGACACCTGCAGGGAGTGCTACGAAGCCTACGTCATCTACAACTTCCTGGTGTTCCTGCTCAACTTCCTCAGTAACCAGTACCCCAGCCTGGTGCTCATGCTGGAGGTGCAGCAGCAGCAGTCGCATCTGCCCCCGCTGTGCTGCTGCCCCCCGTGGCCTATGGGAGAGTAAGAGGAGGGATGGGGGCAGGTTACAGTACTCTGTGGGTGGGTGTTCAGCTCTTCTTCTGTTTCTCAGGGTGCTGCTGTTCAGGTGTAAGCTAGGAGTCCTCCAGTACACCGTGGTCAGGCCCGTTACCACGGTGATTGCGCTGTAAGTCCCCCTTCCCCGTCACATGACACAGATAATTAAAAAAGAAAATGTGTAGTTACAAAAAATATTTTTTTCTTCAAATAAAATAGCACCAAACCAAACAAACATAAAGAATTTAAAGAACCAAAAACCCACAGACTGTGATGTTCCTGAACTGTAGAGCATTTGGTTTCATGTGGTAAATGGCATATACTTGTATAGTGCTTTCTTACCTTACTCAATGGATCAAAGTACACACACATTCACACTCTGATGGTGCTGCCGCTGCCAAACACTGAACCTGTAACCACCAGAGACAATGTGGGGTTCATTGTCTTGCCCAAGGACACTTAGATACAAGGGCAGGCAAGGCAGGAATTGAATCTGCAGTCTTCCAATCAGAGGTCGCCCGCCCTATTTCTGCGCCATAGCTGCCTAATATGAGCATGTGGTTTCACTTGCATCCACATGTGATCACCGTGATGTGATCACCTGATTTAACATTTGATCGTCCCAGTTTCTACAAAAAGAAGGATGTCCAACACCAAACCCTGAGGGACTCCTGTGGACAGTAGGATGAAGAAGTCATGACTGTTCTCGGCCGCTGTTCAGGTTTCTGCTTCAGACAGCAAATATGTTAGTGCTGCTATTGTTTCAAACCCAAATAAAAACTGCACATTTTTCTAGTTAGTTGCCATGGTGACATGGCTTTAAATTGTTTAGATTCTGATTGTAATCGTGGTCATGCTAGCCTTCACAGTGAACATTTTTTGCAGATAAAGCTTTGAAATCACTCCCGTGTCATCCGTGACCCTGGAAATATTCTTATGCTTCCATGGTGATAATGCTGTAGATTCTCTGTGGTAACCATGGAGACGGTTTCTTGTGTGACCATAGTGATAAGACCCTCAGGTTGCTTTAGTTTTGGCAGTCACACTTGCAGGTTGAAGTCTTTATTTCACTTGGATGTGTTTACATCCATCTGGCCTCATCATGGTTGCGATTCCTGAACGTTCCTCAGTTAGACTGATGTTTGCTGCCGTGAGCAGAAGTGATCTGCTCTGAAACGCTGAGCCGTCTGTGATGCTGTGAGTGTGACTCAGCATTTTGGTGTGTCTGCAGCATCTGTCAGCTCTGTGGAGTTTATGATGAAGCCAACTTCAGCTTCAGGAACGCCTGGTCCTACCTGGTCATCATCAACAACATCTCCCAGCTGGTGAGGACTCCATCCTCTCAGACTCTCTCTTGTCCTGGTGGGGTCACTCATCACCTTGCTCTCTCTGCAGTTTGCCATGTACTGTCTGGTGCTGCTGTACCGAGCTCTCAGGGACGAGCTGACTCCCATCCGACCAGTGGGAAAGTTCCTTTGCGTCAAACTGGTCGTGTTCGTCTCATTTTGGTAAGACCAGAACCACGATCCGTCTTACTCCAGTTTGGCCCTATTCGTTGGTGTGTTTCTTTTCTCCACAGGCAGGCAGTTCTGATAGCGTTCCTGGTAAAAGTGGGCGTCATCTCTGACAAACACACCTGGGATTGGGACAGCGTGGAGGCTGTGGCCACCGGGCTGCAGGTAAAGTGTTTGGAATTGAAGTTACAGCTGCCTTCAATAATCTCTCCTGACCAAACCTGATTCATTAAAAATAGACACTCCTTCTTTAACCTGAGAAGGCTGTTTAAAATAATCTACCATCATCCTAATACCTCAATACCTGAGGCTGTCATAGCTTTAGATGTGGAAAAAGCCTCAACAGCGCTGTCCTTTAAGCCCTTTCTTATTTGCTTTAGCCATTGAACCCCTATGCATTGCGCTTTGCTCCAACTCACAAATAACAGGGGTTTTCAGAAATGGATAGAACAAAGAGTTTCCTTCTACGCAGATGACCTATTTCTTTATGTTTCAGACTTGTCTGTCTCCATTCCTGCAGCTCTACTTAACTCATTTGCTGACATATCAGGCTACAAACAAAATCTGAATAAAAGTGAGCTGTTCCCTTAAATAAGATACACAAATACCCTCTACATAACTCTCCCTTTGAAATTTGCAACATAAAGCTTTTTTTATTTAGGGATTCAAGTGACTGAAAAATTCGAAGGCCTCTTTAGAGCTAATTTGAGCTAAAAATGAGTCGGATACATGAGGACTTGAATCTTTGGTCAGTGCTTAACTTGTCTCTAGCTGCTCAAATTAATTCTATCAGAATGAACACCAAATTTTTTGTATTTATTTCAAATTTTTCTCACACATGCATTTTTTTCATAACACTGACTCTTATGTTGTTGGAATTTATCTGGGGAAAAACCTTCTCAGATTCGCAAAGAATTTTTACAAAGACTTAAGGCATTGTTGGGATGGCCTTACCAAATTTTGAATATTACTATTGGGTAAGTGACTAATCTTAGAATAATTCAGTATTGGATACACCCTAGCTTCTTCTCCTGTCGTATCTGGTTGTGGATGGAGGCCGCGTCACCCAAACCGATGTCACTTTCAACTTAAGCCCACGCTCCAATCAAAAGTCCCTCTTCCAATTATACAAACAATATAACTGTTGAACCTTCTTTAAAAATCTGGAATCAGTTTAGACGCTACTTTGGTCTTCAGCCCTTTTTTATTTTAGCACCCATCTCTCCAAAGCATTTTTCCAGCCGTCTCTTGTTGATGGGGCATTCATTATTTGGTCTGCCCTTTAAATCATTTAAAGATCTGCATATCAACAAAACCTTTACATCTTTTCAACAGTTATCTGAAAAATTTGGCTCACCAAGGCAACACCTCTTCAGGTTTTTCCAGGTTCGTTTTGTTAAAAATATACTCCCCAAATTTCCCAGTGCACCTGCTGAACTGCCCTTAGATGTATTCCTCAAGCCTGGACCGGCGCTTAAGGGGATGAAAGCATATTTATACTCTCACATTCACTCGCTTCATCTTGTCTCTTTAAACCCAATCAAGGAGCTTTGGGAAACAGAATTATGAGAGGAGATAACTGATGGAGTTTCAGAGGTGGCTCTCAAGAAGGTGGATAAGTCCTCATTTTGTGCAAAACAATCCAATCCAACTGATCCAATGTGAAATTATCCATCAAGTGCATCTGACCAAGGTCAGGCTTGCCAACGTGGACAAAGATATAGACCCAACTTGTGCAGATGCCATGAAGCCCCGGTGAATCCTACCTATATGATTTGTTCTTGTCTGACCTTACACTCCTTTTGGAGGGATGTTTTTGCATCACTATCTCAGATCACAAACCAAACGATTAAACCCAATCCTTTAACTGCCATATTTGGTGCACCTCCGTCCACGGTTCCACCTTCCTCCTCAGTTGCAGGTTTCATAGCTTTTGTTCTACTGAGATGGAGATCTGCTAATACCCCCTCTCACACCTTTGGGTCAGGGAGATTCTAAAATTGGTGAAGCTTGAGAAAAGAAGATGCACTCTGAAAGGATCAATTGGTGACTTTCACAGGATATGGGACCCATTCCTTGCCTATATTGAGAAGTTAAACATTTAATTTATTGAAGAGTGACCCTTCTCTGTATTGATGATTGGAGGGTGGGGTTGATTAGTGTTACTTAACATGTATTTTGTTGTTGTCTTTTTTGTTTTCTCGACTATTAGTTGTTATCATATGTTATCTATCTTGGTTGTTGTTGTTGTTTTGTCATTGGTCTTTGTCATGTTTGTTGTATTACTACTTATGTGGGAAGGTAAAAAAAAAACAATAAACAGATTGTTGGGAAAAAAAGAATTGAATTTACCCTTGTTACATCATTGTTAGTGAGGTTTCAGCTCATATTTAGCTACATTCACCTTGAAAACGAGCGTGAAAATGTGCAATCAAGTGACTACTTCAAAGAGTTAACATGCTAATGCTCAGTCTAAGATTTCCTACAAGTCTTTGCATTCTTTAGGAATGTTTGAATCCAATAAGCCTAAATGTCTCAAATCATTTTTCAGTTCGTAGTTACAACACATAGAAGCTAATGCTATGAGAGTAAACAGACCAACCTATTTATTGCATCTTACGTACAGTTGCAAGACAGTGACAATGACTTCATATAGTTGTATAAAATTTATTCGTGAACTCTCACTGGGACGTAGAAACAACCATTCTGACTGTTCCTGTTGTCATAAACTGATCATTGTTTGACTCTTTTTTTTAAGCTCAATGAGCTCAAAGAAAAACAGATTCCCCAGCTATAAGATCTGGCAACAAATTCTCTAAAGTTCCTCGTGTCCCAAAACATGAAGAGAATGCAAATTTGATTTTTTAATGAAAATTCATTTACTTTGAATTGTAAACTTTAAAGGAAAAGAGGAAAAGGCTTTAAAATGATATAAAAGATGTTCACTAATCTAATATCTGATATTTTCATTTATAATTGTTGGTAATGTTTTATTTGAATTCTCTGCTGTACAGGACTTCATCATCTGCATAGAGATGTTTCTTGCTGCCATCGCTCACCACTACACCTTCACCTATAAGCCCTACGTACAGGTAAAACCTGGACCATCACACTGTTAACAGATACAGTATATACGTTGACCATTCATGAAGTGGTCTTCTGAACGTCCAGGAAGCAGAGGAGGGGTCGTGTTTTGACAGTTTTCTGGCCATGTGGGATTTCTCTGACATCAGAGCTGATGTGACAGAGCAGGTCCGTAATGTCGGTGAGTGTTTGAGTCTCTTTTTGGACCTTCACATTTTACAGCAGCCTGGATCATATCCCAGCATGCAACAAAAGAAGTCTGCATGGTTTGAGTTATTAAACTATCTTTTAAGGTCTTAAAAAAGGTACATCCAAAATAAAATGAATGATAATGAATAAATCTTACCTTAACTGACATTAGGTAATTTTATAGAAAAAAAGTTCAAGATACAACTAGAAGAAATATTCAAACATTCCAGCTCAAATCAATATGATTTGGTGTTTTACTGTCATATATTAGGATAAGCAAGCTGTATCTTTTGAGTTAGCATGAACATGTTACCTTAGCTCCAGCTACACAAAATAAAATGTTTGATAACGGTTAGCCATCAAAACTCATTATTTTGGTAGAAAATTAAATTTGAGGATATTTATGCTACGAAAAAGTTTATAGTTTTCAAGAAAGTGATATTTACCTAATCCTTACATTTAAATAACGTTTAAGTATAACTGGTAAAACTGAAAAATATTCAAACAATTGAACTAGTTGTTGTACTTTCCTTTTTTTAATGGTAAATATTAGCATAAGCAAGCTTTATCTGCTAAATTAGCATTAGCATGCTATGTTAGTCACAGCTAAAGCAAAGAAAAACTGTTAACCATTAAGTTATTATTGCATGAACATAAATCTTCAGGATATTTGAGCTACAAAAAGATTATATATCAAAGCAAATACATTATAATCTTTTTTTATCGTAATTGTTTTTGTTATAGATTTGGCTGAACCTTAAATTATTAAAATGATAGTTCAGCATTTTTATCTTAAGGCTTTATTGGTGTTTAGTTACTTTTAGTTACTGTTCATTTTTGTAGCTCTGCCTCCAACAAACAAAAACCTTTTTCTACTAAAGTAAAGCTTTTAAGAACCAAATCATAAATAAAAATGTTTACATTTCTCTTGTCGTAGTGGAGCCCAACAGTAAATTTACCTGACCGAACGAACCTCCTGCCCCCTTCAGGTCGGACGTTTCTCGGTCGGCCCAATAAGATGTACTTCGCCTCAGCAGCTCGCCCCGAACACACGGAGCACACCGGCCTCCTCAACGCCACCTCACAGGATCCCATGGTGGCTGCAGCCGCTTCCATGCCCGCCTCCCCGTCATTGGCCGGCCGCTACCAAGGCCTGGGCCACACCCCTGCCCCTCACTCCATCTCCGCCCCTGCAGGCTTCACCTCCTCCTCTTGGGACGAGGACAGCAGCAGCTCGCCTCCTCAGCTGGGCGTCGGCCCGTAAGAGAAAGCAGAAGAAGCGGACGCATCTGAGCTCCTCTGCGTCATCGTGTGACTGACAGGAGCCTGTGAGGTGAAGCCGTTCTGGTGGAGTGATCCTCCTTTTTGAGAATCCGAGCTGAGTTGTTTCTGACTGTCTGGTTTGGATGACTGGACCTGCAGCTGCAGATGGAGAGCAGCTTCTTACTCTGTTTTGGTCCTGTGGTGGAGTGTCCTTCACAGTGCTCTAACCCTGCTAACTCACAATAAACGGAACATGCTGTAATCTGCTGGAGTGTGTTTTCAGGATTCGGTTCTTTCTAGTTTTTTACTCACATGTTTGTCAGCGTGAGACCGACACTCAGAAGTCTGCAGTGTTTACTTTAGTCTGAGGAATTCTGTTAAGTATGTCTGGGCTAGCAGTTATCTACATGCTAATCTGCAAAGCAGCCAGCAGGGGCAGGCGCTAAAAACAGCTTCGACCTACTTCCGGTGGCACACCTTACTAGGTCGTGACCAAATCTCATTGGTCGCAAGATTTGAAGCGACCCACAGCCATGAGCTGCGTCCAACGAGCCGGCTCACCGAAACTGTAATGTCATTTTATCCAGTGAAATTGAGCGTCGGAGGGTTTTGGTTTAAAGTGTCTAGCACTAGAGGACCATGAACTGCTTTCTGAAGCTGGTCCATTTGTGTGTTCCTAAAATGACAACATCTGTTCGCATTGGAGCGTTGATTTCCGGGAAGTCCGTTCATCTCTGATAATAAACGCATCAAGAATTTGACCCGTTTATACAGTGTTAACTCAACAAGGAAATACATATTTAATTGAATATTAGTACTGTGTGACCAACTAGCCAGCTCACCGAAACTGTTATGTCATTTTATGCAGTGAAATTCGGCGTCAGAGCTCCTGATCACGTCAATGTAACGGGCGTTTCCCACATTTGGCTCGGGCACCTGGTTCGGATGCCTCCTGGACGCCTCCCTGGGGAGGTGTTCCGGGCATGTCCCACTGGGCAGAGGCCCCGGGGGAGACCCAGGACACGCTGGAGAGACTACATCTCTGGACTGGCCTGGGGACACCTCAGGATCCCCCCAGAGAAGCTGGAGGAAGTGACCGGGCAGAGGGAAGTCTGGGCATCTTTGCTTAGACTTCACTTGCCACAAGAACATGTTAAAATCCCCAAAACACCATTTTTATTGGAATGGGTTTTTAACCAAATCTATGACCTCGTGATCAGAACTTAATAAGAGCTTGTGGATGTATTTATTTGTTAGATTTTCCCAGTAAAGGTTAACTTCTTTGTTTTAATGTATATTTTTATTCACAGAATAAAGTTTTATCTGAACTTAAACTTTATTGGTCAAATAAACAAAAACTTGATCAAAACGTGACTTTTATGTCATCTGTAGCTTGTTTAGGACAGAAACTGGATCTCTGCTGTTTCTGTATTCATGAGTTTGTTGGGTTTTTGAATCGCCCTTAGTCCTGCTTGACCCCCCCAGGAACTGCACCATCAGTTGAAGGTTTGGACCCACTGGGAGTCCGAACCTTCATCTCATGATGACAGCATTGCTCCTGGGGGTAAATTCAGGCACTCAAACCCCTCCACCACGATAAGGTGGCGATTCAGGGAGGGGAATTCATTTATAAATAAAATGTTTAAATGTTTTTTTCCATGTCTGTTTTTTATCGTTTTTTTCTTTGTAGAATTTCTAGAACGTCACATCAGAAATGTGCAAGTGTTTACTGAAGACTGAAAAAGGAAATAGGAGGAGAAAATAGCTGATTCAGCTGCTCTGAAACAGCACTGATCCTCGTTTCTGTTCTTACAAAGTCTTAAGGGATTTTTCTTTGTTTAAATAAAGGAATGTTGAAAAACCTTCATTATCCTGCAGTAAACTGATATTTCTCTGGTGCATTGAGCAGAAAAAAGTGACTCCAGCTCACTTTGTTCTTACAGAACCGAACAGTGATGTTCTCTCAAAACTATTATGCATTGTTCAGTTCTTCAGTCTTTGTGTTCTGCTTTCATATTTTTATTACACTTCCGGTTTTACACTTTACGATGTTTCGAAATAAGGAAAATCTGCGAAAGACAACTTTTTTTCTAAATTTATAAAATTTATTTCAGCTTTGAGTGAAAAAATTCTGACACTAATCTGTGTTTATGCAAACTGAAAAAGTATATTGTCATTTTTTATTTTAATTAAAAAACATTTCTAATACAAGTTTATTTTTTAATACTTTTGATTATTGATTTCAGAATTTTGTCATATTAATGTTATTTACAGTGATGAACTGTAATAGAGTAGAAGTAAACTGCAAATTAAAATTACTACGATTTAGTTTTTCAAAATGTGAGCATAAAAAATGGTTTTAGTTTAGAGTTAAGGATACTGTATCGATAAAGTTTTCTTGCTTTTATGTTTGTCAAAAATAATTCAACCCTGTATCATAAAAGCTGCAACATAAACAGTCTTTTTTATGCATTTAATAACTAGTTTTGATTTTACTTGGTTTTATTTTGAAAGTCAAATGAAGCGGTGATTGCAGTTTTCCGGCGACTCACAGGAAGTAGTAGTTTCGCGCATGCGTTGCGCTGATAGGGTTGCCGTTACCTATCGGGTTAGCAAATGTTTCCGTTTCTCGATAGTTGTGGGTCGTCAGAATAAACAATGGATTATTCCCTGTTTAAAGAACTCTACGCTTTCCTCAACAACAGAGAACTTCCACCGAACGAAATACAGCGACGGAAAATAAGAAGAATGGCGCCAAACTACACACTGAGAGGTAACTGCAACCGAGTTTATAAAGTCTAATAAATATTTATATTTGTCTTCTTTTTGTCAGCAGCAATAAAAAAAACTTGTGTCGTTCTCTAGAACGAGAAGTTACGTATGTATCGACGGTTCTTTAACGCTCTCCTGAACCTTGCTCCTGGTGCCACGTGACTTTATAGCCTCACGTGGGGTCACCAAGAGGTCACAGGTGACAAGTTGTCATTAACTTCTTGAACTACGCATGCGCAATAAGGGGTATTCAGGAGGGATGAAATAGTAATTTCTGCAGAGCAGCAGGAGTGCACTAGAAATTCACTTCTGCACAATTCAGAGGTGACTTTCTAGTAAACTTCTGCCGCTCTGCAGAAACTATGTCCTAGAACATGGCAGGTTTTGATGATATTGGCTAAAAACGGCACCATAATTAAAAGAGCACCTGAAATTATTTAAAAATAGATCAAAATATGGTTGGACTGTGACTTTAAAAACAATTTTCATTCAATCTACCATATTGGTGACGTTTTATTTTACATTACCTAAATGTGGACTAACATTTTTCAGACGTTTCAATTGTCTTTAGTCACCAACTCTGTCAAAGTTTTTTGTTTTTATGTGGTAACAGATAACAGACTCTTCTACACCGGGCCCAGCAAGGAGTACATGCGCCTGGTGGTCATGTCAGAGGAGGAGAAGACGTCCGTTCTGATGGAATGTCACAGCGACCCCACTACCGGGAAGCACTATGGTTTGAGAAGTACCCGAAACAGGGTTATTGCTGGCTACTACTGGCCAACAATAAACCACGATGTTGGCGAATGGGTATGACCTTATTTGAGTGAAGCTTAAAAGCAGAACCTCTACATAAAGTTTGATCAACACATGGCGTTTCCAAAAGATTTGATGAGAAGGTGTTTTAGGACAATCAACTGGCTAACCAACCAGCTAACAATAATAAAAGATGTAACTGAACTATTTAATGAACTTTTCTTTTTTTCTTTACATAAAACAGAAATACTTCTTAGTTATATTTTCACCCAAATTACTGTGAATTTTGTATTTTAAGACACAAGAAAATCCAAATGAACTCTGCATTCATTTGAAATGTTACACATTATTCATGATTAAATGCTAAATGTAAACTTCTGAGATTAAATCATGCAAAGAGGAAAATAAGCTAAAATGGTATCATATTCAGATCACAGAAAAAAAATGTCTTCCTCTCATTTGGCCCTTAAGGAACTGAAGGTTAATTAGCCACAGGCTGCTGCAACAGGCTTACAACCTCTTATAGCATCATTTAGCCAATCACAATCAAGAAATCGTACACAAAGGTTTTAGAAAGTGCTTGGAGATGGAACTTGATTTAATGACAGGAACCTGCAGGCCGGTAGTGTTTTGAATGTGTACATGAACGTGTGTACTGATCACACATTTACATTTCAACATTGTTTTGTTAGTATCCTAGAAACATTGTTTGGAGAACATCTTCATTTTTATTGCAGCTCAGGTGTTGTCCTCGTTGCAGACACTTTATTCCAGTAAAGACTGTGGCACCGGCATCAGAACCCACAAAGGTATATCTTAAAGTCACTTCATGCATTTCATCTCTTTGTCAATAACCAGCTTGTGTGCTGCAGGGTAGCCTCACATTTTCATTGATAAGTTCTGTGATCTGCAGATAAAAGAACCTTGGGAGGTGATCACCATGTACTTAATTGGACCAGTCCCACAAACGCATCTAGGGAACCAATATGTCCTGACGATGATCGACTTTTTCACCAAGTTTGTGGTCGTAGAACCTCTGAAGTCCAAGACTGCAGCTGAGGTCTCGGCAGTCTTGACCTCAAAGTTGCACACGTTTGGCTTGGTCAGGAAAATCATCACTGACCAAAGACAGGAGTTCGTCAACGAGGTAAAACCAGGCTTTTTTCATACCTAGATATGATACGATGAGACACGATGTAGTTAAAAGAAGTTTGCTTATGTCACTGCAGCTCAACGACATCATATTCTGCATGCTGAATATTAAACAGGCTGTGTTCAGCGAGAGCCAACCCAACGGGCAGGTTCGCATTTGAATATCTAACCTTTAGTGACCCCGGTGAAATACGTCTTGGTTGTTTATGTATTCTGCGATACAATTCAAAGGATGAGAGGACCAATCAGAGCATCAAGCGTGCTCTGAGAAAGTACATCAGCCAGAACCACGATTACTGGGACATTCATCTTGCTGCCGTCGTGTACGGCATGAACACTACAAAGCAGGTACTGTTGCAGTGACATTTCATATATGATGTATTTTTATACTTGTAAGAGCTTTACAGCAGGAGTGCACCAATAGCACCAATACGTCATTCGATCAATCGTGTTTGACGGTTTTGGTGAACCTCGTATTTTAAATGCTTTAAATCAGTTGATGACTGAACGGAGAACTGTTGTGTGCTCAGCACCCCACCCGCCACAGTCCCTACTTCCTGTTCTTCCATCGCCATCCCCGTCGTCCTGTTGTGATCAATGCCTGTCCCTTGGGCGATGACTTTGAAATCGCAGACCCAGAAGAGGACATCAACACCAGAGTTGCAGAGGCGACGTTTCTGCATGAAAAGGTCTGTACACTTCAGTCAGCTTAACCGGCAGGGAGAGCGATTGATTCAGGAAATGATGGCGAATGTGGTCATTGCTATTCTCATTTTATATTGTGTATCTAATACTTTTTTCTATTGGATTTGACACTGTTTCTAGATTTCCAGAATACATTACAGACCATTAAAAAAAATAGAATATCATGGAAAAGTGTATTCAATTCTATAATTTCATTAAAAATGAGACTTTTATAGATTCCGGATCCACTGTTTTAATGATTTCAAGAGCTTGTTTTTTGTTTATTTTTACATAAACTGGGGTTCCAGATCAAATTAGAACACTATGGAGAAATCTTCATTTACTTCTCAGTTTTTGCATAAAGATAAAGACAGAGATTATGTACACATCAATCAATCAAAATAAAGTATTTTTAAAGGATCTGTCCATCTGTAATACTTCAATAGTCTGGGCAGGGCCAGGTCCTGCTCATATTGAATCGAACTGAACCACTTTAATGACATCTGAGGGAACCTGTGCAGGTGCTCTGGGTTTAGTAGATAATTGTTTGATGAAACTCAGTTCAAAGCTTTCATGTCTTGTAGAATTTGGGCACATTTATTTAGAGTTTTCAGTTTTTATGAAATCCTGTTTTTGTGGGTTTTATGAGCTGAAACCCCAATTTATATGAAAATAAACAAAAAATACCTGAAATCAAGCAGTGGATCCTGACTCTTTATTGGATGGAAGTTTATTTTTAATGGAGTTATGAAACCAAATACCCGTTTCCATGATATTCTATTTTTTTAAATGATTTGTACATTGTCACGATGCACAGTAGGTGTGGTTTAAAGCGCACGCAGCATATTGTACTATAAAACCGAGCGTTGCCATGGTATTTTCCAGACTCTGTAGCAGAGGAGGGGGATAGAGTGAGTTGTTCTGTCAGCAGCAGGATAACGATTTCTTATGACCTGGTTTGTTCTCTAACGGAAGAAGAAGCAGGAGAACGCCGCTACTTTTGTGTCGTTTGGCAACAGAGTGAAAAATAATTATTTCTCCGTCTCTCTGCTTTTCATGTCATTTTTTTGAAGGTTTTTCACAATGTTGAGAAAGCCCAGGACACTCAGGGGACGAGCTTTGGAGCACAGAAAAGGAAGCAAGGTAGAAAGTGTGTGTTTGAAGCGCGCAGTGATGTTCTTTTGTTGGGAGATCTAAAACAAAGACGCACAAGAGATTCAATATCCAGCCATCACCAAGGATTGTACACCATCACCAGCTTCATACCTAAAGGGGTCGCGACACACCCAGCCTTACAGTCCAGCCTTACACACATGCAAAAAGAATCAAGCAGCCCTGATTCATCACTTTTTTTGTCAACAAATAAACTGTTATCATTATTAACAACATTTTAAGAGGTAATTATTATTGTTAACATCACTAATAATGATACTCTGACCAGTAAGTGCATTAAAATGCTTTAGCAGAAGTCGACTCATTTCACGCGTGCAGGTACCGATCAGGTAGCCGTTACACATCGGGTCGCGGCAGTTTAAACATGTCTCACACCATTTAGTTCAGCTCGAGACAGGGATTCATGTAATCACTTCTCACAATATTCTGGTGAAAAAGGAAATTTGGGCGATCTGTCATTTAACATTTTCCAAAAATGAAACCATTTTTTGCTTATTAGTAAAGTGTAATTATGTAATTAAATGCCAACGAAAAGAATTGTTTAACAAATAACATGTTTCAGAAATGACACCGCTCTGAGGGAAGGGAATTCAGTCGGATGATAAAGTACCACCATTTTATTTTTTTTGAGAAATTTTAAATACTATTTATTACCAAAAATATGTGCCTTGAAAAGTGACTTAAAAAATAAACTATTCTCCTTCGAAACGATGTGTTTTAATTTAGAGACTTTTGTTTCTTGTGGAAAAAGAGTCTGAAACAGTAGAACATGTTTTTATGCATGTTAATGGTCATCTTTTTATAATTAAGCAACAGGTAAAAATGTTACAACCATTTTAATTGGAATGCCGTTAGAATTAAAATGTACTTAAGTGATAAAAATGTTGACTTTAGATTTGACTTTTTGATTATATTTGATCCACAATGGCAAATTCCTAAAGATGAAATCCATGACGGCGTATTAAGGCTAGTAAAGGAATAATTACATTTACAAGAATAAATGAGAATTATGAGTAAAAGAGCCAATATTTTATGGTAATTAATTAATAATCAGATAAGTAATAATTTCAGAATTTACAGGATCAAAGTAAAAAGTATTTATGAAGCGAAAGTCTGTTTACTACAAAAAATATAAACATGAACAACAAAAAAAGATCCATGCTGTGTTTCAGAAGGCCTGTAGGAGTCCTAGAGCGCATCGTAAGTGATTACTTCAACATTAGTTTCACAAATAGGGAAGTAAATAAGTATTTTAGTGAGTCAACATTATTGGATTTAAAGTATAAGGACATTGAAAAGAATTAACAGGACTCTGGGCCTCTTCAGAACAAAAATCTTGATCCATAAGTAGTGGCTTTCTGGCAGACGATGTTCACGGCGGTAAAGCATTATGGTGCATGGACCACTACGATTAACTAAAGCTTTACGGCGTCACCGTAAATGACTGTATTGATTGTAATGTGGATGGATGTTTACACAAAAACTATTTTTTAAAAATATGCCTTATTTATTTAAATTTATGACTCAAAATTATAACATTTATCTTAGCTAAATAATGACTTTTTGTCATAAATGTATGACTTTATTCTCGCAAATTTATCGTTTTATTTCCATGGTGGCCCTCATACTCCATTGTACAAATAAATGATCTTTGGAATTATTTTAAAATATATTTAAGATCCATACACGGCATGGAGAATAAAAAGTGAGAACTAAAATTGTGTAGGAGCTTAGATTTAACACACGTTTTTTAAAATCTAAATATATTTTATTTTATTTACCTAAATGTTTTTTATTTATGTGTTTGTTTTGTATTGTTTCAGTGTAATGTTGAGGCTGGAGATGCCTCAGTCGTTAAGATTCTAAACTTTATATAAAGTTTATCACATATTATCAGATAAATTAGAGAAATGATTAGAAACACTTTCCTACGGTGTCCTGTAGGGGGCAACAGATCGCTATAATCAACCGGGTGGGAGTCCCCTGGTGACGTGACTCACAACAACAACCACGTCTGTAGGAACCGAAATTTCTGCAGCTACAGGGAACTGTTTTGGAAGGATTTGGACCTCCGGAACCGAGGAGGACGAAAACACGGACAGTGAGTGAGAGGAAGATGATGAAGATAGTGAAGGTGGTGTCGGTTCTGGTAACGGCGGCAAACGTCGTTCGGTTTCGGTTCGCTGTTTTCGTTGCGCAGTAACATTTCACGGAGAGAACGAAGGTCGACATCGTCGCAAACGCGCAGATTTAAAACACTGTAGGTAAATGCGCAACAATGACGTCACCTGGACGAAAAATGTGTTTAATAAAAAATGCGTTTTTACGTGAGTTAAGTTATTTTAGAGTCCTTTCTCTTTTTCTGCTCAATATAATAAATAAACATTTCTTTTCTTCTTTTTTTTTTACATTTTGAGAAACATTTCAAGGTAAAACAGTTCAGATTTACCATCGCGCAAATGCGCAATAGTTAAGGCAGGAAAAAACGTAAACAAGCTGCAGCTCAGGAAACCAGCTGTCCTCTGTTCTGGTTCCGGTTCCGGTCAGCAGATGAACATCATGATGGGAAAACAAAGCTCTGCTTAAAAACGGACTCAGATAGAAGCATGTCTTCATGTAGCTCCGCACTCTAATTTTAATGTAACACTCTAAAACAAGACTTTAAAACTTATGTAGAAAAATAAATATAATAATAATAATAAACTTTATTAGGAGAGCTTGTGCAGTACTCTTAATAATGTCGCTAAAACAGTTAACTTACTTTGTTATTAACAATGATTATTTTTGAATAGTTCTGTTGCATCTTTTATCCATCTTTCTTCTGTCGGCCTAAACTCTTCCTGGACCGTTTAACTCTGAAGCTCCAAGCAGCTCTAAGTGCTCAAACATCCATCAATACTTGTGTGATTCTGCAAGTGAAAGTTTTCTCAAACATAAGAGAGAAAGTAAAGAAACACATCAGCTCTCCGTGCTTCGCCTCCTCTGTTCCTGACTGCGTTTTTAACATAAGATCTTGGTTGGTGTTATTGAGAATCATGGAAGGTTTGTCTTGTTCATGAACCGTATCTGACAACTGGAGTGTGACATATGTGTGTTCGGTCAATGGTTTGTTTGATACTGATCTGTCTCCACAAGCCTTGAAAAATCTTAGAGGAAGTGCCAGAGCACAGAGCTGTCAGGTATGTTGACACGCCGCACTTAACGGTTGATGTGCTCAACCTCTGGCCCCCACCTTGAACGTTTTGAATGTTCGAGGGTATGGTAGGGGGGTGGGCTTAGAAAAATCTCACTCCTAAGTGGCGACAGTAGTTAGCATAGAAAGGTTGACTCCGTCTGACTCGGACCAGTCACTGCTTACTGACGTTGTCTGGCTCCACTATTGCAGCATCCATATCTCTGGAAAATGGCAACTGAAATGAACATTTTCTATGGGTGATGTCACACTAGCTAGCTCCAGTTCTTTTATACAGTCTCTTACACCACTGAGAACGGTTCCACGCCTCTGTGAACTCGACTTTAGGAGGAGAACTGTTCTGCCGCTGTGCCAGAACTGAATCACACCATCTGGGTTAGTGACAGAAATGATCAGCTTGTTTTATGAAGGTTTAAACATCCAGTTTATGTAATATAGCTGTTCTATGGTTATCATACTTGTCCAAATAGGTTTTTATAAACCGTCTGAAAATGTGTGATTTTTAAAGTTCCATTTAAACTCTAAAAATATATGAAATAGAACCCGGGTGACTATTATCTCTGTACTAAATGGCTAATTCACTTTTGACTGTTCTTGTCGGTTGAGCCGTTGCTGATAGTCTAACTGCCTTCTAAAGGTCCGTTAGGCCACATTTGCTTAGAAACCACAATGACCTCGTCTTTCTCTGATGTGTCGCAGCCGCTGCTGTCAAAATGGCCAAGAGTAAAAAGAGGAAGAGGACGGGCTCGTGTCCTTCTCTGAGGTTGTCCACAGAGTCGCCTGAAAGGTAATTCAGTTTAACTTGAAAACCTTAAGTTTTAAACACTTGAAGCTGTGACAAAAGTTATGTTTTTTTCTGGTTTACATAGAAGTCAATGAATATATCATAAAACTAAAGTATCTACCACGGCACCGCAGCAGCATTTTTTGTTCTGTAAAACACAAATCATGCTGAATATTGAATCGAAACCAAGAGCAAAAATCAAGGTTTAAACAGAATCGTGGGGAAAGTGAATTGTTGCATCCCTGCCAGCTACCAGATGACACCAACTCCGGGTCTGGCTGTAGAGTGGGACCCTGGTGGGGTCAGTCCACGGGCTCTTACTGGAATATCATAGTTGATCTGTTCATGAAGGGATAAACAATCAGATAGATGCTAAAGTTACAATCATTGTATGTTTTTTGTCTTTTCTGGATCAGTTTAAATAAACGCTGCTCCCTTTAGAGGCCACATCGCCTAACCGTCTCCTCCCTCAGATCAACATTCCTGTCCTCCTTCTCTACATCCATGCCGTCTTCCTTTAGACCTCTTTCCTGGTAGTTTAAGCCTCAGCATCCTTCACAAATATCATCACTGTCCCTCCTCTCCAACCATCTCCATCTGCTTTCCTGCGTTTATCTCCATATCTACCATGATCCTTTTCTGCTGATATTCTCATTCCTGATCCCATCCATCCTGGTCACTCCTAAAGAGAACCTCAACACATTCAGCTCTGCTCCCTGTCTCTGATTCTAAACTGAAACTAACAAAATCTGGTTATACATTGATGCATATGCTTTTTTTTTTTTTACCATATTTGCAGGTCAGAGTTCCCAGCAGGCAGCAGTGCGTCTGTGAGGAGTGATAATTCAAAGTATGAACCACCGAACTTCAGGCGAGAAGAAAAACAAAGGTGATCATTTTTCTTTGGAGTTCAGAGAAATATAATTCTATACAGTTAGTGAAACACACGAAGATAACTATGTCTCTCCAACACTGACACTTTGATTTATAGAAATAGAAATGAGGAATAGAATAGAGACATAGAGGATAACTAACTCAACTGTGTTTGCAGGTCAGAGTTCCCAGCAGGCAGCAGTGCGTCTGTCAGGAGTGATAATTCAAAGTATGAACCACCGAACTTCAGGCGAGAAGAAAATGATATGTGAGTATTGATCACTACTTTGAGTGCAGTTCAAAATGAGACAGATAAAACAAGTGAAGCACTTCTGTTTAATAAGTCAAAGTTATTAAGGAATCATGAATTTTTCATGAGGGCAAAAACCTGCATCAAAAGTATTTACCTCTTCAAACAAAACAATTGTGTAACAACTTCAGACAAAAACTGAAGAATGTGTGTTGGTGAGAGTCTCTCGTGTCTGTTGGGACATTTCATTTAAATTCTTTCTGGAGAATTATAGACTTTTCAGAATAAATGTCTGGTTATTTTAATGAAAAAGCATTTATTCAGCTTCAGAGGCTGCAAGAAGAAGCTGAACACAAATGTGAACCATTTACAGACGTTTCAAACTCTTTGACTCACTTACCTTTATGCCCATATGACAAAGCTGCATTTTAGATGAGGACAGTTACGTTTGAATAAACTAATCCCATAAAAAAGTCTCAAAAACACAAATTTTGTATTTATATTAGCAAGTATAAACTGAACAGAATCTTTCAACTACAGTATTGAACGGCGTTAGGTAACATTGGTAAATAACACTTTCACCAACCAATGCCTACAAGTTCATGGTGTTGTTGATTGTCCTGCAGCCAGCAGATAAGCTGCTCAGCATGTGGTCAGATTCCACAGAATCTGGTCCTGTTCAAGTGTGGACATTTGTCATGCCAGCCATGTGCTACTTCAGGTGCCTGTCCAAAGTGTGGAAAGAAACCAAAAATATTAACAGGTGAGATTATAAGATTTCTTGTTGCTATCACTGTTTTCTTATCCTGTTACCAATGTTGCTGACAATGCAATGCAGGTCAAAGTTTACCTGTGTTTTAGCAATGAAAATCTATTCCACTCTCGCCGGCCACGTTATGCTAGTACCAGACTGGACCCCATTTGTCTCCAGAACCACACTGGTGGCTTTGATTCAACAAGGTTCTGGAAACATTCCTTAATTCCTAATAGTAAAACTCGTTTCTAACAACTCCTGACACTAAATCGAGAGGACTTCATGATGTTTATGAGACACAGAATTCAAGTGGCGGCACAAAGCTAATGTTTTGTATCAACGGCTCGTAAAAGCACAGTTCCAGACATTTTACAAAAGATCAGCTCATTCCTAAACGACTTTTCAAGCCACGGATATAATCTCAGGCAGTTCTGGTGAAACTTATATTTAGTTTGCTGTGTAACATTACAGTCACTGCCGCTACATGTTCAGGCTGACTGGCATCATTACAAACAGAACTGGAAGCAGTGACGCTACTTTCTTTTGGAGTTTGTTTTGGTGTGGGTTCTCTCTCAGAGGACTTTTATTTGGATTTTTGCTTTAACCAGCGTTCCATGTTTAGCCTTCGTTTGTAAACGGGATTGCAGCGTTCACTTACTGTCTACTATCTCTTTTTTTTCTTCTCCGATCTTTAAAATGTTTGTCTTCTTCATCGTTTCAGTCCTACTCTTTGTTTCTGAAAGGGGGTGTAACAGATCACAACTTATTGCTACTGTGTTATTATCAACTGACAAAAAGAATGAGTTTTACCAATCAAGGAAAATGTATTTATGTTGTTTTTTGTGCTGTTGTAGGGGATCAGAGTCTCCAAGAACCAAAGAAAAAACTTAGAAAAGCAATGCAGGAGAAATTTGATTTGACATCTGAGGGTATCGAGGACCTAAAGAGACCCCTGAAAAGCATCTACACAACACTTTACATCACCACTCGAGACACTGAGGAGCCGTCAGGAGAACACGATTACTCAAGTCTGAAGTTTGTTTTAAATAGGAAGCTATCAGGTGATTTCTCTGTCGAACTCAATGCCCTCTTCAAACAGTTCCCACACAAGGAGAAACCCAACAGAGTGGTCCTGACGAACGGAATCGCAGGAATCGGAAAGTCCTTCGCCGTTCAGAAGTTCATTCTTGACTGGGCAGAAGAAAAGTTCGAACAGGATGTGGACTTTGTCTTCTTTCTTGCTTTTCGAGAGCTACATATGTGTAAAGGAGAGAAAAGCCTTCTGCAGGTCCTGACTGACTTTCATCCTTCACTTCAGCTCAACGATTTAAAGAGTTTAGAAGAAACCAGAACCGTTGTGATCCTTGATGGCTTTGATGAAAGCAGACTTCAGCTGGACTTTGAAAACTCCAGAACCATAACATCTGTCAGTGAAAGAACATCTGTGGAGAATCTGCTTGTAAACCTCATTAAGGGAAACATTCTTCCAGATGCAAACATCTGGATAACTTCTCGTCCTGCAGCAGCCAATCAAATTCCAGCAAAGTATGTGAACGTGGTGACAGAGATTAGAGGATTTAACGATACACAGAAAGCTGAATACTTCAGGAAGAGACTGAGTCCAGACTCGAGTCTCGCTGACAGAGTCATCTCACACATTCAGTCCTCACAGACTCTTGACATGATGTGCCAGATCCCCATCTTCTGCTGGATTTCTGCCATCTTGTTTCAAGACGTTTTTAGAGGAAATGAAGATGCAGAGACGCCCCAAACTCTGACTGAGATGATGGCCCACTTCCTGTTTGTCCAGACGAAACGTCAAAGCAGAAAATATGAGAAGAAGATTGGGACAAACAAAGAGAAACTTCTGGAAAGTCACAGAGATTTCCTCCTGAAACTTGGAAAACTTGCATTTGTTCAGCTTCAGGAGAGCAAACTCGTCTTCTACGAGGAAGACTTGAAAGAATGTGGGATTGACGTAGAAGTAGCATCTGTCTACTCTGGATTTTGCAACACAGTTCTCCGAAAAGAAGAAATCTTCTTCCAGAAAAAGATCTTCTTCTTTGTGCATCTTACCATCCAGGAGTTCTTTGCAGCTCTTTATGTCTATGAATGTCTTGCGACCAACACCACTGGAGATCTTTGCAGTTTTCTTGATCTGAAGGAAGAACATTCTACACTTGACCTTCTAAAAAAGACAGTGGACAAAGTGATGGAGAAGAAGAATGGTCACCTGGAATTTTTCCTGAGATTCCTCCTGGGCCTGACAGTGGAATCCAACAAGAGAATCCTCAACGGTCTGCTGACCCCACTGGATCCAAAGCAAGAAACGGACAAGAAAATCTTGACGTACCTCAGATCCATCCGAAGAAAGACCCTGTCTCCAGACAGTTGCATCAACATTTTCCAAACCATGGTGGAAATGAGAGATTACAAAGTCAAAGACGAGATTCAGGAATACCTGAGGCTGTCCGGTCATTCAGAAACAGAGCTGACTCCTCTTCACTGCTCTGCTCTGGCCTTCATGCTGCTGGTCTCCAAGAATGAACTAGAGGAACTGAATCTGAAGAGTTACAAGACGTCAGAGGAAGGCAGAAGGAGGCTGATACCAGCTGTGAGGAGCAGCAGGAGAGCTGTGTAAATAACTTTTTGGTTTGGAGTCCATTACAATAAAAAGAAGTTTTGCACATTTACATAGATAAGTGAGTTTGTTCTTCTTCATGCTTTTTTTTCCATTCAGGCTGAAAGGCTGCAAAGTGACTCCAGAGTGGGTTGAACACCTGGCCTTTGGTCTCAAGTCCCCATTCTCACCTCTGCAAGTTCTGGACCTGAGCACCAATGACTTGAAGGACTCAGGAGTGGAAAAACTCTGTGTTGGGCTTTCAAATTCTTGCTGCAGGCTGCAGACTCTGAGGTACCTGCAAAGATGACTCTGTTTCCTCACATTTCTACTACCATCTAGCTTCAGATAAACGTCGATCTGTTACCAGGAAGCCTCATGCCTACCTGGATTGGGAGAAATGCTGGATGAGTGATCCCTAAGCAGATTTTTCTACCCCCCCACCTCGACAAATTCTGCCAAGCAAATTAGCCTGGGACCAATTTATTGACCTTCGCATCAATGAATGGTATTCCAATTGGAAAATGTAAAAAATCTCTTTTCCCCCACAGATTGTTGTACCATCCTTCTTGATTTTTGGGTGTCTGATAGTTTTGGTACATTTTAGATCAATTGGAATGAATAGACAATCTCAAATGTTGATCATTGTGGTAAAGTCCCCCATTTTGGCTTCCAAATTGGACAAGACTATGGAAAAAGATTGCAACATTTAATGAAACAGTGGTGGAATGCTGATTTCTGTGCTGAATAGTTCCATTCATTTTTCACACACTTTAAATGTTGATCACCAAAGTCTTTTGTGTTCTGCAAGTCTCCACTGGCTGTGGTTTTCTCCATGAATCAGGACCATTGACTGTTTATGAGAACTAGACTGAGTGACGCCTCCCCCATAGCGTTCCAAACAGGAAGTATCTGCTGGCTTCAAGAAGTCAAAATCTCATGGACTTCTATCGAGAAAGAAACAGCTACTATTCAGTCACTATTTGTCAGAAAAACCATTTTTGCTCTGATACATTTTTAGCATGTTCTTGATAATCCTCATTTATCACGATACTTTTTCTGTGGTTTAAGGTATTCAAGTTATAAACTGGCCAATCAGATGTCTCAATAAAAGTAGGTGGAGCCTGCTGGCCCCAAAGTTAAAACATTTGATTCAGAGATTCCTTGTTTCCCGTTTTCAAGTGTTAAGGGTTGTGGACTTCCATCAAGCTCACTCCTGATTGGCAAGAGTGGTTGCCATGGAAGCATCGTCTCAGACCGACCGGAATCAATCACTGCTTACTGGCGGCGTCTGGCTCCAACATGGCGGCGTTTGTATCGTGAAAAAATTACGGTAGAATTGACTTCATTTGAAGTATTGGATCAGTTTCTACCAAAAATGTGTCGCGTGAAGTCTGTCAATATGTATTCAATGATGAAAGAAATGGCTTTGATCACCACTTGTGTGTGAACTAAACATGTTTTAAACATGTCATTTTGGGACAGATTTCTTTTAGAAAAACTCATGAAAGTTGAATGAATGATGTTCCCTCAGGTTGTCTGGTTGTATGGTCACAAAGGACGGCTGTTCTTACCTGGTCTCGGCTCTACAGTCAAATTCTTCCCACCTGACGGATCTGGACTTGAGCTACAACCATCCAGGAGAGTCTGGAAGGAGAATTCTGTGGGATCTGAAGGAAAATCCTCATTACGCCCTCACCAGACTCAAGTAATTATATAAATACGTTACAGTGCAGCATTGGGTCAAAGACAATTAATCGTTTGAGATGTTAAATGTTCTTAATATTTCTGCACAGTTTGGATCATGGTGGAGAACCTCGGATGAAACCAGGGTTCAAGAAGTGTAAGTATGCGTGAAGAGTGTTTACCTGCTTCTAGTAAGGAGTTTATGCTGTACTATTATCCTATAAGAGAGTTTTTGTTACCAACTGTTGTATTCTCTTCCTCAATACTCATTTTTATTAGTCGCTGAAAGTTTTTTGATTTCCAACAGTTTAGTTCTTATGATTTAGTCTATGTTTTAACATAAAATGTGGATAGGAGGGTGGAGTGCTCCTTCTCCAGGTGCAGAACCACATGGATGAATGGACGGATAAAATGTTTTCTTCCTTCCAGATGCCTTTGAGTTCACTCTGGACTCCAATACAGCACACAGGAACCTGCTTCTGTCTGACGGGAACACCAAGGTGACCTGGGTGAAGGACGAGCAGCCGTATCCTCCTCACCCAGAGAGGTTTGATCAGCGTTTACAGGTGATTTCTGAGCAGGGCGTCCAACAGAGCTGCTTCTTTGAGGTGGAGAAGGAGGAGCCCTTCAGCGTCGGGTTAACGTACAAAAGCATTGGCAGGAAGGGAGATTCCAATGACTGCACACTGGGATTGAATGAGAAATCTTGGGTCATGTCGTGCTATAAGAGTGGTTGTTCTGTTCGACATGGAAGCGAAACCTTCCATGTGACGTCCTTGTGTCCGCGCTCCAGTCGTGTTGGAGTGTTCCTTGATTGGGAGGCTGGGGAACTGTCCTTCTACAGAGTTTCCAGTGATAATCTCACCTTCCTCCACACATTCCAGGAACACTTCAGCGATGCTCTCTATGCGGCAGTAGAACTGGCTCCTCAGTCTTCTGCTCAGTTTTGTCGCATAACCTGATCGTAACACCTCATGACCCCGATGGAGACGAAGGAGGTTTAGAAGATGGATGGATGGTGGTGTGTCTGGTTCTTCAGATGTTCAGTTATTACAGTCAGCAACCTTTAGTACAGGGCAGAATATCATCATTTAATCATTAAATGGTTTTAAATTTCTGGCTTCATAAATTGAATGATTGCAACGAGCATGTTTTAAGACTCACTATATTCCAGTAGGATTCACGCTCCCATCGGAACAGGAGCTCCACCAGACTTTAGAGTGAGGAGACGCTGTCCAGCAATCAAATAGTCTAGTGTGGTTTTAATGGTTGACAGGGACGTGGGATTTTCCTGACTGCAATTTGCCAAGTGTGATGTTAGCTTGGAAGGATGTTATGGTTGTTTTTAAGGAGCTGGTGCTCAGTTCTAGTAGAAGAAACTCTGAATGTTTCAGCATAACAGGGAAGAGTTCAGGGACGGTTCCTTCCTGCTCCGATGTGGCCGCGCACCAGAACACATAGAAGATCCATAAGGATATGGATGAAGGTTTAGAGGAACATGACTGGCCTCCACAGTCCTGACCTCAACTCGATGGAACACCTTTGAGATGACCTAGAACAAAACAGAGACAAGTCAACATCCGAGTCAGAACTTCCAGAAGAGCTGAGGATGTTCTAGCAGTAAAGGATGGACTGACGGTAGGTCCAGTCCTGATAGGGGTTAGAATGTGACCAACATTGATTTTTGTGTTTGGGCAGATGAGCAAACATGTGGCAATAGAGGAAAATGAGACACAAGCTGGTGTTGAATGGATCCGAACATAGAAGCAAAATCCTGACCCAACATTAACCCAATCCTGTCGATGCTTACTGAGTGTAGAAGCTTTCTCAAAATACAAGTGATGAAGCTCTTGTAAGTTAGAGGATTATCTAAGATCAAGTAACATGCTTGTGTGACGATGTTAGATTTCATTCCCTTTGGTTTTACTGCTGTTTTCTAACATTATGATCAAGTCTGTCTTCAACATGTTAGCATGAGTTTTAGTGGTAGTTTTTGCTCTCAAGTTAACAAGAAGCTAGAAAACGAAAGGATGAAAAATGAAAAAAACAATAATCCATCGTTCAGCAGCAACAACAAGCTTCTATAAAAACAAAATATTTTCATTGGTATTTTTGATAAACTAGCAGGTCTACGATGTTTATCGTTAGCTCTTGATCTTGACCGTTGTTCAGGTTGAATAACATACAACATTACATGTTTAAAACTCGGAAGACTGTAGATGGTAAACTGCTAAGTAAGACATGCTAGCAAAGCCTCTTGCTAATAATAATTTTTCTAAAAAAAGCTTTTCTTGTTTTGATCATTCTTTTCAGTTTTGGAGTTTGATTTAAACATCTTTTTTACCAAGAAATGTACCAAGAAATTTTTTGTACCAATAAGTTTTGCGATTTGTATGTAAATCTACAGAATATAAAGTCTGTGTATGCCGATGTGTGTTAATAAAATGAGTCTAAAACTATTTACTTCCTGCTTACAATTTACCAAAATAAAAAGGTTTTTATTTCTAGTTATTTTTTTTAAAGAGAGGAGCTCAACAGGAGCTGATGAAAGCTGATATAACATTACTATAACTGCAGGATAGGACATGCAGGACAGGTGTGTTTACCTGTTGGACAACTGCAGGTGTTTTTAAACTTCTGTGTAGAAAAATCAGCTGCAGTCTTTCATACAACGGCTGAGTGTGTGAACAGAAACCAAATATTGTATGATGTGTTTGCATTTGTTCAGCTGCAGGAGAACAAATCATTTCATTTACAGAAATACAGAAACAGCAGAAACAAACCAGAAACTTCAAACAAAAAATCTCTTCATTAAATGTCTCAGTGAAGAAAGGTTTTTGTTTCAATGATTTTACAAAATGTTGACACTCAATTCTCTGTGACAGTAGATAAGAGTTTGACATAATATTTGAATTTCTATTTTTTTGTGGTTAAAAACAATAACATTCAATTGTTAACAGGATATCTAGGATCAGAGGTTGAGGGTTCAACTTCATGCTCCTGAAAAGTTTCCTGACCTTTCTATCCTAACAAAGTAAAAGTCATGGTGGCAAAATGTCGTCATAAATAATACTCAAATCTTCAGAATATCATTTTATTAATAACATAACACACTTTAATACAAAGCTGTCCCTTCGTCTAACAAGCCATATTTTGAACAGTTTATTATTTTTTAACTGAGTCTAGATTAAGATAAAATCAAATCGTCTCCACATTCATTTGGTCTACGAATTAAAACTGAAAAAAACAAGTTTCTTTCCTGCTGAGATTTTTTTTTTAAGTTTTAATGAGAACAATTAGTAAAAAGTTAAATAACTTGAGCTAAATATTTGGCTTTTAAATAAGAGACGTTTCCGTTTTAGTGTTTAAACTTAAAGATGTTGCAGCTTTTCTTTAGAAAGGAGCGTAAACAACTGGTGAATAAAAGGTGTACGAACACGCCTGTTTTCACAACCATTAATGCTCAACCGCCGTGACAAAGACAGACTGTCAGGAAACATAACCGCTCATTTGTTTATCACTAAATCCTGGATTGATATGATAATCTACCATGGAAGCTGAAAACTGGATGGAACTGGATTCAGGCAACTGAAATAAATAAAGACTTAACTCAATAGGGGTGGGGTTAAGTAAGTTCACTCCTCACGAATCATTTCTAAGTAGTCCATTGCTTTGGGCTGGAAAACTGTGACTCTGGTAATGCTGATGGAAATGCAAACGACAGCTCATTGAACTGAACTTAAGGGGAGTGATGGATGAAGCTTCATGAAACACTGAAACCTTTCATTCAGTTTGTTTACTTAAGTGCAATGCCTCTTGAAGCTTGGTTTGCTCCAGCAGTGTGGCATGTGCAGTATGTTTCTGAATAAAACTGTCAGAAAGATAAAAACTATAAAAAAAATGTTTGTTGCAGAGGTGAAAACATGCTGGGGATCTAAACTGTCAGCACGGAAAATTAGGAATAATGGAATTGGTTTGTTTCAAGCAATCAAAACAAAAAAGACAAAAGATTAAAAATATACACATAGATTTGATGAACCTCAGTAGGATATTTAGTCATGAATTGATTGATGTACCACTAAACCAAAACTATAATGGCAGCAGAGCGCCTGGGACTGAACTGAACAGGAACATGTGTGCAGAATACTGACCAGAACCGTACAAGAACATGTGTGCAGAATACTGAACAGAACCGAACAAGAACATGTGTGCAGAATACTGACCAGAACCGTACAAGAACATGTGTGCAGAATACTGAACAGAACCGAACAAGAACATGTGTGCAGAATACTGACCAGAACCGTACAAGAACATGTGTGCAGAATACTGACCACAACTGAACAAGAACATGTGTGCAGAATACTGACCACAACTGAACAAGAACATGTGTGCAGAGTACTGAACCGAACAAGAACATGTGTGCAGAATACTGACCAGAACCGTACAAGAACATGTGTGCAGAATACTGACCAGAACTGTACAAGAACATGTGTGCAGAATACTGACCAGAACCGTACAGGAACATGTGTGCAGAATACTGACCAGAACCGTACAGGAACATGTGTGCAGAGTACTGACCAGAACCGTACAGGAACATGTGTGCAGAATACTGACCAGAACTGTACAAGAACATGTGTGCAGAATACTGACCAGAACTGAACAAGAACATGTGTGCAGAATACTGACCAGAACCGTACAAGAACGTTTGCAGAATACTGACCAGAACCGTACAGGAACATGTGTGCAGAATACTGAACAGAACTGAACAAGAACATGTGTGCAGAATACTGACCAGAACTGAACAAGAACATGTGTGCAGAATACTGACCAGAACCGTACAAGAACATGTGTGCAGAATACTGACCAGAACTGTACAAGAACATGTGTGCAGAATACTGACCAGAACCGTACAGGAACATGTGTGCAGAATACTGACCAGAACTGAACAAGAACATGTGTGCAGAATACTGACCAGAACTGAACAAGAACATGTGTGCAGAATACTGACCAGAACCGTACAAGAACACGTGTGCAGAATACTGACCAGAAACCCCAAAGTTAAAATGGGAAACACCTGTGAAAGTGATAGAAAATAAGAGATCAGTTCATGATAACTCTGCGTTTACACAGTAGAAATGACAAGAAAACTAAAACACCAGCAATAAAATGGAGCCTGATTGGTGTCTAACATTGAACCACGTCATGGTTCAGTCACGTGGTCCAGATGGACAGTGAATCATCAGCTGTGGTTGTTCAGCTCCTCCCTCCCTCCAAATGAAGCGGGCGGGAAGCATGTTTTCATGCTCCTGTTGTCCTTCACTGCAGTGATCAGTTACTGTCAGTAAAGGAGAAGAGTCTGGATCCTCTAACACATAAGGAACAAGAAAGCAGCAGATTACCTTCAGTAAGTTCTAGTTTTATGAAAGTGTTTTGTAAACTACAGTGAGATCAGATTTGAATCAAAAGTGAAACTTAAAACAGTTAAAGAAAAGATGAAAGATCTTTGTCTCCACGTGTCTCAGACATAAACCAGCATAAAGGTTTTAGTGTTTTAGATTTGACAGCTTTATTCATGATTGAACGTTCAGGTTTATGATTGAATGTTGGTCTTTTCTATTCTCTGATTTTTGCTCTTTTTCTTTTCTGTTTAAATAAAGTAGATTAATAAATGAATAAAAACACTTTCTAAATGACATGACGGAAACCTGCCAGAAATTCAATGTTTGTGGAACATCTGCAGTCAGAAGATTTTTGTCTTTATTCATCAGCAGACAAAGAACTTCATGTTCAGACAAGAAAGTTTAGAAACCGGATCTGCTGACTAGAATGAAGCCAAAGATCAGTTTTATTTCCCTTTTTGGTGCTTTTTTCCAGCTTTTACACATCAGGGAGAAAAACCTCTTTTTACAGAAAATATATTTTACGTTTATGCATAATAAGCAGGATGTCCAGACTTTATCTGGATTCTTTAAAAACATTCACACTTTGAATTATGTTCTTTAAAATAGTTTAAATAAAAAGTAAAATAAACTTTAAGATCAAAAACGCAGAAAAGAGGAACCAGTTTGGAAATAGTTTGTGAAAGATTTATTTTAAGGAAGTCAAATGTGGAAGTTTGTAAGTTTCAAAACAAAATGGTTTGGTGTGAATTTTTTACGTTTTGAATTAATCATTTTTAAGTTTGAAGTAAAAAAAAACAGTTTTTGTTCTGAATAAATCTTCAACTACATCACACAAACTTCCTGTTTTTGTAGCAGAAATGGCTGATGGGAAAAAGAGGAAAAGACCTTCAAGGACAAACCTGCAGCCTGACGCCTCTGAAGCCTCCATGAGGTGAGATCTACAGAACAGAACCAGAACCTGAAACCAGCAGGAACCCTCTGAAGCTGCAGAACCTTCTGGAACATCATCAGAACATTTGTTGTATCAACGTTTGATGTTTTTATGAAATGCTGTAAGCTGAAGCATGACACCGTGGTTTATAGGATCTAATTTCTTTAAAAACGACGTCAAAATGTGATTATTTTTATTTTTGATTGTTTTAAATAAATTCAACCTTTTATTAGCAAAACATTTGTGTCTAAATGAAAGTGAAAGTTTTTTTCTTTGTTTAACATTCATTTATGACTGATTTTTTTAGTATTCTAGGGAGTGATGTTCAATCCACGGATAACAGCGGGATGTCTTTAAAGAGGGACAGATCTATGGATAGAGCAACACACTTTGGAGATGATGGAATAGAAAGGTAAGTGTAAACTTCATCCAAAACAATGAGGAGATGTTTAAATTCTTTGGTTTAGTGTTTTGTTTTATGAGCTTGGAAATAACATCGGAAATAAAAATATTTTCAAAGTAAAACCATCAAGTAGTTTTCTTAGAAGAAAAACTGAAGTTCAATTTACGAAATTGATATCTGAAAAATACTTAATTTGTTTTAAACCTATAAAAAAATAAAGAGAGAAAAAATGAAGAATACAAAATTAGAGTACAAAAAATATGATATATATAAATTTAAGAGTTACAACATTTTGTGGTTTCTTTTTAACCAAACACAATTTGTGCAGCAAATTCACGTCAGACGTCTTTGGACGCACGTCAAATGTCAAATTCGCTGCTCGACACCTGTCCAAAAATCCATCCACAAGCTTGTGGGAGGAGCTATCACCAAATATTTTTAGCCTGATCGCTACATGGAGCGGTGTCTGTTTATCTCATTACTATGCATGGAAGACACAGATGGTGTTTAGAGATCAGGTTTATTTATTTTATCTCCAGACAGTTGCATCAACATCCAAGAAAGAATTAAAGGAACTGAATCTGAAGAGTTACAAGACACCAGAGGACGACAGGAGGCTGATACCAGCTGTAAGGAGTAGCAGGAGAGCTGTGTAAGTTCATATCTGTGACACTAGACCCTTTCACTTTTCAGTTGTATTTGTCTCTCTTCTTTGTCCCTGAAAATCATTGAGTGTGTTCTGGGTTTTAAGCCAACTTTAACGTCCCAGATTCGGACATCAAATCATCAATTTTACTGCTGCCAACGCACCTTTTCATGTCAAGATATGTAATATTTTTTGACTTGAAATGTGACGAAGTGTAAATCTAAATCTAAAATGTAAATCTTGAGTTTTCTGAGAAAATAACTGTGTTTAACCGAAAATAACTGTGATGAGTTCTGTAACGCTTCATTTTTTGTTTATGTTTGTATTATGTTGCAGTTGGAGTATGAAAAAGCACTTTACCTTAAAAATTAAGTATAAATAATGTTGATTGTTGAAAAAAAGTAAGCTCTGCATGAAGGATTAAAAAAAATGTTTTCGTACTTTATACCAAATCAATACTGTACTTTTTAAGTATCAAAAAAGTGTCAAAGTTTGCAAGAACTTTGTTTAGGGGAGTTAGCATGCTATTCTGGTAGCAAAGTTGTGCAATCCTTAGATAGTTTAGTACAAACTTTGTATTATTTCTATCTATAATTCTAAAATTTTTAGATGTTTCTTTCAAACACTGAAGTAAACTGTGCAATGTCTGACTTCTTGATAAGCTATTTAATGATCCACATCTCCCTAAGGGATTAATAAAGTCGTATTTTAACCAACAAAATGTGTGCTGAGTGGAATATGGACTGATCAATATCCACCCATCCGGGGCAGCCATGGTGTAGCGGTTGGGCGGTTGACCTCTGATCGGAAGATTGCAGGTTTGATGTATCAAAGACACTGAACCCCACATTGCCTCTAATGGAAGGTTGGTACCAGTGATTGGAGCCGCCATCAGTGTGTGAATGTGACTGTAAAGCGCTTTGGGCCTTTAAGGAAGATAGAAAAGCGCTATACAAGTATATGCCATTTACTATCTGTTGCGTTTTGTTGCCTCTTTTAAACTGAAGGTTTTTAGGTCTGTAATCATTTTACTTTCTCAGGTTTATAATAATTGGTGATTTTATGTCATTGTTTTTATTGGTTTTTAAACTTGTTTTGTCATTTATTTTTTATATCTATATTCTAAGTTTTTCATGTTTGCTTCTTTGGACCTAAACTCTGTTAAAAAAAATACATATACACACAAATTCAAACCAAATTTGGACCAAATGTTTTGTTTTTTTTTTAGGTTGCTTGGTTGGTTTAGCTGTTCCATTTATAACATCATTCAAAGCACACACACACACACACACACACACACACTTTATGCATAAACTTGCTGCATTTGCTGGCAGAGAAATATTTACAATGAATCCATATGAGACTTTAACATCTTCTCCACACATGTGAAATGAAGCTAGAATTGAGATTTTATTAATAATTCAAACTCAGGGTTAAGTCAGACTGTCTAAATTGTTTGTTTCAGTCTGAATACACAAATTTGTTTTAGACAGATGGAGTTTGGTCTGTATTCAGACTGGCTCTACGGGAGATTTCTGTTTCAGACCAAAGCTCGTCTCCATATAACTCATTAATGACAACCGCACACGTTTCTTAGACTCTCCAGCAGAACACAATAACATACTATGTGTACATTTTAACTTGTTAAACTGTGCTGCCCGCAGTGGGTTTGTTCTGCACTGTAATTCTCTCCTACCCAGCTGTGTTAACAATCTAGCATCAAAACTGTTCGTTCGTTCATATGCATAAGGTTGGATTATCTGATATGGTAGGACATTTGGATAGCTATATCTACCATTTTGTGCCACGTGTAGGAAAATCTCACGAGGTAGGACAGATCCCGCGGGACAGAGAGAGAGCCTGCTCGGGCCTCCTGAACTTTATGATGTTTTTTCTTATTTTCATCAAGACAATAATAATAAAAAAGGTCCCCTCATTTTATTCTTGTTATTTTTGTTCATGAGTTGTTTTTGAGTTCATGTCAAGCTTTGCTAAATAACCAAATAAATAAAAGAACAACTGAGCGGAAAATACTTTTCTTGTTTTGATCATCCTTTTCAGTTTTGAAGTTTGAGTTAAATATCCTTTTTACCACGAAATGTCATTGTTTCCTTATTGACAGTGTGTATAAAACAATCCAATGTTTTTATTTCTGTTGTAGATACATTGGTGGGAAAATCATTGTGCAAAATTGCTATACCTGCTCATTATTTTTGTACCAAAACGTTTTGTAATTTGTATGTAAATCTACAGAATATAAAGTCTGTGTGTGCTGATGTGTGTAAATAAAATGAGTCTAAAACTATTTACTTTCTTCTCACAATTTACCAAAATGAAAAGATTTGTATTTCTAGTTATTTTACTAAAGGGAGGAGCTCAACAGAAACTGATGAAAGCTGATATAACATTACAATAACGGCATGATAGGACATGCAGGACAGGTGCGTTTACCTGTTCGACAGGTACTTTCTTTTGTTTTTTTAACTTATGTATAAAACAAAACAGCAGCTGCAAGACGTTTCTCAGTCTTTCATACAACTGCTTTAACAGAAAGAATATTCTCTATGATATGTTTCACATCATTTACAGAAATACAGAAACAGCAGGAGGTCAGCTGTGCAAACAAACCAGAAACTTACAACAAAAAATCTTTGTATTCAATGTCTCGGTGAAGAAATGTTTGAATTTATCTTTTTTTGTGATAAAAAATAATAAAATGCAACAGTTACAGGATCTCTGGGAGCAGAAGTTGAGGGTTCAACTTCATGCTTCATGCGTCTAACAAGTCACATTTTAAACGTTTTTTTCTGAGTTTAGATCATTAAAAATGAAATGACATTTTCTCCAGATTCATCTGGACTGTCAATTAAAACAGAACAATATCAGATGTTTTTCTCTGTTCAGTTTTCAAACGTGAACTTAAGGTGAGTGATGTATGAAGCTTCATGAAACACTGAAACCTTTCATTCAGTTTGTTAACTCAATGCCTCTTGAAGCTTGGTTTGCACCAGCAGTGTGGCATGTGCAGTACGTTTCTGAATAAAACTGTCAGAAAGATAAAGAAATATAAAAAAATATGTTTTTATGTTTATTATATCTATCTATCTATCTATCTATCTATCTATCTATCTATCTATCTATCTATCTATCTATCTATCTATCTATCTATCTATAACATGTTCAGAATACTGACCAGAAACCCCAAAGTTAAAATGGGAAACACCTGTGAAAGTGATAGAAAATAAGAGATCAGTTCATGATAACTCTGCGTTTACACAGTAGAAATGACAAGAAAACTAAAACACCAGCAATAAAATGGAGCATGATTGGTGTCTAACATTGAACCACGTCATGGTTCAGTCACGTGGTCCAGACGGGCAGTGAATCATCAGCCGTGGTTGTTCAGCTCCTCCCTCCCTCCAAATGAAGCGGGCGGAAAGCATGTTTTCATGCTCCTGTTCTCCTTCACTGCAGTGATCAGTTACTGTCAGTAAAGGAGAAGAGTCTGGATCCTCTAACACATAAGGAACAAGAAAGCAGCAGATTACCTTCAGTAAGTTCTAGTTTTATGAAAGTGTTTTGTAAACTACAGTGAGATCAGATTTGAATCAAAAGTGAAACTTAAAACAGTTAAAGAAAAGATGAAAGATCTTTGTCTCCACGTGTCTCAGACATAAACCAGCATAAAGGTTTTAGTGTTTTAGATTTGACAGCTTTATTCATGATTGAACGTTCAGGTTTATGATTGAATGTTGGTCTTTTCTATTCTCTGATTTTTGCTCTTTTTCTTTTCTGTTTAAATAAAGTAGATTAATAAATGAATAAAAACACTTTCTAAATGACATGACGGAAACCTGCCAGAAATTCAATGTTTGTGGAACATCTGCAGTCAGAAGATTTTTGTCTTTATTCATCAGCAGACAAAGAACTTCATGTTCAGACAAGAAAGTTTAGAAACCGGATCTGCTGACTAGAATGAAGCCAAAGATCAGGTTATTTCCATAGTTGGACTTTTTTTGGATTCTTTCCAGCTTTTACACATCAGGGAGAAAAACCTCTTTTTACAGAAAATATATTTTACGTTTATGCATAATAAGCAGGATGTCCAGACTTTATCTGGATTCTTTAAAAACATTCACACTTTGAATTATGTTCTTTAAAGTAGTTTAAATAAAAAGTAAAATAAACTTTAAGATGAAAAACGCAGAAAAGAGGAACCAGTTTGGAAATAGTTTGTGAAAGATTTATTTTAAGGAAGTCAAATGTGGAAGTTTGTAAGTTTCAAAGCAAAATGGTTTGGTGTGAATTTTTTACGTTTTGAATTAATCATTTTTAAGTTTGAAGTAAAAAAAAACAGTTTTTGTTCTGAATAAATCTTCAACTACATCACACAAACTTCCTGTTTTTGTAGCAGAAATGGCTGATGGGAAAAAGAGGAAAAGACCTTCAAGGACAAACCTGCAGCCTGACGCCTCTGAAGCCTCCATGAGGTGAGATCTACAGAACAGAACCAGAACCTGAAACCAGCAGGAACCCTCTGAAGCTGCAGAACCTTCTGGAACATCATCAGAACATTTGTTGTATCAACGTTTGATGTTTTTATGAAGTTTGTAGTTTCAAATGCTGTAAACTGAATGATGATGTCGTTTTTAGGTTCTGGTTTTCTTAGAGAGTTTGTTTTCAAAATGTGATTATTTTTATTTTGCTTGTTTTAAATAAATCCAAACTTTTATTAGCAAAACATTTGTGTCTAAATGAAATTATAGTTTGTGATTTTTTATTTTTACATTAATTTATGAATGAATCTGTTTTCTTAGTATTCTGGGGAGTGATGTTCAAACCACGGATAACAGCGGGATGTCTTTAAAGAGTGACAGATCCAAATATTTGCCACCAGACTTTAGAGATGATGGAATAGAAAGGTGAGTGTAAACTTTATCAAAAACACAGTAGAGACGTTTAAATTCTCTTGTTTTAAAAAAAAATGAAATTCAGTTTTCCAGAATTGAAGTGCTTTCAGAATGTTACTGAAAAGTAAAAAAAAAAAAAATACTCATGCCACCACTAGGGGGCGCAATCCAGCGCTTTAATGTGTTTAGTTTATGGTTGGATGAAGTTATTTATTGACAAATTCCGAGGAGATTGTTGTGTCACAGAAATTGTAAACTTAAACTGTGTACTAATGTCCTCAGTACTCGACTAAAAGTACAGGTGTCAAGGTTGACGTGCGGACACAAATGCAGACGGACTCGAAATAAAGAAGAAATAGATTTAATGACTCGAGAGAGGAACATTAAATCAGAGCAAACAAAACAAAACCACCCGACAACCCGTGCAAGGGAGACGAGGCCATATAACAGGGAGAGGGGATTGGTTAACCATATACAGGTGTGCCAGGAGGGAGGGAACACACAAGGAGGGAAGTGTCAAAGGACCTCGAAAGCAATGGTGAGCACAGGAAATACAACAAAATAAAACAGGAAGTGACAAACACAACAACAATTAATGTCCTGGGTCCATAACCCCTACAGTACCCCCCCCTCAAGGTGCGCCTCCTGGCGCAGGGGGAAGTCTGTTCCGATGCCGCTGATTGAAGTCCCTGATGAGTTCAGGGTCCAGAATGCGTGAAGCAGGCTCCCAGGACCTCTCCTCAGGCCCGTACCCCTGCCAGTCCACCAGATACTGGAGGCCACGACCCCGTCGCCGAACGTCCAGAAGGCGACGGACAGTGTAGGCCGGTTGGCCATCAATGATGCGGGGAGGGGGTGGCGGAGAGGATGGCCGCTGCAGGGGACTCGTGACATGTGGCTTTAGCTGAGAGATGTGGAAAACCGGGTGGATGCGCAAGGACCTGGGCAAGCGCAGCCTGACTGCCACCGGATTGACGACCTTGATGATCTCGAAAGGACCGATGAACTTGGGGAACCGCGTCTTTGACTCTGTCCGGAGTCTGAGGTGCGAGGTGGACAACATGACGAACTGACCAGGTAGGTAGGATGGTGCTGGCGTGCGGCGACGATCTGGCAACCTGTTGTGGGAAACCCCTGAACACAACAGGGCTCGTGACTCGGAAAACACAGTCAGGTCATGACATTCAGACGGATCCCTGAATGGGTCAGGTGAGGGCGGCTGCCCTACTGGGACGGCGGGATCTCCCCCAGGAGGCCGAGCTGAACGCAAACATGTGGTGTGACATTTCTCACTCCAGCCGGAGACACGGCTGGAGGGCCAGTCGATGACTGGGTTGTGAGCATTTAGCCAAGGGCAACCTAATACCAGAGGGTTTTGTGGGGAGGAAAAAAGGAAAAAACGGGTGTGCTCGTGGTGATTGTCTGACACAATCAGATGAACCGGCTCAGTGACTCGTGAGACGGTGGCTAATTCTTGGCCGTTGAGGGAGACCACTCGTAATGGATGGGGCAAAAACTCAGACTTCAGCCCGACCTGTTTGGCTAGCTCGGCGTCCATGAGGTTCTGCTCTGCTCCTGAATCCACCAATGCTCTGACAGAAACTCCCCCTTTCTGGAACATAACCCGAACATCCAAAACACAGGAAGCAGGTCTCGGGATAGTGGGAGCCGGACCACGGCTCTTAAGCGCGCCCACTCTTATTGATGAGTTGGGGCAATCCCTGCAGAAATGACCCCGGCCGCCACAGTAAAGGCACTCACCTGCCGCCATCCGCCGCCGTCGCTCGGAAACTGTCAGTCTGCCCCGGCCGAGCTGCATGGGTTCCTCTGAGACTAAAGACGGGGGTTCTGCGGAAAAAGCAGCAAAGTCAGGTGAGTCCATGATCCTGTGCTCAACAGGACTGCGTCGGGGGCGGGGTGCCACCCTGCCATGCTCCTGCTTGTGGTCCTGCAGGCTATTGTCAATTCTGATGACCAGGGCGATGAGGGGTTCCAAGGAGGAAGGTAACTCGAGAGTGATTAGTCTGTCCTTTAACTCCTCGGAAAGTCCCTCCACGAATGCGTCCATGAGCGCAGTGGTGTCCCAACCACTAGTGGAGGCCAGGGTGCGGAACTCGATAGCATAGTCAGCTGCCCTTCTGCCCCGTTGCCGAAGTTGCATAAGGGCTCGAGCTGCCTCTCGGCCCGGTTTGGTGTGCTGGAACACCTGCTGAAATGCCTCCAGAAATGCCGCGAGAGACGCGCAGGTCGGTGCTCCGCGCTGCCATTCAGCCGTTGCCCATGCGCCTGCTCTCCCGGTGAGGTGAGATATGATGAAGGCCACCTTAGCTTGGTCCGAAGGATAGTGAGGCGCTTGTAGTTGAAAATGGAGCTCACACTGAGTGATGAATGCTCGGCAGTCCCCGGAGTCCCCGGAAAACCTCTCCGGGCGGGCCAGCTGTGCAGGAGGGGCGACAGGAATCCCATCCTGGACTGGCGTGGGAGGCGAAGGGTGCGGAGAAGGAACGGACAGTGGATGTTGGATCCGCTCCGCCAACTGCTCCAATCGCTCACCCAATGCGGCAAGTTGTCGCTCGTGACGGCTCGACATCTCGAGTAATCCTTGTCTTAAGCATGACATCTGCTCCTCCTGTTGGCGGAGTAATGCCCGTAACGTCTCCGCGTCTGCTGCGTCCATTATACTGGTCGGGTGGTAATGTCAAGGTTGACGTGCGGACACAAATGCAGACGGACTCGAAATAAAGAAGAAATAGATTTAATGACTCGAGAGAGGAACATTAAATCAGAGCAAACAAAACAAAACCACCCGACAACCCGTGCAAGGGAGACGAGGCCATATAACAGGGAGAGGGGATTGGTTAACCATATACAGGTGTGCCAGGAGGGAGGGAACACACAAGGAGGGAAGTGTCAAAGGACCTCGAAAGCAATGGTGAGCACAGGAAATACAACAAAATAAAACAGGAAGTGACAAACACAACAACAATTAATGTCCTGGGTCCATAACCCCTACAACAGGAGTATCACTACTCCGGTTAAAAGTACAGGAGTATCTAGTGTCCTGGATTTGAATGTAATTGTGACTCATGCTTATTACACTATAATATGAACATTTTCCAAAAATCTGTGTTCTGATGCTGAAACTGTAGATGATTTATAAAACATAAATTAAGATCAACTTTTTTAAAATGCCAAATCATTCAAATGCAATGCATTGTGGTCTATATTTGCTAATCTAGTGACTTCTGGAAATTTCTAGGGCACTTTTAGAATTGTAGATGCAGACAGTCTTAAAAAATGGCAAATTCCCTGAAGAATGCTCGAAATAGGAAGGGAATTTGAATACAACCGTAGAGTAGAACCTTAGAGGAAGTGAATTTACCGTAAATGTGGTTTTCAAGCCAGGAATGTAGAAGTACAGATGGCGGTGGACATCTTCGCCCAGATGACGGAACAGCTACAGCTGAAGTGATCAAGGAGACTGGGAGGAAGGGACTTGATGTGTTATCTGAAATGAGAAGAACAGATCAGCACACGTGGTGCTGGAACGAGTTTAAAGGGAAAATGTTAGCTAAGAAAAAGTGGGACAAAGAGGGCAGAAGACAGGAGAACAGGAGATGCAGCACACGGTGAACTTGTATGAGCGGTTGAACTTAAAAGAAGGAGATCTGGAAAGGTGAGGCAGAGAAACAGATGAAAAGATAAGCAGCAGATCTGATAGGATTCGGCTCGCCTCCACATTTGCAACGGCCACCTGAACAATATCAGAGTTGCAGGATACTGTACAAACATGCTGATACAAAAGGGTTTGAATGGCAGCTAAAGGGAACCGTCCTCACCTGTGACTCCTTTACCTGTAAACAATGTGTGTGCACTAAAGGTCTTGGAGTTTCTGGGCTCCCAACAGACCCTTGCATCCTTCATCCAGTGCTGCCCCTACCTTTTTTCGATCCTAAGTCACAGGGATAGCTGTCAAAAGATCTATGGGAAAAAGGTGACTGAACTTTACAAAACAGGAAAGAAGATATCTAAGGAACTGACAATGCCAGTCAACTTTAAGAAGTGAAAAGTGAGTGGTTTGGTTGAAACCAAACTAAGGTCATAAACATTTCTGCCACAACTGCCTGAAAAATCATCAGGTATGCAAAGAAAAACTCTCAAATAATTTCAGCTGTGATCCATTACTGACAAACTGTGGTGTGGATGTCTCAAGATGTAGAATGAGGAGGCACCTGAAGAAAAAATGGGCTGCATGGTCGAGTCGCCAGAAGAAAGACTTTTTTGTGCAAATGCCACCAAATATCTCGCTTACAATACACCGAACAGCACAGAGACAAGACCATCATTTGGAGTGATGAGACCAAGACTAGACTTTTTTCACAACCACAAAAGCTACATTTGGGTAGAAGTCAACAAAGCCTCTGATGTGAAACATGGAGATGGATCTCTGATGGCTTGGGGATAAACAAGACATGTGTAAACACAATCAACAACAACAAAGATTTGCAACAGTAATCATGTCAAACATTGGATAACTAGACATCAGAAAATTGACTGCTTGAAAGGGAGTGGGAGAAAGCGAACTTATATAATCCCACCCCGACTTGACCATACCATTTACTTTACATTAGATATCAACCGGTTCATAACTAATAATCAGGTATTTGTTCTGTTCTGACAGTAATACAGGTAATTGTAAGCCAGCCAAAAGTAAGCCAGACTGCTTTGCACGTTAGTACAACGTTATTTTAGACTTGATTGCTTATGCAAATATAATAACTGAGTATAATGAATAATGATTTTCTCTCTTTTTTTAAAATAATAACAGTAATTAAAGAAAAAAAGGAAAGAATTAACAAAGACAAAATAAAACAAAAAGATCAAAATCATTAAATATCAAGTAGATGCTGACTATTTTCATCAGACAAGTCGTTTCTTCAGATCAAGTATAGAAAGAGGCAACAATAAATCATTTATGTCTGAAAGATAATTTATTTTAATCAGATAGAGAAAATATAGAAATCAATAAGTGTTGGTTGTTTCATTAGTGGGTCCTTTGACATTAATCACATTTCAGGGAACTATGTCAAGTGATTTGATCAAAGCCTTTGACCAAGACGGTATTCCTGCGTTCTGCTGTCTGATTAACAGCCGTCCTTCAGGTTAGAACAGAGTTTACAAAGTTCTCCTCGTTGTTATGACTGCAGACTTTGTTTAGGTCCATTGTCCTTCAGCTGGTATCACAGCAAGTAAATTGAGTTCCAGTTGTCTGCAGGGCAGAAATCACTGCTGAAAATCAGGTCAAAGTTGATCTAAGAGTTAGTGGTAAATCCCGGGCGCCATATTTTCTGGAAATCATTTTTGATTCTTATTTCGCTTCAAATAAAGGCTCAGACGTCCGTGACCACACACTTCTCAAAGTCTTTCATGTTGGTGATGACCATTGCCCAGGTCAGGTCCGGTGGACCAATTGGTTTTACATAGATCCTGAAATTCAGCACCCATGTGCTCTGGATCTGTGTTTTCCGCTTCAGGAGTTGGGCATGCTTAGCCAGCAATGCGTTATGGATCGATAAATGATGATTAATGAAAATCTGCGATCCTCTTAGCAGTTTTCTTTGCTTCATTAGAGCAATTTTGTGCTTTTGATTCACAAACCTGATGAAGATTGCTGGTTTATCTGACTCCTTTCTCCTGGGAAGCGGGTGGCAGATCTCGATATTATTCAAATCCAAGGAAATCCATTTGGAAGTGAGGAATGATCCGACTTGAGATTCAACGGTTTCGGCTGTTGCCATAGCGGCTGCGATAGCATCCGTGCTAACGTTAGCTGCACCAGACTTGGCTCTTGGTTTGAGTTGAAATCTCGTTAGAATGATATTATTCATTCTTAGTTGTTGATCCACGTCGTTCTGTCTTCTATCCATGAGGTCAAGCCGATTATCCTGTTGTTCATTTCGTACTTTATCTTGTCGGAATTCCTGCACAAGTGCCAGCAGAGGTGTTAGCTTAGCCTCCAATGCCAACAGTGGAGTTAGCTTGGCCTCCAATGCTAGCAATGGAGTTAGCTTAGCCTCCATAGCCAGCAATGGAGTTAGCTTGGCTTGGATGTCTGCTTGTTTGGCTTGGATATCTGCCAATACCGCTTTAAGTTCTGCCAGTTCAGCCTTAGGTGCCATGTTCAGCTCTCTCTGTAGCAGAATATCTGCTGTTTAATATAAACAATATATTAAAAAAAAAAAAAAACAAATGCACAAATGACACTGAGTGATCTTTCGTTCTTTCTGCAGCCAACATATTAAGAAGCTGCTCGGCTGTTCCGTTTGTACTCGGGAGCTGAAGGACTCCGTTCAGTTTGTGTGCGGACACCAGTTATGCAGACGATGTCTGAGTTCAGGTTTGGAGCACTCGGACTCTCCAGGAGAAAACCACTGTCCAGAGTGTGTAAATAAATTACTGAAGGCCACAGATGAAAATGCAGGTAAAGTCATTTAACTGTTTTTGGATCCATGCTGAAAATACTTAGAACATTTCTGTTCCTGAAAAATGGATAATGTACAACAAGGTAAGCACAGAAAACACCAAAAGTCAATGGTAGTTCACTAAACTATCATCTTATTTTCCAACATTTCTCGTAGATATTTTACATTTGAGTCCACAGAACCAAACAGAACAAAAAACAACCAAATATTAAAAAAACTACGACATTTTTTTTTCAGGAAACATCTTGGAATCAAAGAAGATCTTGAAAAAAGCAATGAGAAATGAGTTTACTGAAACATCAGAGGGCAACGGCGACCATCCCAGTAACTTGAACAGCATCTTCACACAACTTCACATTATCACTGGAGAAAGTCTGGAACCAGAGAGAGAACATGAGTACAGACTCCTGAAAGCCAAACGCAGAAAACGATCCGGGTCTGATTGTTGTGTTGATCTGAAGGACATCTTCAAAGTCCTTCCTGACCAGGAGAAACCCAACAGGACCGTCCTGATGAAGGGAGTCTCAGGCATCGGGAAGTCCTTTGCTGTGCAGAAGTTCATTCTAGATTGGGCAGAAGAACGTGAAAACCAAGATTTTGATTTTGTTTTCGTTCTTGCATTTCGGAAGTTGAACTTGAGCAGAGGAGAGAAGAGCTTCCTGGATTTCTTGAGTGAGTTTCACCCGGCGCTGCCTCACCTCAGAGATTTAGTGGGTTTTGACAAAACCAAGATCCTGGTGATCCTTGATGGCTTTGATGAAAGCAGACTTCAGCTGGACTTTGACAACTCCAGAACCATAACATCTGTCAGTGAAAGAACATCTGTGGAGAATCTGCTTGTAAACCTCATTAAGGGAAACATTCTTCCAGATGCAAACATCTGGATAACTTCTCGTCCTGCAGCAGCCAATCAAATTCCAGCAAAGTATGTGAACGTGGTGACAGAGATTAGAGGATTTAACGATACACAGAAAGCTGAATACTTCAGGAAGAGACTGAGTCCAGACTCGAGTCTCGCTGACAGAGTCATCTCACACATTCAGTCCTCACAGACTCTTGACATGATGTGCCAGATCCCCATCTTCTGCTGGATTTCTGCCATCTTGTTTCAAGAAGTTTTTAGAGAAGAAGGCAATACAGAAAACCCTAAAACTCTGACTGAGATGATGGCCCACTTCCTGTTTGTCCAGACGAAACGTCAAAGCCGAAAATATGAGAAGAAGAGTGAGACAAACAAAGAGAAACTTCTGGAAAGTCACAGAGATTTCCTCCTGAAACTCGGAAAACTTGCATTTGTTCAGCTTCAGGAGAGCAAACTCCTCTTCTACGAGGAAGACTTGAAAGAATGTGGGATTGACGTAGAAGTAGCATCTGTCTACTCTGGATTTTGCAACACAGTTCTCCGAAAAGAAGAAATCTTCTTCCAGAAAAAGATCTTCTTCTTTGTGCATCTTACCATCCAGGAGTTCTTTGCAGCTCTTTATGTCTATGAATGTCTTGCGACCAACACCACTGGAGATCTTTGCAGTTTTCTTGATCTGAAGGAAGAACATTCTACACTTGACCTTCTAAAAAAGACAGTGGACAAAGTGATGGAGAAGAAGAATGGTCACCTGGAATTTTTCCTGAGATTCCTCCTGGGCCTGACAGTGGAATCCAACAAGAGAATCCTCAACGGTCTGCTGACCCCACTGGATCCAAAGCAAGAAACGGACAAGAAAATCTTGACATACCTCAGATCCATCCGTAGAAAGACCCTGTCTCCAGACAGTTGCATCAACATTTTCCAAACCATGGTGGAAATGAGAGATTACAAAGTCAAAGACGAGATTCAGGAATACCTGAGGCTGTCCGGTCATTCAGAAACAGAGCTGACTCCTCTTCACTGCTCTGCTCTGGCCTTCATGCTGCTGGTCTCCAAGAATGAACTAGAGGAACTGAATCTGAAGAGTTACAAGACGTCAGAGGAAGGCAGAAGGAGGCTGATACCAGCTGTGAGGAGCAGCAGGAGAGCTGTGTAAGTTCATATTAGTGCCAGGAATGGGCAACTCCCGACCTTCTGGAACATCATCAGAACATTTGTTGTATCAACGTTTGATGTTTTTATGAAATGCTGTAAGCTGAAGCATGACACCGTGGTTTATAGGATCTAATTTCTTTAAAAACGATGTCAAAATGTGATTATTTTTATTTTGATTGTTTTAAATAAATTCAACCTTTTATTAGGAAAACATTTGTATCTAAATGAAAGTGAAAGTTTTTTTCTTTGTTTAACATTCATTTATGTTTTTTTAGTATTCTAGGGAGTGATGTTCAATCCACGGATAACAGCGGGATGTCTTTAAAGAGGGACAGATCTATGGATAGAGCAACACACTTTGGAGATGATGGAATAGAAAGGTAAGTGTAAACTTCATCCAAAACAATGAGGAGATGTTTAAATTCTTTGGTTTAGTGTTTTGTTTTATGAGCTTGGAAATAACATCGGAAATAAAAATATTAGTATAATATAAGTAAAACCATCAAGTAGTTTTCTTAGAAGAAAAACTGAAGTTCAATTTACGAAATTGATTTCTGAAAAATACTTAATTTGTTTTAAACCTATAAAAAAATAAAGAGAGAAAAAATGAAGAATACAAAATTAGAGTACAAAAAATATGATATATATAAATTTAAGAGTTACAACATTTTGTGGTTTCTTTTTAACCAAACACAATTTGTGCAGCAAATTCACGTCAGACGTCTTTGGACGCACGTCAAATGTCAAATTCGCTGCTCGACACCTGTCCAAAAATCCATCCACAAGCTTGTGGGAGGAGCTATCACCAAATATTTTTAGCCTGATCGCTACATGGAGCGGTGTCTGTTTATCTCATTACTATGCATGGAAGACACAGATGGTGTTTAGAGATCAGGTTTATTTATTTTATCTCCAGACAGTTGCATCAACATCCAAGAAAGAATTAAAGGAACTGAATCTGAAGAGTTACAAGACACCAGAGGACGACAGGAGGCTGATACCAGCTGTAAGGAGTAGCAGGAGAGCTGTGTAAGTTCATATCTGTGACACTAGACCCTTTCACTTTTCAGTTGTATTTGTCTCTCTTCTTTGTCCCTGAAAATCATTGAGTGTGTTCTGGGTTTTAAGCCAACTTTAACGTCCCAGATTCGGACATCTAATCATCAATTTTACTGCTGCCAACGCACCTTTTCATGTCAAGATATGTAATATTTTTTGACTTGAAATGTGACGAAGTGTAAATCTAAATCTAAAATGTAAATCTTGAGTTTTCTGTGAAAATAACTGTGTTTAACCGAAAATAACTGTGATGAGTTCTGTAACGCTTCATTTTTTGTTTATGTTTGTATTATGTTGCAGTTGGAGTATGAAAAAGCACTTTACCTTAAAAATTAAGTATAAATAATGTTGATTGTTGAAAAAAAGTAAGCTCTGCATGAAGGATTAAAAAAAATGTTTTCGTACTTTATACCAAATCAATACTGTACTTTTTAAGTATCAAAAAAGTGTCAAAGTTTGCAAGAACTTTGTTTAGGGGAGTTAGCATGCTATTCTGGTAGCAAAGTTGTGCAATCCTTAGATAGTTTAGTACAAACTTTGTATTATTTCTATCTATTATTCTAAAATTTTTAGATGTTTCTTTCAAACACTGAAGTAAACTGTGCAATGTCTGACTTCTTGATAAGCTATTTAATGATTCACATCTCCCTAAGGGATTAATAAAGTCGTATTTTAACCAACAAAATGTGTGCTGAGTGGAATATGGACTGATCAATATCCACCCATCCGGGGCAGCCATGGTGTAGCGGTTGGGCGGTTGACCTCTGATCGGAAGATTGCAGGTTTGATGTATCAAAGACACTGAACCCCACATTGCCTCTAATGGAAGGTTGGTACCAGTGATTGGAGCCGCCATCAGTGTGTGAATGTGACTGTAAAGCGCTTTGGGCCTTTAAGGAAGATAGAAAAGCGCTATACAAGTATATGCCATTTACTATCTGTTGCGTTTTGTTGCCTCTTTTAAACTGAAGGTTTTTAGGTCTGTAATCATTTTACTTTCTCAGGTTTATAATAATTGGTGATTTTATGTCATTGTTTTTATTGGTTTTTAAACTTGTTTTGTCATTTATTTTTTATATCTATATTCTAAGTTTTTCATGTTTGCTTCTTTGGACCTAAACTCTGTTAAAAAAAATACATATACACACAAATTCAAAACAGGAACATGCTGCATAACAAAGAAACTGAACCTGGAAATGAATAAAATGTGTGCTTTTCAGCATGAACAAATCAGATTGTGTTTTCTTTGTTTTTGTGTCATTTTATCAGAGGTGGACGCCTGGCATCATTTTTGTCATCATATTGATGTGTGTTTTGGTGTGAGGTCCTGTGTTGCAGAGATTCTCAGCATGAACTTGTGTCTTAAGTGGGCCGGTACTGCCGGTACTCGGTACCCTAGATATGTGACGTTCTTTTGTCCTTTCTCCCCTGAGTTTTACATGTTCCCATAAAAGCTCAAACAAGTTTTTCACTTTAACTTCAGATGTAAATATCACAGGAGTTGTGAACATCCATTCACGGAGAAGCTCCATGAAAAAGAGAAGAGGTGCGCGCACAAAAAAGTGTGTTTTATAAAAAGTGTAGTGAGATTTTGTCGCTCTTGCTTGATTTTTGTCAGTAAGAAACTGGACCAAATGTTTTTTTTTTTTTTTAGGTTGCTTGGTTGGTTTAGCTGTTCCATTTATAAGATCATTCAAAACACACACACACACACACACACACACACACACACACACACACTTTATGCATAAACTTGCTGCATTTGCTGGCAGAGAAATATTTACAATGAATCCATATGAGACTTTAACATCTTCTCCACACATGTGAAATGAAGCTAGAATTGAGATTTTATTAATAATTCAAACTCAGGGTTAAGTCAGACTGACTAAATTGTTTGTTTCAGTCTGAATACACAAATTTGTTTTAGACAGATGGAGTTTGGTCTGTATTCAGACTGGCTCTACGGGAGATTTCTGTTTCAGACCAAAGCTCGTCTCCATATAACTCATTAATGACAACCGCACACGTTTCTTAGACTCTCCAGCAGAACACAATAACATACTATGTGTACATTTTAACTTGTTAAACTGTGCTGCCCGCAGTGGGTTTGTTCTGCACTGTAGTCCTTTCCTACCCTGCTGTGTTAACAATCTATGGCGTCACATCTCTGCCATCAATCGTAGGGCGCATATTTTATAACTGAGTGCGCAGAGAACTCACCACGCATGCTCAGTTAGAGCGAAAAAAAAACGGAGCGGTCAGAGCTCTGCACGCCCACTCAGTCTTTTTTTCGCCCTAACTGAGCGGCAGCGCAGAAGTCTCACCAGAACTGTCACTCAGTTTTTCTTTGCGCCCGCTCAGTTTCAGGGGGCATTTTTGTCACTCAGGGGGCTGTAACCTTTCTGGTTGATCTGATTGGCCGAAATTTCTGGTCAAATCCGTGAGGCAGCGGGGCGGATGAAACGTGGATTAAAACGTTAAGGAAGGACTAAGAACAAGATGGTGTAGCAGGTTTTTTTTGTGCTTTAAGTTGACTCATGTAAATCACTTTATTAGGTAAATCTACATGTAGATTTTAGTTCCGGCGGCCAGATCGGGGAAAACTGAAACTGATGAAAGCTGATATAACATTACAATAACGGCATGATAGGACATGCAGGACAGGTGCGTTTACCTGTTCGACAGGTACTTTCTTTTGTTTTTTTAACTTATGTATAAAACAAAACTGCAGCTGCAAGACGTTTCTCAGTCTTTCATACAACTGCTTTAACAGAAAGAATATACTCTATGATATGTTTCACATCATTTACAGAAATACAGTTGTGCAAACAAACCAGAAACTTCAAAAAAAAAATCTTTGTATTCAATGTCTCGGTGAAGAAATGTTTGAATTTATCTTTTTTTGTGATAAAAAATAATAAAATGCAACAGTTACAGGATCTCTGGGAGCAGAAGTTGAGGGTTCAACTTCATGCTTCATGCGTCTAACAAGTCACATTTTAAACGTTTTTTTCTGAGTTTAGATCATTAAAAATGAAATGAAATTTTCTCCAGATTCATCTGGACTGTCAATTAAAACAGAACAATATCAGATGTTTTTCTCTATGTTCAGTTTTCAAAGGTGAACTTAAGGGGAGTGATGGATGAAGCTTCATGAAACACTGAAACCTTTCATTCAGTTTGTTTACTCAATTGCAATGCCTCTTGAAGCTTGGTTTGCACCAGCAGTGTGGCATGTGCAGTATGTTTCTGAACACGTGTGCAGAATACTGACCAGAAACCCCAAAGTTAAAATGGGAAACACCTGTGAAAGTGATAGAAAATAAGAGATCAGTTCATGATAACTCTGCGTTTACACAGTAGAAATGACAAGAAAACTAAAACACCAGCAATAAAATGGAGCCTGATTGGTGTCTAACACTGAACCACGTCATGGTTCAGTCACGTGGTCCAGACGGGCAGTGAATCATCAGCTGTGGTTGTTCAGCTCCTCCCTCCCCCCAAATGAAGCGGGCGGGAAGCATGTTTTCGCGCCTCGCGGACGCTCCTGTTCTCCTTCACTGCAGTGATCAGTTACTGTCAGTAAAGGAGAAGAGTCTGGATCCTCTAACACATAAGGAACAAGAAAGCAGCAGATTACCTTCAGTAAGTTCTAGTTTTTATCAAAGTGTTTTGTAAACTACAGTGAGATCAGATTTGAATCAAAAGTGAAACTTAAAACAGTTAAAGAAAAGATGAAAGATCTTTGTCTCCACGTGTCTCAGACATAAACCAGCATAAAGGTTTTAGTGTTTTAGATTTGACAGCTTTATTCATGATTGAACGTTCAGGTTTATGATTGAATGTTGGTCTTTTCTATTCTCTGATTTTTGCTCTTTTTCTTTTCTGTTTAAATAAAGTAGATTAATAAATGAATAAAAACACTTTCTAAATGACATGACGGAAACCTGCCAGAAATTCAATGTTTGTGGAACATCTGCAGTCAGAAGATTTTTGTCTTTATTCATCAGCAGACAAAGAACTTCATGTTCAGACAAGAAAGTTTAGAAACCGGATCTGCTGACTAGAATGAAGCCAAAGATCAGTTTTATTTCCCTTTTTGGTGCTTTTTTCTCCCGCTTTTACACATCAGGGAGAAAAACCTCTTTTTACAGAAAATATATTTTACGTTTATGCATAATAAGCAGGATGTCCAGACTTTATCTGGATTCTTTAAAAACATTTACACTTTGAATTATGTTCTTTAAAATAGTTTAAATAAAAAGTAAAATAAACTTTAAGATCAAAAACGCAGAAAAGAGGAACCAGTTTGGAAATAGTTTGTGAAAGATTTATTTTAAGGAAGTCAAATGTGGAAGTTTGTAAGTTTCAAAACAAAATGGTTTGGTGTGAATTTTTTACGTTTTGAATTAATCATTTTTAAGTTTGAAGTAAAAAAAAAACTGTTTTTGTGTTGAATAAATCTTCAACTACATCACACAAACTTCCTGTTTTTGTAGCAGAAATGGCTGATGGGAAAAAGAGGAAAAGACCTTCAAGGACAAACCTGCAGCCTGACGCCTCTGAAGCCTCCATGAGGTGAGATCTACAGAACAGAACCAGAACCAGAAACCAGCAGGAACCCTCTGAAGCTGCAGAACCTTCTGGAACATCATCAGAACATTTGTTGTATCAACGTTTGATGTTTTTATGAAGTTTGTAGTTTCAAATGCTGTAAACTGAACGATGATGTAGTTTTTAGGTTCTGGTTTTCTTAGAGTTTGTTTTCAAAATGTGATTATTTTTATTTTGCTTGTTTTAAATAAATCCAAACTTTTATTAGCAAAACATTTGTGTCTAAATGAATTTGAAAGTTTTTATTCTTTGTTTACATTCATTTATGACTGAATCTGTTTTCTTAGTATTCTGGGGAGTGAAGTTCAATCCGAGGATAACAGCGGGATGTCTTTAAAGAGTGACAGATCCAAATATATGCCACCACACTTTAGAGATGATGGAATAGAAAGGTGAGTGTAAACTTTATCAAAAACACAGTAGAGACGTTTAAATTCTCTTGTTGGTTTTTTTAAATGAAATTCAGTTTTCTTCTGGAATTTTTTTATTCCAGAATTGAAGTGCTTTCAGAAATATTACTAAAAAGTAAAAAAAAATAAAAAATACTGGAATTTGATACTCATGCTACCACTAGGGGACACAATCCAGCGCTTTAATGTGTTTAGTTTATGGTTGGATGAAGTTATTTATTGACAAATTCCGAGGAGATTGTTGTGTCAGAGAAGTTGTAAACTTAAACTGTGTACTAATGTCCTCAGTACTCCACTAAAAGTACAGGAGTATCACTGCTCCGGTTAAAAGTACAGGAGTATCTAGTGTCCTGGATTTGAATGTAATTGTGACTCATGCTTATTACACTATAATATGAACATTTTCCAAAAATCTGTTTTCTGATGCTGAAACTGTAGATGATTTATAAACATAAATTCAGATCAACTTTTTTAAAATGCCAAATCATTCAAATGCAATGCATTGTGGTCTATATTTGCTAATCTAGTGACTTCTGGAAATTACTAGGGCACTTTTAGAATTGTAGATGCAGACAGTCTTAAAAAATGGCGAATTCCCTGAAGAATGCTCGAAATAGGAAGGGAATTTGAATACAACCATAGAGTAGAACTTTAGAGGAAGTGAATTTACCGTAAATGTGGTTTTCAAGCCAGGAATGCAGAAGTACAGATGGCGGTGGACATCTTCGCCCAATGACGGAACAGCTACAGCTGAAGTGATCAAGGAGACTGGGAGGAAGGGACTTGATGTGTTATCAGAAATGAGAAGAACAGATCAGCACACGTGGTGCTGGAACGAGTTTAAGAGGAAAATGTTAGCTAAGAAAAAGTGGGACAAAGAGGGCAGAAGACAGGAGAACAGGAGCTGCAGCACACGGTGAAGGTTTAGGGTGCAAAGGTCAAATAAGGGCAAATGAGAACTTGTATGAGCGGTTGAACTTAAAAGAAGGAGATCTGGAAAGGTGAGGCAGAGAAACAGATGAAAAGATAAGCAGCAGATCTGATAGGATTCGGCTCGCCTCCACATTTGCAACGGCCACCTGAACAATATCAGAGTTGCAGGATACTGTACAAACATGCTGATACAAAAGGGTTTGAATGGCAGCTAAAGGGAACCGTCTTCACCTGTGACTCATTTACCTGTAAACAATGTGTGTGCACTAAAGGTCTTGGAGTTTCTGGGCTCCCAACAGACCCTTTCATCCTTCATCCAGTGCTGCCCCTACCTTTTTGGATCCTAAGTCACAGGGATAGCTGTCAAAAGATCTATGGGAAAAAGGGTGACTGAACTTTACAAAACAGGAAAGAAGATATCTAAGGAACTGACAATGCCAGTCAACTTTAAGAAGTGAAAAGTGAGTGGTTCGGTTGAAACCAAACTAAGGTCACAAACATTTCTGCCACAACTGCCTGAAAAATCATCAGGTATGCAAAGAAAAACTCTCAAATAATTTCAGCTGTGATCCATGACTGACAAACTGTGGTGTGGATGTCTCAAGATGTAGAATGAGGAGGCACCTGAAGAAAAAATGGGCTGCTTGGTCGAGTCGCCAGAAGAAAGACTTTTTTGTGCAAATGCCACCAAATATCTCGCTTACAATATACCGAACAGCACAGAGACAAGACCATCATTTGGAGTGATGAGACCAAGACTAGACTTTTTTCACAACCACAAAAGCTACATTTGGGTAGAAGTCAACAAGGCCTCTGATGTGAAACATGGAGATGGATCTCTGATGGCTTGGGGATAAACAAGACATGTGTAACACAATCAACAACAACAAAGATTTGCAACAGTAATCACGTCAAACATTGGATAACTAGACATCAGAAAATTGACTGCTTGAAAGGGAGTGGGAGAAAGCGAACTTATATAATCCCACCCCGACTTGACCATACCATTTACTTTACATTAGATATCAACCGGTTCATAACTAATAATCAGGTATTTGTTCTGTTCTGACAGTAATACAGGTAATTGAACCTCCTTGAGTAACAATAAGCCAGACTGCTTTGCATGTTAGTACAACGTTATTTTAGACTTGATTGCTTATGCAAAAATAATAACTGAGTATAATGAATAATGATTTTCTCTTTTTTTAAAAATAATAACAGTAATTAAAGAAAAAAAGGAAAGAATTAACAAAGACAAAATAAAATAAAAAGATCAAAATCATTAAATATCAAGTAGATGCTGACTATTTTCATCAGACAAGTCGTTTCTTCAGATCAAGTATAGAAAGAGGCAACAATAAATCATTTATGTCTGAAAGATCATTTAGTTTAATCAGATAGAGAAAATATAGAAATCAATAAGTGTTGGTTGTTTCATTAGTAGGTCCTTTGACATTAATCACATTTCAGGGAACTATGTCAAGTGATTTGATTAAAGCCTTTGACCAAGACGGTATTCCTGCATTCTGCTGCCTGATTAACAGCCGTCCTTCAGGTTAGAACAGAGTTTATAAAGTTCTCCTCGTTGTTATGACTGCAGACTTTGTTTAGGTCCATTGTCCTTCAGCTGGTATCACAGCAAGTAAATTGAGTTCCAGTTGTCTGCAGGGCAGAAATCACTGCTGAAAATCAGGTCAAAGTTGATCTAAGAGTTAGTGGTAAATCCCGGGCGCCATATTTTCTGGAAATCATTTTTGATTCTTATTTCGCTTCAAATGAAGGCTCAGACGTCCGTGACCACACACTTCTCAAAGTCTTTCATGTTGGTGATGACCATTGCCCTGATCAGGTCCGGTGGACCAAGTGGTTTTACATAGATCCTGGAATTCAGCACCCATGTGCTCTGGATCTGTGTTTTCCGCTTCAGGAGTTGGGCATGCTTAGCCAGCAATGCGTTATGGATCGATAAATGATGATCAATGAAAATCTGCGATCCTCTTAGCAGTTTTCTTTGCTTCATTAGAGCAATTTTGTGCTTTTGATTCACAAACCTGATGAAGATCGCTGGTTTATCTGACTCCTTTCTCCTGGGAAGCGGGTGGCAGATCTCGATATTATTCAAATCCAAGGAAATCCCTTTGGAAGTGAATGATCTGACTTGAGATTCAAGGGTTTCGGCTGTTGCCATAGCGGCTGCGATAGCATCCGTGCTAACGTTAGCTGCACCAGACTTGGCTCTTGGTTTGAGTTGAAATCCCGTAAGAATGATATTATTCATTCTTAGTTGTTGATCCACGTCGTTCTGTCTTCTATCCATGAGGTCAAGCCGATTATCCTGTTGTTCATTTCGTACTTTTTCTTGTCGGAATTCCTGCACAAGTGCCAGCAGAGGTGTTAGCTTAGCCTCCAATGCCAACAGTGGAGTTAGCTTGGCCTCCAATGCTAGCAATGGAGTTAGCTTAGCCTCCATAGCCAGCAATGGAGTTAGCTTGGCTTGGATGTCTGCTTGTTTGGCTTGGATATCTGCCAATACCGCTTTAAGTTCTGCCAGTTCAGCCTTAGGTGCCATGTTCAGCTCTCTCTGTAGCAGAATATCTGCTGTTTAATATAAACAATATATTAAAAAAAAAAAACAAATGCACAAATGACACTGAGTGATCTTTCGTTCTTTCTGCAGCCAACATATTAAGAAGCTGCTCGGCTGTTCCGTTTGTACTCGGGAGCTGAAGGACTCCGTTCAGTTTGTGTGCGGACACCAGTTATGCAGACGATGTCTGAGTTCAGGTTTGGAGCACTCGGACTCTCCAGGAGAAAACCACTGTCCAGAGTGTGTAAATAAATTACTGAAGGCCACAGATGAAAATGCAGGTAAAGTCATTTAGCTGTTTTTGGATTCATGCTGAAAATATTTAGAACATTTCTGTGCCTGAAAAATGGATAATGTACAACAAGGTAAGCACAGGAAACACCAAAAGTCAATGGTAGTTCACTAAACTATCATCTTATTTTCCAAGATTTCTCGTAGATATTTTACATTTGAGTCCACAGAACCAAACAGAACAAAAAACAACCAAATATTAAAAAAACTACTACTTTTTTTTTCAGGAAACATCTTGGAATCAAAGACGATCTTGAAAAAAGCAATGAGAAATGAGTTTACTGAAACATCAGAGGGCAACGGCGACCATCCCAGTAACTTGAACAGCATCTTCACACAACTTCACATTATCACTGGAGAAAGTCTGGAACCAGAGAGAGAACATGAGTACAGACTCCTGAAAGCCAAACGCAGAAAACGATCCGGGTCTGATTGTTGTGTTGATCTGAAGGACATCTTCAAAGTCCTTCCTGACCAGGAGAAACCCAACAGGACCGTCCTGATGAAGGGAGTCTCAGGCATCGGGAAGTCCTTTGCTGTGCAGAAGTTCATTCTAGATTGGGCAGAAGAACGTGAAAACCAAGATTTTGATTTTGTTTTCGTTCTTGCATTTCGAAAGTTGAACTTGAGCAGAGGAGAGAAGAGCTTCCTGGATTTCTTGAGTGAGTTTCACCCGGCGCTGCCTCACCTCAGAGATTTAGTGGGTTTTGACAAAACCAAGATCCTGGTGATCCTTGATGGCTTTGATGAAAGCAGACTTCAACTGGACTTTGACAACTCCAGAACCATAACATCTGTCAGTGAAAGAACATCTGTGGAGAATCTGCTTGTAAACCTCATTAAGGGTAACATTCTTCCAGATGCAAACATCTGGATAACTTCTCGTCCTGCAGCAGCCAATCAAATTCCAGCAAAGTATGTGAACGTGGTGACAGAGATTAGAGGATTTAACGATACACAGAAAGCTGAATACTTCAGGAAGAGACTGAGTCCAGACTCGAGTCTCGCTGACAGAGTCATCTCACACATTCAGTCCTCACAGACTCTTGACATGATGTGCCAGATCCCCATCTTCTGCTGGATTTCTGCCATCTTGTTTCAAGAAGTTTTTAGAGAAGAAGGCAATACAGAAAACCCTAAAACTCTGACTGAGATGATGGCACACTTCCTGTTTGTCCAGACGAAACGTCAAAGCAGAAAATATGAGAAGAAGAGTGAGACAAACAAAGAGAAACTTCTGGAAAGTCACAGAGATTTCCTCCTGAAACTCGGAAAACTTGCATTTGTTCAGCTTCAGGAGAGCAAACTCGTCTTCTACGAGGAAGACTTGAAAGAATGTGGGATTGACGTAGAAGTAGCATCTGTCTACTCTGGATTTTGCAACACAGTTCTCCGAAAAGAAGAAATCTTCTTCCAGAAAAAGATCTTCTTCTTTGTGCATCTTACCATCCAGGAGTTCTTTGCAGCTCTTTATGTCTATGAATGTCTTGCGACCAACACCACTGGAGATCTTTGCAGTTTTCTTGATCTGAAGGAAGAACATTCTACACTTGACCTTCTAAAAAAGACAGTGGACAAAGTGATGGAGAAGAAGAATGGTCACCTGGAATTTTTCCTGAGATTCCTCCTGGGCCTGACAGTGGAATCCAACAAGAGAATCCTCAACGGTCTGCTGACCCCACTGGATCCAAAGCAAGAAACGGACAAGAAAATCTTGACGTACCTCAGGTCCATCCGAAGAAAGACCCTGTCTCCAGACAGTTGCATCAACATTTTCCAAACCATGGTGGAAATGAGAGATTACAAAGTCAAAGACGAGATTCAGGAATACCTGAGGCTGTCCGGTCATTCAGAAACAGAGCTGACTCCTCTTCACTGCTCTGCTCTGGCCTTCATGCTGCTGGTCTCCAAGAATGAATTAGAGGAACTGAATCTGAAGAGTTACAAGACGTCAGAGGAAGGCAGAAGGAGGCTGATACCAGCTGTGAGGAGCAGCAGGAGAGCTGTGTAAGTTCATATCAGTGCCAGGAATGGGCAACTCCCGACCTCAAGGGCCGGTGTGTCTGGATGATTTCCAGATATCTAAGTCCTACTCTTGATTGATTACCTGGTTTAGGCATTTCTGGCCAATTAGAACATGCCAGAGCATGAAATGTTGGCAAACATGTAGGAATGCAGCCCTCATGGTCTGGAGTTGCCGATCCCTGTTAAGACCTTTTCATGCGGCGGATACTTTAACCACCAAGCTGTGTTTATCGCTCCTCTTTGTCCCTTAAATTCATTGAGATATTTGATTGTAGCATTTTCAGTCTTTACTGTGAAAATGAATTGTTTGTCCACTACATCTTACTGGTCTTACCATAACCACCTCTTTTGGTTTCCCAAAGCTGTGTGAATTGATGCACATGAGCCCCAATTTGACACCCTCACAGTGTCAGCAAGAATTGGTAACTAGAGGGAGCTCAGATGGGCTTTTCCGTAGATTAGCTACATGGTAGAGGCTTCCGTTTCAAGTTTGACATTTGCATGTCAGTTGTCATAAAGATGGTTGATAGGATAATATAATAGGAAGTCTTACCTAAAAAGGACACATTTCCAAGTTTCTACTTCATTTCTTGCTTAAGATGTGACAGATTGTAAATCTCTAACCATTGATAACTGACCGTTTCTCCTAATGCTTTTAGGCTTGCTGAATGCAAAGTGACCACAGAATGGGTTGAGTACCTGACATCTGCTCTAAAGTTCTCCAGCTCAGCCCTGAGAGATCTGGATCTGAGCAACAATGATCTGAGAGATTCAGGAGTCAAGCAGTTGTGTGACGGACTGGAGAATCCCAACTGCAGACTACAGATACTGAGGTACTGACCCAAAGTTTGGCTGATAAAAAAGAGTGAAGACATAACTGTCAAACATGAACCAGATCAATAGAATCAATTGAAATGCTAAAACCTTATTCTAAAATAAATGCTAAACTAATCAGAGCTCTCTGTCATGGTATAGTTGGAACACTGCTACCATGGATCCAATGTAAAAGAACTAGTTCTCTGATTGATGTTCTCTTACCTGATTTTGTGGGATCTTAATTGTCAGCAAAGGTATGTTGTAGAAATTCTTGGTATGGTTCAGATCGTCATTGTATCTTAGGATCACTGGCGTTTCATGGACGTAGTACAACGGTCTACTTCTTAAAAACTATTAGGGATAATTGTTAGTATTGGAACCAGTTCCTGGGTAGGGTGCCTCTTCATCCCATTAGATGTTACCACATGTTTCCTCAGGTTGTCCGGTTGTCTCGTCACTGAGACGGGCTGTCAGTACCTGGTTTCGGCTCTGAAGTTGAACCCGTCCCATCTGACGGAGCTGGACCTGAGCTACAACCATCCAGGAGAGTTTGGAGCAAAGCAGCTGTGTGAGCTAAAGGACGATCCAGACGTCAAGCTGAGCAAATTAAAGTAATTCAACAAGAAGATAACAAAATAAAAGCATAGACGAATTTCCAGATCTAAAGTATTTGTTACACATTCTCTGCAGTCTTGATCATGGTGGAACTCACAGGATGAAAGCTGGCTTTAAAAAATGTAAGTTTTTCAAGAGAAATGTGTGGAACCACAAATCAGTATCAGCAGCTCAAACTGACATCTACTGACGAGTCAAACTGAACGAGTTTGTTTCTCCAGATGCCTGCACACTTACATTGGACCCAAAGACGACACCCAACACCCTGCACCTCTCTGAAGAAAACAGACGAGTGACTTGGGATCGGGTCGACAAAAAGCCATCTCCTCGTCATAACGAAGAACCTGATTACCAACAGGTGTTGTGTGAGCAGCGGCTGACGGGGCGCTGTTACTGGGAGGTGGAGGCTGTTGGCTCTTTTAGCATTGGGGTCATAAGGAGGGACGCCAGTGTGAGACAGGAAACGGAAGTCAGGATGGGCACCAACAAAACGTCCTTTTGTTTGGTCTGGGCAGATGATGGTTTCTATTCTTTGCATGACAACAACAGAGTAGATCTGCCTGCTTTTGGACGGCGCACCAACCATGTTGGGGTGTATCTAGATCAGTCAGCTGGTTCTCTGTCTTTCTACAGGATTACCTCTAATAATCTCATACATCTCCATACCTTTCAAATACCTCCCAGCGAGCCTCTCTGTGCTGCTGCTGGGCTTGATCTTCAGGCCTCTGTGCTGTTCTGTCCTTAAATGAAGTTAATCAGTAACAGCTTGAACTGCTTTCATGCAGGACATGTCAAACAGAGAGCTGTGACAGATCATTACAGTCTTAGTTGGCTGAAACTGTTGGTGACAAGATCTAAACATAACGCTGAAGGGAATTTCCGTAATGGTTTTGAAGTGTGGGTTTGTGTGTTATTTTTTTTGACGAGGTATTTTTTTTAATGTTCCTTTGATGTTTTCGATTCTTTGATTTCAGCAAAATGCTTTCTTTTCTTTACGGGTAATGACTTCTGGTATTATTTGTGCAGTTTAGCTTTAGATGCGTTTTTGTCGTGTCATTTTCATGTAACTTTTTTTTCATTTAACTTTTTTTTAACATGTATTTGCTGTTTGTCTTGGTGTAGACAGTAGTTGCTTGTGGTCTGTCTGCGACTTTCTAACTTCAGTCTGTTTTTATCTTCAAAACACACTTTGACAATGAAACCGTGATGCTCAAAGATGAGCAATAACGGCTAAAATAGACAGTTAATGTTTGTAGTTACACTTCGGTGTTTTCCATTAGCCAGTACATTTTAGATACATTTTAAAATATGAAATCATTTTATGCAAGTTTACAAGGTTGGCCCTTAAAATTGGCGGTGCTGCCGTTTTTCATGAATGCGTGCTGTAAAAGTCTTTTTTCACATTTGTTGTTGCAGTTAAAGAGTTTTTTTTAAAGAACAGTCGTGTAAAATCTAGAAACGTTTCATTCCTCGTATGCAGCTGAGTCAGTCCGTTCAAATTTTCAGTTTAAGACCATCTTGTGTTTTCATCCACTATGAATTTGTGGAAGCATCTAGACCTCTGGCCCTCTTCAGAGGAGGGACCATAACCGCGGGGATGATAGATCAGAGGTACAGTTCCGTCTTTTTTCTTACGCTGCCTAAAATGATGTTGGAATAAAAGATCAATTTGAAAGTCTTCGTCTCACCAGCAGGCAGGTTTAGTGAAATTTAACTGTTTTTGGCGTCTTAATGAAGGCTTTATGTCAAATGTTTGTTTTTTTGTAGTTACTGTACGTTAATCATGTTGTGTGTTTTTGTTTATTGTTAGCAGGTTGGGCAGCTAAGTTTTCCAGTTTTTTACCAGTTTTTGGTTTCTTTTTTTTATCAATCAGAACATTTTCATTTGTACTTGATTAAATGATTGTACTTTTGTTTACTTATAATTTAGGTTCATAATACAGGTAAACCAAGAGACTTGAGTAAAGACCGACAGCAGTACTTAGAAAATATGCAGCTAACATAGAGCATCTTATATGATGTCTTTTAGTATTGTTATTTGGTGCTGTCTTCCAGAAAATGCAGCTTTCAAGTTTACCAAAGATTTATTCAGAAAAACTCATTTATGGTGTTCGACAAAATTGGTGTCTAGAAACTTTTATTGTTTGTTTTTTATACACTTTTTTACAAATTGTTAACCATTTTGTATTTTGTAATTTGATGTTTGGCATGTTTTTGTATGGAGACAAACTTCTTTTGATTGTGTTGTACGCAGAATATTATTGCTTTGATTGTTTGAAATAAATCATTTTTAATCTAATCTAATATTGTCGTTACTTGTGACAGTTTTGACATTGCTAAGGGGAAACAAGCCAACATAGAACTGACTGTGACATTGTTGCTGTCTTTGACATAAAACAGTGATGGATGATGGGTATTTTTTAAGTTAAACATTACTTAAGACGTTCAATTTTTTATTTTTTTAACCTTTCTCATAAAGATAAATAACGTATTACAGTGTCTGCAGCAGTGAATATGTTACATGACATTTTGTCAAAAACATTGTAAAGTTGAAAGTGGTGGAACAGTACTGCATAACAACTCATTTTAATGCCTGAAAATACAGTATTTATCTCAAAAACTAATTAAAAAAAGATGTTAAATCAAAAGGGATTGAGATACTTGCAGCTTTTCCCTCTGACTTAATAACTTGTATTTTTCAAGAGACTTAAACTTTGAGCTCGATGTGGGTTTCAATGCTGGTGTCCACCTGTTACACAGAGATCTCATTTGTGGGAAAGTAAGTATATGAGTGTAGTTGTTGTGTCATATATATACTGTACATGTACGGTAACAGAGCCAAAAACAAGTATGGGGTAACATATCTGCCAAAACGAAACAAATGCATAGAGACCAAATTAATCTGTGCACGGTTTAGCAAAACATTTGAAAACAACATTTAGTTTTGAGAACAGTCAGGCCCAGTTGACCGGTTTACACATGTACATGTACATGTTTTTATTTTCTTACCATGACTTTCTTAATGTTCTGTAAATGTAGATCATTAATATATGGACACCAGCCTTCATGTGGCAGCAGTGACGTCATAAACTTTTACACTCAACTTTCTTTTCTCTTCCTTCACCGTCTGCTGAAACTGTTTAGTTTTAATGGTAGAAATGTTAGACTAAAGCAGAATAAATGCAGAGTATTCCAGCCACTCACCAATAGAAATGCTCTTCTCTGCTTTCCAAACATCCTTGATGGTGATGTTTCAGCTGCTGTGATCCCCAAATCATCGACTCATTTGAGACGCTTCCTGGCGTTGTCTCCCTCACTGGACTCATTTTCCTCCATCGGTCTCCTCTTGCTGTCTGCTGCTCTCTGTTCCTCATTCTCTGTCCGATCTAGTACATCTGTAAACAAAGTAGAACATCACATTTATTTTATCTTATGGTCCGGGTGTATACTCGATTCTGATTGGCTGCCGGGTGTGGATTAAAAAGTGACACATCTAGAAAAGAAGTTCCGTTCACATGGCACAAGTGTTCCACAGGCCTCTTCAAAGCAAACTTTTCTTCATGATGTGGACAAAACTAAAAATGACTAAAAATCGATTGAATCTTTATTTGTTTCGTAAGTGACCCCTTGGAAGTGTGCATTTTTAAAATGAATGCACTTTGCGGAAGCAACCGTCCTCCGATGTACTGAACTCTTTTTTGAATGATGTCGTTTTTTTCACAAACAAAATGAGTTTGAAGGTTGAAAACTTTAGGATTTAGGTTTTTTTGCCTTTAGCTCATTAGATTTAATTAAACCAATGAAAACCTAAATAAATATTTATGTTATCAAAAAGTAGATTATAAATGACTAGTCACTGAGAAAGGTTTGATTCTCACCATTTTTCCAGCTATTTTGTGATGTCATCACCTCTTTGTTCTCTGACCGGTTTCTCTCTGATCAGGTGTCCTTCATCACAGAACGGTTTAGTCTGACCGCCTCCCAGCTGTCCACCCCACTGGTAAAGCATATGTGCATGTGTGTGGGGGGGTGCAGCTTCAGTTCTTCTCAACAAAAGCCTCAGAAAGAGAAAGAGGGTGAGATGTTTGAGAGACAGGACGTCACAGGGGATTTCCAGAGCTGCTGGCAAAGAGAAAAGAAAAAGACACAAAACGATACAATAGACGGTTTTTTAGTTCTGCTAAATTTTCTTTTTTCTTCTTTAACATTTACATCGCAAGTGAGTTTCCTGCAATTCTTAGTTTGAACACTAGAGGATGCTGTTGTTCCAAACAGCTTTAACAGACAAAAACCATTAGTTTCTGCTCTAAAGAGTCAAAACAAAGGAAAGACGCAGGAAAACAAGTAGAGAAAGAACACTTTGAACACATAATAATGTCAAAAGCTGCATCTTTACTGTAATCAAACTTTTTAACCTCTTAAGACCTGATATTTTGTTTAAAAAGTCTTTTTTATTTTGTAGTCATATGGCCCCAATTTAAGCAGATTTAACTACTGTGGTACTAAAAACTCACACTGTGACACCAGGACTTAAGAAGCTAAACTGCAGAGGGATGAAGAATGTAATAATTTACAGGATAAACTGAGCAGGGAGCGATTATGGAGGCGATAAAACGAATGTGATTCAGTCTTATCTGCAGAGCAGCTGTCAGCACTTTTTCTTCCAGATGGATTCGACTCAGCATTGTTCTTCCTCTTCTTCAACCTTTGCTTTTTGTTTCAATGAAATCTGCTCAGGTCTCAGACATGTGACACAATGTTTGCACAAGCAGCTAGTTGTGGAGTTCTTGTTTTCTCCCAACTAACCTAAAAACGCCTGTTCGAACTAAAGGACTTCTCTAGTTGTGTTTTCAACACCAGTTACTTATTACACTTTGAATCTACTTAATTTCAGAGTTTGAACCATTTTTAGCGTGGCTTCTAAATATGCATATATTTTAAAGTGTTTCAAGACAGAACTGTCAGCTGCAGCTCATAGTTTTTAGGCTGATTTCAAAAACAGCCCCTAGCATCATACTACCACCACCGTGTTAGACTCCGTCTCTGATATTGTTTTCTGAGCAAACAATTGTGTTTGATTCTAGACTAAAGAGGTAAATATTTTCAGAAAATGTATTTCTAGGATGGGCAGGTGACCTGTAGAACTAAAGAGGAACAGAGGATGGATGGAAGGAACGCTTTGCCTTTAAAATCAATCACTTTGTGTTTGATTGGTTTTTCTGTTGGTAAACACATCTGGCTGTGGCGTCTAAATGACAACTTTCTATTAATGTAAATAATATAGTCTGTTTAGAATTTACCAAGAAAGAAATAGTTATTGCTTAAATTTTTTCTTAAAAAAGATAAATACATAAATGAATGGACAATTCCTTCATGAATAAATTAAACTAACAATGAAATTACTCATATGAATTCATATGAAAAAGTTTAAATTGAAAATGTTTATTTCAAATGTAATATATATATATTTTTTATAAATGACACGTTTAGAACTATTACTTTGGTGTAACGTTTGGATCATTGTTGTCGTCCTGGATCACGTTTATATCTCAGCACCAGGTTTTCCCTTGAAAATACATTCATTTTTTAATAATTATATTAATAAATTGTAAAATAAATAACTAAACATTTAAAAGTGAATATAAATAATCTTATAGTAGTCTAATAAAACATTAAATACATAATAATAATAAAAAACAATATTTTACACTAATAATGTTATTTTTATTGTTGTTGTTACTGGTCTGGTGTGTGTGGTTTCCTGCTCATTCTCATTGTTGGTTTTTCTGACAGAAAAGTGGATTTTCAGACAAAAGACTGAGAGGCGAGAGACGGTGGAGAGAGGTAGACAAAGACTGGAGAGAGAGAGTGGGTGGGCGCGTGCCGTCATCACGCGCAGCCGCGGAGGGAGCGGAGGGAGGGGAGGGGAGGGGGAGGTTCCGCCGGTTCCTCGTCTCTGCTGCAGCGGCCATGCTGCTGTCCGCCGCCGCCTGCCCTCATCTCGGTGCCCCGCAGGTGCAGCCCGCCGCCGCGTGACTGTAGCCCGCCTCAGCGGCCCGGTTCGGTTCGGTTCGGACCGGCTCGACTCCTCCGCATCGAGCCTCACATCCCTCCTCTTCGCGGGATAACCGGGAGGGAAGAGGAGAGAGCCTCCATAGCAACAAACCGGTCTCACGGCGTTCTCGGTAGGTGCGTCCCAGTGCGCGTGTGCACGCGCGCGTACGCCTGCATGTGTGTGCGCGCGTGAGGGGCTTAGCTGCGTTTCGGCTGATTGATGGATAAAGTCAGGTCATGTCCATCAGCTGTATAATCATCTCTGTCGCTCAGGGTTGCGCTGAAATCTCCTTTGCTGCAGACTATTGTCATCACAGACACAGCAGGTGAACCGAACCGCCTCTCCACTGAAAGAAAACCAGACTACAGAACATTCACGCCTCTGAACCCAGTCAACCAGAGCTTTGCTTCGATTGGTCCGTACTAAACCAGTGTCCTGTCCCGCTTTGAGTCCGACTCAAAGCTCCACTAGCTGAAGGAGATGGACTGTGTCAGATGTGTCACCTCTGCATGCAGACGATGCTGAGATCTCCACGTAAACGTCATGTGACCTTTTTTGTGTTTGCAGTGCCGGAGGGATGCTGAAGACCCCCCCCAATCAATGCCACAGAAACCTACAGCTGACATCATCAGTGGGGTCATGACTCCTTAAATCAGGTGCAGAACATCCAACTCAAGAGCAACCTTCAGAACCAGCGAGTGACGCCACAGGAGGGTCACCAGGACACGCCTTCAGCATACGGGGACTGATCTGCTTTGGTGGTGTAAACTACCCGCCGACACGCCTGTCAGTGGATCCATGCTCAGACTGGAACATCACTAAAAACAGATCTGGAGCGCTAACCTAAGATCCAGATCTCCGGGAATCATCTCACAGGTGGTTCTGTTGCTTGAAAAGGTCCTGAAATTTGTTCTTTCTTGAAAGCTCACTGGTTCCGTCATTACTTTATATGGAGCCCTCACCACCTGGTGGGAGGTGAACCCTTCTTTGCTTGGTCTGGTTTCTTCATCTACGTGGGAACACTGATCAGGTCTGGACCGCACAACCAAAACAAGACTCTTTGGATTTGGATCATGAACCCTGCACCACAAGAACTCCTTTAAAAGCTTCTCAACAGTCGTAGATCATGTCTCTCAGTAAGACACTTGAGTTGGAGCATTTTGACGAACGCGACAAGATTCGTCGAGGGCGCTCCACCCGGCCCAAAAGAGACGATTCCACCGCGAGCGGAGGAGGATCCGGGCCCAGTTCCAGGGGCAGCAGTCTGGTTCCGAGTCCTGCTCACAGCGCCAACTGCAGCTACTACCGCACCCGCACGCTCCAGGCGCTCACGTCCGAGAGGCGCGCCAAAAAGGTGCGATTTTATCGCAATGGGGACCGGTACTTCAAAGGCCTGGTGTACGCCGTTTCCAGTGACCGGTTCCGGTCGTACGACGCGCTGCTGATGGAGCTCACACGGTCTCTGGCAGACAACCTGCACCTGCCGCAAGGAGTTCGATCCATTTACACCATAGACGGAAGCAAGAAGATCACCAGCATGGACGAGCTGGTGGAAGGTAAGACGCAGTTTTATTCGCTTCTTTTAAATCTTTGCCTTCAGATCTTCAACCACACGATGTCTCTGATGTCTTTGGTTTCATGTTTCTGGTTGTTTTGGTTTAAAAGTTGCTGCAGTATCATGGGATAACCTTGCGGCGTTTAGGCTTTGAACAGCGAAATGATGAAGTCTTGAGTCTCAGTTTTAGACTCAAAGGAAGTCTCAAAGCTTCTTGATGAAGAGGATCCTTAAAGGATCAAAGGTTCTGATCAGTCTGTGGTCTCGTCTTCAGTTTCCTGCTAAAGAGTCTAAAGTCAAACCTCAGAAATGAGTCTTAGGCAGAAGCAAAACAAGTCAAGTTTTTTGTTACGTGTCTGAAATCAAGTCTCGAGTCTCTTGATGACTTGTAGTCTCTCGAGTCAGCAAAGCTTAATCTATTAAAGCCTTATGGAGCGGCTGTAGGAGCAGGGCGCCGGTGGTGCAGAGGTAGAGCGGCTGATCTCTGATCGGAAGATTGCAGGTTGGGTTCCCGCTTTGCCCGCCCATGTGTCGAAGTGTCTTTTAACAAGACGGTGAATCCTACATTACTCCTAGTGATTATAGGTTGGCGCCAGTGTTGGGCAGCAGAGCCGCCATCAGTGTGTTTGAATGGGACTGCGACTGTAAAGCGCTTTGGGCCTTCTAAGAAGGTGGTATAGAAGTCATTCACTTCAAGTCTTCAGGCTCTTTGGATGACTTTAATGCATCATTTCCTTAAAAAAGGACACAAATCTGCTTTTTAATACTTTTTTTTACATCGTCAGAGTTTGACTAGAGCTCTCATTGTTGGGATTTTGTAGCGTTGGGTGTCTAGAAACAGATTTTTCTCCATCGTGTCTTTCAGGAAGCAGCTAACATCCATGGGTAGATGCTATGATAAAGGAAACCTGTAAAATACATGAATTAGCTCCTAATCTCGGTGAATCACGAGGAGTCTGGCTTTCCCGCTTCTCTGCTGTTATTTTTTCTGTTTGTTTTCTATTCAGTGTAGGGATTTTTACAGCCCTGACACAGGACTGTGATCTGCTTCAACAGGAAGTCCTAAAGTACCTCCCCTGTTCCTCGTTATTGATGGAATATTCAGATGATTTAGGAGATTCTCGGAGCGGTCAGCGCTCTCGTCCGGCCTCAGCCTTGAGTGATTTAGAGAGGAGGCGAGCAGCAGCTACAGAACTCGCCTCATCATTAATATTGATCGGTAGTTATGTCCGATAATGAGCCTTAGTGGCAGGAAGAAGCCGCGGCGGTGACGCCACCATGAAGCACTTATCTCAGCAGGCAAAGCCCGTTAAATGGACAGTAGGAACCTGCTCATTCCCACTTTCAGGAGGTTTGGCGGATCCAGTTCTGTAAATGTCACATCAAGATGATGGATCAGCCCATTCGGAAGAGCGAAACGACTGGAGCAGCTTTGGTCAGACGACCTTTTCAGGCAGGAACTTTGATGGATTTGAATGGACTCACCAACTTGGAAACTTTTTCTCAAACCCGAGACTTGATGGATGAAGCCCGTCCTGCTTGGCTCCTGGATGGAGCTCGCCAGGGCGTCTTACCGTGCAGGTGTTTGAGCTCAGTCAGGAACATTTCAGAATAATTACCTGAGTGTTCCCATCCAGATGTTTTGAGCCTGAAGTGAACGTCAAGGTCACACTTCCTGAAACACCTGAAACGCACAAAACCAAAAAGGTGGTTTCTGATCTAAAACAGAGTTGATAGAGTTGAATAAGATTTAACTTTCAGCATAAAATTCTAAAACCAGACTTTGAGATCAAGCTTTTATTTTGAAAAAAAAAAACAACCCAGAATATATGAAGGAGGGAGTGTGCAGTTTAAAAAATAATCACAAATGCTTAAATGATTCTTTAAAAACTGTCGTAGGAATTTGCATTAGTATCAAATCTGCTTAAAACATTTTGTTCATTTAAAGAAATGTTTTTACATTTTCATTTTAAAGGACAATTCAATTTTTTTTGCTTTTTTGTTTTGTTTGTTTTTAATTTAATTTTAACCATACATCTATTGAGATTTATCTTCACCGTTCTGACTTTTTTTTTTTTTTTATGAAAAAGTTTTTATAAATAAAGGTTAAAAGTAAAGAAAAAAATTAAAGCACACTGAGCCCTGGAGAAAACAAGAACATCTTTTCTAGGCTTTTAGAGTTATTTTGACAATTTATTTTTGTTTGTTTACTCTTGGAAGCAGCAAATAACAGCAGCCAAAAGAAATGAAATAAATAAATAAAAACAGGAAAAATGGTTCACAAAAATGAACAGTTTGCCTTATAATTGCAAAATCATTTGTTTAGCAAAACAAACACAAAATAAGTGTGGAGTAATATTTAAAGTATGCGCAGAATAACCAAAATTTAAACTAATACTGGATATTTACCACTAGTTTCCCAGCTTATTTTAACATTATTATATTTTAGTTATAAAGAAAAATCCATCCGCAGCAAAATAAAAAGAGAAATATGTTTTAAAGGAACTAACCTCTTTGTTAAACTGAATACATTCATGTTTATTCTCATTTCTGTCTTTCAGGCGTCATAAACAAAAGTTCAGCTCTCAGTGTCTGACTAACATGAAGCGTAACGACACGTCCGAGTCCTGTGAGACAAATCCAAATGAAAGTGACGAGTCGTCTTTATGGCTGCTGAGTAAGCGGGTCGCTGTGGAATCGCCACGGCGACGGCGTTCAGAGCAGCTGCAGAATGTGATGAAGCTGCTGCAGAGAAAGCAGAAAAGCCACAGAGAGCGCCGTGCGTCTGTGGAGACAGTCCAGGATGGACTAAACATCTTCATGTTTCACTGCGACAAAATTCTGATCTCAATTAGTATTTCATGAACAATTTTTACATTTAATCCAGCAGTGAATTTCTGAGCAAACTCTACGTTTCATAGTTGTCTCGTAAACTAAGGTGAAGAGATCAAGAAGACGGATCAGACGTCTCATGAATATTGCAGTTAGAGCGGCTCCGATGTGTCAGAAAGATGCTTTTGTCCTCCCCCCACATGGATCCTGAAGGTCTCGGTGACTGACGGAGCTCAGAGTGACAGCTGTGTCGCTTTCCCTTCATCCTCTGCTGCACAAAGCTCACGTTTCCACGTTTCACCAGCTCTCCTGTCACTCTTTTTCCGTGTTCCCTAAAGACGTACTGCACTAAAAATGGGGTTTTTCTGATGATGGAGAACATAAAGAAAATTAAGCTCAAAATTACATTTTTAAGTATTTAAATTGATGTGAATCAATAGCAGAATAAAAAAATCAGCTGTGATGTAGAAGCTACAGTGGGCGGGCCATGAGCTTCCTGCTCCGCTCCATTCCGATGCATCCACTCAGAAGACTAGCTCCTCCCACGCTGGGGGTGTGGGGAGCTGTAAGCATTGACTGTACAAGAGAGAACTGGACATAGCGAGTGTGATGTCACCCACAGAAAATGCCTTACTTCCGGTTCCAACAACATGAAGTTAATTCATTGTTTCTATGGCAACCACTCTCACTAATCAGGAGTGAGCGTGTTGGACAGCCACACCCCTTCCACTGAAAGCGGCCTCAGGAACATTTCAAGGGTTGGAGGTGGGGCCCACCGGGCGCCACATGCTTTTATTGAGGCACCTGATTGGACAGTTTAATACTTTGTTAACTTGCGATAAAAGAAAAATATCGTTAAAAAAATTAGGTTTAGCAAGAAAGGGTTAAAAAAAAGTCCCAGAGCAGGAATGTTTATCCGGACGGGTGGAATGAAGAAGTAGAAGTCTGTGGGATTTCAGCTTTCTGGGATCAGCTGGTACTTCCTGTTTGGAATGCGTGTTTGTGTGTTGGGGGGGGGGTGTCACTCAGTCCAGCTCACATATACAGTCTGTAGCTGTAAGCTAGCGGGAGAGCAGAGAGCTCTCAGTCATGGGTTACACGAAGGAGGGGGCGGGGTTATTCCGTGCCAGCAGTCCCGCCCACAACTGAGGGGTGAATTTCTAATGAACTCCTGCCGCTCTGCAGAAACTATGTCCTAGAAAACGACACCGGTTTTTGTGATTGTGTCTAAAACCGGCATAATCCTAATGAAGAGACCAGTGAGATCAAAGGATGATCGGAGTGGATCTTTAAATGTACCAACAGTCATGTTGAAACCAAACCGAACCCGTTTGACCCGTCCATCTCCACTTCACGGTTCAAAGTCGATTCTCCTTGTTTGTGGTCAGGTGAGTGCTACGTCTGCGCCTCCAACGAACCTTTTCGGAAGGTGGATTACACCAAAATCTCAGTGCCCAGCTGGAAGCCCGGCGCCGGAACTGGTTCCGGCTCGTCCAGCTCCAGCCGGACCACGACAGCATCTACTGGGGTGTCCACGTGCGCCACCATCACCGCGTCCAAAGAACGACTGGACAGTCGGGAGAGTCGGGAGAGCAAGGACTTCATCAAACCCAAGCTGGTGACGGTGATCCGCAGCGGCGTGAAGCCTCGTAAAGCCGTGAGGATTCTGCTGAACAAGAAAACGGCGCACTCCTTCGATCAAGTGCTGGCGGACATCACCGAGGCCATCAAGCTGGACTCTGGAGCAGTGAAGAGGCTCTACACCCTGGATGGGAAACAGGTGGGAAGAATGTTCAACGTTTGGTCCTTCAAGGTCCAGAATATTTTATTATCGGAAATCAGGAGGTTTAGTTCAAGGTTTTAGAAAAACAGCCCAAGCAAATGATACTGACCTGTTGTCAAACTCTGAATATGTTTTTTTATTGGAATTATTCCTGCTATCTTAGACTTCCTGCTGCTTTAACCCAACAGCAGAAGACACGTGCTCTTTAAAGTACCAGAACTCTTTGACTGTTTACACGGTTACATTCTGAACACCTGACAGCAGTAAAGTCTTGTAAACATCGGCCCAAAGCTGTTTCCTGCGCTCCTGAATTTGTTGGAATTCCATTAATAGCGTAAAAGGTCAAAGTGTTACAAAGAGCATCAATAAAAGAGCTCAAGCTCCAGTGTGAAACCGTTAAAACATTTCAGATCATTTTCATTTAATTATTCAAACATATATTTCTTACACAGAACTTGTTTGACATATATTTGACATTTATGTCGTACCTCCAGTTCCAATGTAATTAATTCAATAGAAGTCTGTGGGATTTCGTCTGTCTGGGACCAACTTTTAATTTGAAACCCCACTGGGAAGGGGTTAATGTCCGGTTCTAACAGTCCTTATACTGGTCACTCCAGTAAAGTTGGATTTAAATCTTTAAGACATTTTTGTGAAGAATTGAAGTGTGTCTGTAGTGTCGGTCTTGGACTGATCCTCTGTGAGCTGCTTTAGGGATTACTGTCGGATTTATTATTTATGTTACAATCAACAGAAATGACTTTATGAATTATTTACAATTTCTGTTTAAAACTAAAAAAACTACAGGGTTTATTTTTACCCATGATGCTTCATTATGTGATGAATTTGGTTTAAATATATTTATACATTTTGTTTTACTTTAAGAGTCTACAGCAACAAAACTAACCATTACCTAAAGTACAAACCAAACTGCGCACAGAGGAAGTGCTTGGGCGTATTTTCAGAATAAAGTTCGTCCAGAGAGAGTTGAGTTTCTCCTAAAGCTCCAGCTGGATAGTTTGTGCATAAATCTGAGAGCTGCAGCAGTTATGAAGTGACAGAGCTCCTGTCTGAGATTTGAAAGGAATCTCACACGTGAACTATTTTTACCAAACATACCAGAGCGTTCTAAAGGTACAGATAAAGGTTCTGGCAGAGCCCAGGAACAGGGGAGGGGGCAGAACGCCGTGGTGAACAAAGAGCAGATACATCCAGAGAACCTTTACACTGAAAAACCTGAATCTCAGGAAAGAAAAAGACACGTTTCAAGAAAAATTATTTTATCAGGAAAGTTTTTCAAAAGCAAACTATAGTTTGGGAAAACATGTCATAGTGATTAGAATTGTTCTTCTTAAAATAAGAGGTTCAGTAAGACCATTTTTCACACCTTATTGGAAGATTTTTTTACCTTTTTAAAGAAAAAGTTTCAAATTTAAAACAATTTGGACTTATTTCTAGGGGGGCTGTTTTTGCAAAGTAGAAACAAGCAGGAACATCAGTCAGAGGTGGAGGTTTGCACAGAGCCTGGAGGCTTTAAGCTTTGAGATCATTTTTGTTTCTGTGGTGATGGTCAGACTGACAGATGAAGTCAGTCTCTATGGATCATGATGTTTGCAGATGACACTGTGATCTATAGTGAGAGCTGGGAGCAGGTGGAGGAAGGCTCCAGGTGTGATGTGGGACTAAAATAAGGTGTAAAGTAAAGGTGTAGAAAACGGTGGTTTTAAAAAAAAGCCATAAAACAATTTTTTTGACTAAATATTTATCAGAATACACATTAAAAGTAAAAAAAAATAAAGAAAACTAAGCAGTTAAGAAATTAGCTTTGATAAATTGAGCAAAATATATAAAATACCTACAACTAACAACTTTAAAAAATTAGAAACAGAAGCAGACTTTGTTACAAAGGAATTCTCAAGATTCATGCAACAAAAAACAGGAAAGTTTTCTGTAAAATGAGTCAAATTCATCTGAAAGCGTTTCATTTCACTGCTTTTGAAACAACAAAAATGCTTTTGAGCTCCGAGCTACAACAACCAAATGAATAAAGGAAAAATGCAGCTCACAGTTATTTATTGCCCTCAAAAAAAACATTACACGTTAAAACTCATTTGATTGGGAACTGCTTTAATTTTTTTCAAATAAAGACAAATGCTCAGCAAGAAAATCGACTCTTATACACAATATTTAGCAGGATTGCTAACCTTTTTTAGTGTTGATGTAAATGTCTTATTTTTTCCTTTAACTAAAATCATAGGGACGTTAGCATCTCAAACGGCTCAGAAACGTTCATCGGTTTTGTGTTTGTACGTTTTAACATTGTAAGTTTTGGCTTGTTTCTCTGCTGCTAATTCAATTAAGAAGGGACTTCAAAATAAAAGCTTCCTTTGTGTTTTTCTGGTCCGTCTGAATGAAGTTAGCGTTTGTTAGCTTTCTTGCAGTACACACACACACATTTTATCACTGCAGTCTCCATGGCACCCAGTCCTCTTCATGACAACCGCACACGGAATGCGGCGTCCAGTCAGAAAACTGATCAGTGTTGGTGGTTTCCATGGCAACATGGAAGCGTTGACAGCGCCGTGCTCCTGTCTGTCTGTCTGAGGTTGACGTGAGCTGTGGTGCACCTAAAAACTAAAAACGGCTCCTTCTGCAGTCAGGAACTTGTTTTCTGAATGACCCGGAAATACATTTACAATGAGTCTGAAAGCATTTCCTGTACACAATAAAAGAGTGAAATGTTTATTTTTTTAAACTGTTTAAGTTTTCTAAAATTGTTTTCTTCTATATTAGTGCAACATGTTTTTGTTTGATTAGAAAGATGAACATTTAAAATTAATAAGCTTAGTGAAGATAAATAGAAGTTTTCTTAGTTCTAAAAAGGTTTTACATGGAATTAAACAATTCAGTACATTTCAGCTTAAAAAATGTTTTGTTCTATTAAAGTTATTTATAATTACTTACCTTTTGTTTTTAGTTTTTACGGTTTAGTGTTGCTAGCTTAATAAAAAATGTGGTTATGAAACAAATCGGAACATAGTTAGGATGAAGAGAATGCATCATTTAATACAGATGTTTAATTATAAATTTTATTATATATATATGCTATAGCTGTGGGCTATATATAAATAAAATGGAATTGAATTAATGCAATCTTTACTAATGTCAGGTGAATTTGTTATGAAATATGAGATTTGATGGTAGTTTTTAATGAGTATTTCAGACTAAAACCACAAAGTGATGCTTTTGGGAAATGCACAGAGGAAAAAACAGAGAAAATGTTTTTCCCCCCATAATTTATGAAATATTCTACATCTAAAAACATAAAACATAAAATCTATTTTTAATGACACATAATTTGTGATGACTATCTTTAGCGACCGTCTGCTAGAACATCGGTTTAGTTTGGAGACTTTTGTGGTTTTGTTTTGGTTTTGTCACAAAAGTTAGTCCTGATGAGGAGAAAGCAAGAAATCACATTAACTGCTAATTTCTCCTTGCACTGGTTTGGACTGAATTGTCCAAAACTCCCAGAATGCTTTGTGTTCTCACATCCATTTATTTCCCAGGATTTGCTTTTTAAAGCCTTTAAATGTTATCAGAGGTTTTTAGACTCCATTCTGTGACCTCACAGATCCTTTTTCCTTCATCTCTTCCCCTCCCAGTTCCATGCAGGCCCGCCCCCCCTCCCCGTCCATATTCCTGCACAATATTTAATCCACAAGAACGGTTCTTCGAGAGCACACTGTGTTTGCTTCTCTGATGAGGAGCTGCCAGCCGCTAACAGGATTTTCATATCCTCCATCTGCTGTCCGCTCAGTTGCACAAACACACACATGTGTGCAGGTCGACTAAACTGGCTGGATGCTGTGTTTGTGTAGCTGACCTGTCTGCAGGATTTCTTTGGAGACGACGACGTGTTCATGGCGTGCGGTCCGGAGAAGTTCCGTTACGCACAGGACGACTTCATCCTCACGCACAGCGGCAAGACATCTGCGTTCGTCAACGGTAAAACTTGGATTTTTTTTCTAAAATGTTCCACATGTATCGCTGCAAAAACATAACCAAAAATAAAAGAAAAGACTCAAGAAATGCCAGAAAAAGAATATTATAGATCCAAAGAACTCTGTTAGAATAAAACTAACTATGGTGGATCTGTGGTTTACCTCACTCTGTTCTAGTAACCACAAGCAGTTATTTATATACAGAGGAGAAAAAAACAAGTCTGTCAAGTTCATAAGACTAAAACATACAAAGAAAATACTAACTTTTACCTGAAAAGTACTGCAGTACATGTAAAAGAAAACAGTAAAGTGGAGACATTTCAAGTTCTTAATAAAAAAATGCCTCAAGTTGCAGGTTTATTAAAAATATGTGCTTCCTAAAGGGTTTCCAGTGAATTAAACAGAAAAGTTTCAGTTTCTAACAGGAAATTTAAGCAAGAAAAAAAGAGAAACACGAAGACGAGCAAAATGAAATGATCTGTTTAAATAACCAATCAAATCTACGTTTTTTTGTTTTTTTTTTTTAACTCAAAGAAACATTTAGAGATGGATCACAGTGGACAAAAATGTGACATTTGTGAAGTTAATTGTCACTAAAAGCAGATGTGAAATCAGAAAAACGATTTCTGTCGAAATCAGTTTTTTGTCTCTCTCTTTATAGAGTGTAAGTCCAAGGTGTCTCGCCCGGCCGTCCCTCAGAAAGCCACCAAAACCCCAAGCAGCTCTGGCTTCTCCGCCTCCAAGACCCCCAAAGGCCCCACCAGAACAAAATCACCCGGTCCAGGTATGAAACCAAAGCAGCCTGTTCTCTGTCCATGACGGATCACCAGAGGAGGTTAAAGAACATTGAACTTCCTACAAGTCACTGGTACCGGTACCGGTACTGGGGGTTGAGCTGAACAGAACCAGTGTTTTTCTGGGTGTTCTGCAGAACCCTGATGATGGTGTGTTTGAGCAGGGAAGGACAATGTTCCCTGTGGACCAGGGTTTGGACACCAAAATCAGATTTCTATGTAGTTAAAATGCTTTTGTTTTAGCAAATATGAATCCATAAGTTGTGCACTAGTGGTAGAAAAGACTTATTTTATTGATTAATGTGGTTTTTGAATTATTTTGTGTTAAACCTTAATGATGTTTGAAGTTCTAGCATCTTTTAAAAAATCTCATCAGTGGAACAGCGGTGTATCCACCAAACCAATCCTGACCGATCCAATGTCCCCCCTTTGACTGTAGCCAACGAAACGCCACAACCCTCTGGGAAGTCTCTGAGGTCCAGCCCGTCCCCCACGAGCCCCGGCTCACGCCACAACCTCAAGGTAAGAACAGACTTTCCTTCTTTATTTCATTTACTTCCGTTCGTGTGATGCTGGGAGAGGTTCCTTTGTTCCTCTGTTTTCTGAAACCTTTTATTTGAAAAATGTCGTTTAAAAGTGAGATAAAAAGCAAAGTAAAAAGGATCGTCATGGTGACAGTTTGTTTCCATGCTATGGGCTGGATAAACACAATGAAACCAGCGTTGACCCATGAATTGGTTAAAGTTTTACTGGGGATCAGGCTAAAGACTGGATTACATACCATTTTACTGCAGTTACCAGAATGAGGGAAAAGGGTTTCACGTTCTGATTTCCAAAAAACGAATAAATATCTTAAACAACAGAACAGAATTGTTAATATTATTAAAGAAAAAACTCTTGTTTGGTTCAAATAAATAACTCAAAAATGTGAAGAAAAGGTTATTCAATTCTTGAAACTTTTAGGTTCAGATATCGACAGGTTCAGTAAACTTCTAGGTTTTCCTCAGTTTTGTCTGCAGGATGATGGGAATGTATCGTCTCATTCACAGGTTTCCTTCAGAGCTCGTTCTCAGTGCTGCCATCAAAACCTCCTTTTATTAACCAGCGCGAGTGAGCAAATGTTCACAGAACTGCTTCTGTAGTGCCTGCAGATCTAGTGCACACATTTCTGCGTGCCTTTTGCAGCTCTTCAGGGTTTTCTCCTGCTCTGGTTTTCTTTAACTGCTGTAATCTGTCATTGTGGGCCCTGCAGGGGTAACAAATGACCTGCGGCTCGATCTGAGTCCGGTGCAGGAAACAGCCCGGCATGCAGATCAATGGATTTCCCATCAGCCACCTGGGCTGCTGTGTTCTGAAGCAGAACGTTGTGGTTAAACTGTTGGATTCTCCTAAAGACTCACATCTGCTTCACAGCAACTCAGTTCGATTCAGGAAGAAAAGCAGAAAACAGTTCATTTAACAGAAAATATTAAGGTTTTATTTTTTTAATCAGAAAGACTTGAAGTGTTAACTTTACCAAAGCTGCAGCGACCCCCTGCTGGCATGAGGGCGCATCTACAAGATGAAACTTTCAGAAGTTTCGTGTTGACCTCACTCACTAATGTGATGGATTCAAAGGTTGATTGTCATGGTGGCGAAACTTCAGTTTGGAGGAAAGTTTGAAATCCTTGAAAAAATGTCAGTTTAATCATTTTCCTTCAGAATCTTTCCTTTTATTTGAATTAATTAGGTGATACAAACCTGTTCAGTTGTGCCTAAAAGTACAGAATTAAAGATTTAATTTTGTTTTAAGTAATAAAAACTATTTTTGGTTATTAGTTACCGTTTTAATCATTTTTTTAGCATGTTTGTGTCCTCTCATGATGTTAAAGTGTATTTTTTCTGTGCACTTTACTAAATCCTGAGTCATTTTTACCGTTTTTAACCTCCTGCTTTTAAACTGAAGCACAGATCGATCCTCAGAATCAGGAACAATAAAGTTTTCTTTTAGATGTCCCCTCGGCGAGCCTCCTCCACTGATGTGAACGGAGAATCGGAGCACCTGGATGATGACGACGACGATGTTGAAGGTGCGTTTCTGTTCTCATCCACGTCCAGATGCTTTGGGACATCAAATAAATGTGTCCTCCTCTTCCTCACAGTGAACGGAAATCGATCCGTTTCTTCGTCACTCATCAACGAGAAATACAAAGTGGGAAAAGTGATCGGAGACGGGAACTTTGCCGTGGTGAAGGAGTGTGTGGAGAGGTGAGCTGCATCACACGCGATCTTCTAATGACTAATTTATTAGTCGAGATAATCAGGATTTAAGTGAAGACGTTGTAAGAGTCGTCGATTCATGACTTGGTTGTATTTCAGTAATCTTTATTGATAACACATTTTCCGTAAGCCTCAGAGTGATGATGAAGTGAACTGTACTGATGACATCAGACGGTCGACCTGCACGTTGGTGACGTGTCAGAGGTCAGACCTGTGACTGCAGGGGTCATGTAGTTCATGATCAGAACTGCAGTACAAATGTACTCGGACACGGGACAGATGTCTAGTGTGAATGCAAGTCCATGACGAAATTAGACTTTGTTTCATTCAGGAAAAAGAAAAATCACTGAATGAAGTCATTCCAGACGAGAAAGCAGGCAAGAGAAAAGCAGAAACACGATCAAAACTAAAGTCTTAGTCACAACTGCCCGTACGGGTGGAGAAATATGGTTTGACCATGGAAATGTGGTCAAACCTGTACGGGTCACGCAGGTCACACACACTGACCGATGTCGGCTTTTAGAGAAAAATCGTCCGCTAGCTCTTCCTAAAACCTCCGCCTGCCGCGTTTGCTGAAGGACGTGCGTTTAGGTGGCTGTGCGGTGACATGTTGGGATATGTGAGCAAGGCGGTCGAGAAGGTGAGCGCACCAAAGAAAAAAGGTTTGGTGCAGCCGGCGCTGAATGATCCAGGACTCACACCTAACCGATGACTCGAGTGTTGCGTAAGAACGCCGCCATCACCTGTACGTCATGTGTGCATAACTTCCATTACCTCATGAACACACTTCCCACACATGACCGTGGTACCATCCATTTTCATGGCGTCTCTTAAGGTGGTCGTATGAGACACGCCTGCGCTTCCCTAAAAAGCTTTCCTTTCTACGACGCCTCCACAGACCTGGACAGACCCAGAACCTGCAGCACCTGTACAGGTGGACCCCCCACACGGCATACGGGTGCACGTGACTGCGGCTTTAGAAAGGCAGACTTCCAGTCACCAAGTCTTTAAATTTACCTTCACAGAAGGAACTTTTCAGATAAAGCAGTCCACAAAATTGGATTCAGCTTCTTCCTTGACATCATAAATCATTTTTATTTAGTAAATGTTCGTTTGCAAATGTTCCCAGAATCTGTCCGTAGAAGAATCCATCAAGCTGAAGCTTCAGCTTCTCCTGTTTCACAGGAAACATTGGATTTAATGATGCACACAGGAAAGGAAGTCACTAAAAATGATCAATGTTTTAGACTTTGTGTTTGATTCCGGAGTTTTCTGTCTTCTGGAACGCTGTTTGTGTGTTTGCGTTGTCAGGGCGACGGGGCAGGAGTTCGCCCTGAAGATCATCGATAAAGCTCGCTGCTGCGGGAAGGTAATGCGGGAAACTTTCAGATAAATCCTTTTAGTGTCACAGAGGGAATGCTGTTTGAAACAACGTTTGTGTTTGTTTCATGTAAACTGATGAAGGAAAGAAGCTTTTATTCTGTTAATATTTCAGTTTTACTTGAGAGGAAGCCGCCTCAATGATTCCTATGAGTTGATGAAAAAATATTTGATTTAAAAATGAATCAGTCAAAAAAGGGCCTCAAAAGTCATATTTTTACTTTAGGTTTTAAATAGTATTTTTTATGTTCTCAGTTTTCCTTTAAATGTTTTTAACATTATTTCTTAAATATTTGTTTAATGTTTCAGTTTTATCAAGTTAGTTTTGTTTTTACTTTATTTTGCTTTTATTCTTCTGTGATTTTTTTAATTCAGAGTTTTCTGTTTTAAGGGTTTTTCTAAAATGTTTTGCTTTTTCGAATGTGGAAAAAGAGTGTTTTATTTTGAAATCCAATTAAACATTAAATTTACCAAACAGTAAAAGCTTTTGCAGCCATTCAAAATAATTCTACTTTATTATTTGTTTTTTCTTAAGTTCAAAAGGTAAATTTTTCATCTTTGTTTTTATCAGGTTTATTTATTTTATTGCTGGAAAAGACATCGTTCAATAAACCTGCAGGAATTCTGTAGATGAATGTGTTTGACTGGAGCTTTTAGATTGAAATTTTCCTCAAATGTTTAAAGGTGTGAATTTCAGCCTCAAACTTGCAAAATAAACATAAACTGGGAGATCAAGCGGAGCAGAAAGCCTGACAGCTTTACGTCAACAGGAACACCTGATTGAAAACGAGGTGGCGGTCCTGAGGAGGGTCCGACACCCCAGCATCATCCAGCTCATCGAGGTGGACGAAACGCCAACGCAGCTCTTCCTGGTCATGGAGCTGGTCAAGGTGCCTCCTGTTCTGTCTGTCCTCCTCACTTTAGAGAAACGATTCCAAAAGCAACGAGAAATAAACGTTTTTCAATCTCATTTTCAAAGCGCTTTAGCATATTGAGCATCAGGTTTGTTTTAAGAACCTTCAGAACCTTGTTGGACCTTCTCTTTTGCCGTCTCTGCCTCCATCAGGGTGGAGACCTGTTTGACGCCATCACCTCCTCCACTAAGTACAGCGAGCGGGACGCCAGCGCCATGGTCTACAACCTGGCCGGAGCCATCAAGTACCTGCACCGGATGAACATCGTGCACAGAGACATCAAACCAGAGAACCTGCTGGTGCGCCCCCTCTTGTTTTGGGGTGTTATTGACTCCCCCTCTTTCCTGAACAGATTTAAACCAAAAAAACGACTGTTTGATGCTTTTGTTTGTTATTTTATATATATAAAAAAGATTTAAATTAATTAAAAGAGAAGGCAATCAGGAAGCAGGATGTTTGTTGTAAAAGTTCTCTGGTTTGGTGCTTTTATTTTGAAGAAATTTCTCACTAAATGTTTGGAAAAACTGTTTTAACACGTCTGGACTGTGATCTACTTTTTGTGACCTCAGTAATCATGTTTGGAGAACGTCTTACTGGATGTTTTGTTGGGCAGGTGTGCGAGTATCCCGACGGCACAAAGTCCCTGAAACTCGGCGACTTTGGCCTGGCGACTGTGGTCGAGGGCCCGCTGTTCACGGTTTGTGGGACGCCGACGTACGTCGCACCCGAGATCATCGCTGAGACTGGGTGAGAGATGACCCAACAGGAAATGCGACGAGCGTCCTCGGCGGGGTTTGACAGCGGTGTGTTTCTGTCGGCAGGTATGGACTGAAAGTAGACATTTGGGCAGCAGGAGTGATCACCTACATCCTGCTGTGTGGATTTCCTCCTTTCAGAAGGTCAGTAGATGCCAAGTCTCTCTGGTTTGGTTCAACCGGTGCAAATGAATTCGATTTAAAAAATAACCCAAAGTGTCGGTTTTTCAGTCATTCTGTTGATGCTACGTTAGCTTCTCTTGTTTCCTGCCCAGTGAGAATAATGTCCAGGAGGAGCTCTTTGATCAGATCCTCAGGGGGAAGCTGGAGTTTCCGTCTCCAGACTGGGACACCATCAGCCTCCCAGCAAAGGTAAGACCGACCCAACTTCAGAAATGTTTGGAAGCTGCTGTGGCGTTCGTTGGTGGAGTTCTGCAGAGGTTACGGACTGACTTATAGCACACAACCTCTCAGTCGGGGTTTCAAACCTCAGGCCTCAAGGGCCGGCCTTCTGCTGGTTTTCCAGAAATCCTGTCTCATCTGATTACCTGGATCAGGTGTGTTTGGCCAGTAAGGAGCTTTAATGGCAGATTGGTTGGAAAACACGTCGGACACCGGCCCTCGAGGCCTGGATTCTGCTCTGAATGACGATATTCTTTAGAACTTCAACTGCCGAAATCCAGGAATATTTATTTTGAAAGTATCTCAGCTGGTTTTTCCGAACTTCAAAGCTTTCTAAAACCAAATTACCTCAAGTCCTGGAGTTGGAATGTTGGAATGTTGGATTTTGCATCTATGAAACTGGTTTTGATCGTGTTTGAAACATCTAGCACACACAAGCGCGCGCAGTGATCGAACGACAAAACCCAATACTTGTACTTCTCAATAAATCGACCCAATCAGCAGCCTTTCACTGTCATCCAATCAGCAGCCTTTAAAACACTCGACTGTTAGACAAACCAAAGCTGACGTGTTTTTCTTTGTGGCTGCTTCCTCAGATGCTGATTAGCCAGATGCTGCAGGTTAACGTTGATGCTCGTTTCACGGCTGAAGAGGTCCTTTCCCACCCATGGGTGACGGTACGACCACAAAAACAGGCCAACACTTCACCATCTCTGAGTGCTATGAACCAGCTCGTGTTTCTCTTCACATTCTGCAGGGAAAGCTGCTGATTTCATGATTTATGGGTTTATGACCCCAGACATCCTTTAATTATTTTTTTCCAAGACACAAAGTCCACTGGTTCTAGTTTATTAATAATCCAGATTAATCGCCCTGATTTGGGCTATAAGGAATACTGCTGTGTCCACAGTGAGACCTTTCTGTTTAGATTATAGTTTAAGCCTTGGTCACATGTGATAGTAGGTTGACCTGTACCAGTTCTGCTGGTTGTTGGGTCGTCCGGGTCCATGGAGGGTCATAGACAGGAGAACGTCCCCCACAAATGCACCCGTAAGGACAGTTGGGATTAAGGTTCTAAATGAACCAGAAAAAGCAAACGCATCCGATTGAACTGATAGTTTACAGACATCTATAGTCTGCATTTAAATGAAGATCATTTGTATGCGTGTGGATGTTGTCTTTGTGTAGGATGAGGCTCCGTCTGAAGTCAAAACTGTGAGCAGCTCTGAAGACCCGACCAGTGAGGAGAAACCGGACGCAGAACACGAGGCTCCAATCCTGGAAACGAAACAAGTTCCCTCACCTCTAGTCTGAAGTGTCCCTACTCTGGTCTGTATTCTGACATCATCCAACATTACAACTGGAAATCAATCAAACCTCAGCTGGTCCAGATACCCAAGAGGCACGTTTCTGGGCGCTAACAAGTTAAACTTCATTCAGTCCATACACCCCATCTCTGAACTGACTCAATCCTTTTTGGGATCAGGAGCTGCTGGAGCCTATCACAACTACTGTTGGGCGACGGCAGGTTTCACCCTAGACAGGACGCCAGTCTGACAGAAGACGTTTTGATCCAACAGAAAACAATCTCCAGTCTAATCACTTAACTGAACTGGAAACCAAAACCCAACTTTTAGAGAAATCTAGGAAACGGTCTTCAGCTGGAACCCAAATGGAACAGAAACGTAAAGAACCTTCTTGCTGCCCTTTAAGATCAAACATATCTATTCGATCACACCTGAAGCCCGTTTCCTCAGTTCCACTAAAGACTGGAGTTTTGTTCTCTTTTAAAACATGAAACTTAAATAGTTCATATTTTGGTTAATACTTGATAACTTGCTGCTTAAGACTTAAAAATTTGACAATTCTGATTGAAAAATGGAAATCTGACACAATTCAAAACCATACAAAATATGTATTTTAAGATTTAAAAAAGATTTTCCCTGATCTTCCTCTGGTGATTCCCTTTTTTCCACAACTGGAATCCAAACAAGACTCCCTTTAACGACATCCAGTGCAGACAATCCTATGAACTGGAGTCATAGTTTTTGGTTTCGTCAATAGTCTGGAAAATGGTTCAGTTTGTTTGTTAGTAAACTCATGTTAGCAAACTCACAGAAAAAGCGTTTCTAGACAGAGCTAAGTATTACTCAAATACAGTCCAGAACATCCTCTGGTTCTGTACTTGTGGGCTAAGTTATGTTCTGGTTCACATCTTAAATCTGAAGTTTCATGGAGCTTTTCCAAACCGTTTTTAACCGACAGGAAGCCGGAACCGAACAGAGGACTTAATTCATCTCCATTTCCATGGAGCTTTTCGTTCTAACAGACAAAAATCTCAGTATTTCTGTTATTGTCATTATTGAGTTCTGTAAACTCACCGGCGGGTTTTAAAAGAGCCGTCTCTGCTGAGCCCCGACACTTCTCCTTGGGCTTAAGGAAACATATCATTTCAGTAAAGGATGTCGTCCGTTTCCTCACAGAACTCAAAGACCATTCCTTAATGATGGTTCTGTAGGACCTGACAGGAAGCTTGTGCAATAGGCCTCAAACCTTTTTGAACCAGAGTTCTTCTGGGTGTTCAGGATGTCTTCCAGTTCTAAAGAGTTTTGCTTGGTTTTCAACCACCGGGACGACCAAGAACTGTTCCTGCTTACACGTCAGAGCCTTTCGCCGTCTGAACTCCTGAAAAGGATCTTTGGTTGGTTCCAACTGTTGATCCTGTTAACATAAAAAAAAGAACCAACAAGGTTTGAGACACGAAAAAAAAACAAAACAAGAAAAAGCAGCAAAACCGAAGAACATGACTGCTTGTACCTCCTGGTTACCATGGTGACAGTCCAACCTCACGCTAAAGACATGTTCCTGTCCAACCTTGAAGCTCCCACTTTCCCTCAGTTTACACAGAGCGACGTGTTGTAAATAGTGTAAATACATCTGTGTGCGTCTGTGCCAGTCCATTGTGAGTTAGGAAAACAGTAGAAACTTGGAAAAAAGGGTAGTTTTACAACAAAAAAAGACTAATCTAAGGATAGAACCCTAAAATGGAAACTTAATATTAAAACTTTGATCTTCACTTTGCTAATCTTGATATCGGTAAACCGGATGGAAGACTTCTAACCTGAACGTCCTGATAAATCTGGTTGTTCATGCATTAAAAAAAAACTCTGAAAGGAGGAGATTTTCCATCCTTAAATGATAAATATGTCGTGTCCATCTGTCATTTCTCGTTTGTTGAGTTTCTGAGGGTCAAAATGATAGAAGAAACATTTTTTAACTTGTGAAATGTGGAACGTTTGTTTGACTTGTGTGTCTGCATCGATGGGAGAGGGTGGGACTGCTCCAAAACTTGAAACAATGAGTCGTTGTTGAAACAAACCTGATGCAGTCATACACTCCCAATGGCCTTGACCTTTGGCTGGAGCTGAGGAGGAAGAGTTCGGCTGCTTTTCCGATCTGCAGCTTTGGAGAGTTCTGCCTGTAGAAACGTTGATAAAAGACGTTAGCGATAAGCCAGGTTCAAAGGTCGCTTTTTTGGTTGCGGATTTCAGATCCAACCTTTGACCTAATCAGTATTTCCATGCAGACCATATAAGTGCATCATTATGGCAAATGTTATGACCATGACCTGGTCCGAAACAGCTTCTGAACTGACTCCATGAAACCCGTCAAAGTCCTGCCAGCACCGCAGTTTCACAGGGATGACCACAAAGGGCTAAAGGAGCGTAGTGTGTGGTTTTCTTGTAATGTGTAGCTGTAAAAGTTAAACAACAACAGAAGTGTCTTTTTATCAGCCAACCTTAGAACTGTGAACATCCAAACTAGCTCAATGATTAAGGCTGAGAATGCACTTTAATATTCAGGAGTTTCAGAGAAGAATCCCCCAGATTTCCAAACTGTAGTTCTGACTGGAAACACCAGTTTCACAGACGTCATCCCACTGGCAGATTCAGAATCCCAGTGCTCAAAGGAAAAGGACAACTTTAAACCGTTGTCAGATTTAGAGATTATTAAAACGTTCTCTTCCACTTTGATTCAAACAAGCTCGCCATAGATGGAAGCTAAAACTGACCTTCTGTCCACCTTTCTCAGAGAACTTTGGAAAACCGTTGGGAATTTTTTGCTGGTACCAGTTTCAGGCTGAGTTCAGCATTCAAGCTGTGTTCACACTGAACGCGATTTGCACGGCAAGAGCGCCCAGTTTTAATGTCAAGGTGCAATCAGAGGTCCTGTGGTACGTTTTGACCATCGTGTGCGGCGTGATTCTCCAGCCGCAGCGTGTTTTAAATGGCGCAATAACAGGGCACAGCAAAAAATGTGATGCGTGGCAAAGTTTTAGCTACGTAGTGCGATGTTTCCAGAGTTCAAATATCTGGACTTTAGTGAAGATTTTGTGTCACGCCAACAAACCAGTGACTCGGCTTTGGTCCGTGACGTTTTGAGGATGTAGTCAGTAGGAGGAGTCCAAAACCAGCAAGGAGGATATTCTGATCAGCATGTTGTCAAACTGGGTCACAGAGAGCAGAAGTACCGCTGAAAGCGCCGTCATTTAGACCGAACTCCTGCCGTAGAAGGTGAACCTCACCGTGCTGGACGACTGATGAATGTCATGAGCCCAGACATGGAGATGTGATTACCGATGATTTTGTAGAATTCTAAAATAAATAAACCTGATCTGAACATCAACCATGTCTTCCATACTGTGGTGATGAGACTAAAAACTTCTGACGGTAGACAGATTTTTGGACGAAATTTGCTGCTGGATGCAAGATAGATGCAGATTGGCTGCGTGAATCGCGCTCAGTGTGAATGTAGCATCACCGATGTACATGAGGCAGCTGCCTCTGCTCAAAGACTCCAACAACAAGACCTTAATACTTCCTGTCCCTTCTAAGTCACACTCCACTATCTCTAGCTCCTGAACCAGAACTTCGGTATCGACCCAACTCTTCCTCAGCAGCTCGGCCTCTGACCTTCTATGCCTGCTATGAACCCAGTGGTCTTAATTGTTTCTCTTTGCTTCGTACCAAACCAAGTGAAGCCTTCTGTTTTTACTTCGTTCTGCCGCCAGCCGAGTCCACAAACATCTGAGGTCTGTTCGGGTCACAGGAAGTAGAAAAGGTCTGTCGGTTGATGTAAAGTAGAATTTTCCCTCAGTCCATTGAGCTTCACTTTATTTTAGAAGGAAAAGTCAAACACGCTGCAGTAGCCTTCGCAAAAAAAAAAAACTGCTGTGAGTTTTACAAAGCACTGTGCAAATCCATGTAGTAACAAAAATGAAACGAAGGACGGAGTTTTGTAGCAACATGAACGTACCTAACAGGGTGGAAGAGCTTGATATTTGTCCGAATCCAACTGATTCCTTTGTGTTTTGCACTTGATCAGCATGCTGCAGATTTGTCACTTTAATTGTTTTTTTTATTCGTTTGTTTCGTTACTTTTGCTGCATTCCTCACCAAAATGTGAACTCGTAGAAAACCTACATTTTAGGATTGAAACTGAAGATGTTTCTCCATAAATCGAGGTTTTATTGTTATGTTGTACCTGAACGGACTGTGCTGTGCATGGTTCAAAGTCTTTTGAGGAGTTTGAGTCTGTTTTTTTTCTTTTGAGTGTGTGTGAACATTTTATTTCAGACGTCACAGTAGACTAAATGTATTCAAAGTTTGTCTTTAATTTCTTTAAAACAAACCTAAACTTTACCATGAAAAAGTTCCAATCAAGTCATGATGCTGAGATGTGCTGAAATTAAATCATTAAATGTCATTACTTGAAGACATTAGACTGGCCCTGCCTTGAACTGGAAAACGTGAAATCACCAGTTCTTTTATTTTGAAGGACCTGTTATGGATGTGTTTTGGTGAAAACAATAATGTAACGTGACCGATGTTCATATGTATGTTGGCTCCAGATGGGAAAAAGAAAGTCTGGTTTGTTATTTTGCGTATGGATGAAAATAAAGCGAATGCGGTGACCACCATTTAGCATGCTGTCATTATTGCATCAACAAAACTTTTTCAACAGATAGAAAGGAACCATCATAACAGTCAGCAGACTGATTTGGTTTTTCACCTTTGACCCATGAAGGACCAGAACCAACTCTGAAATAGTGATGCAGCTTTTTCATTATTACATTTAAACAAAAGAAAATATTTACTATACATTTCAGAACATGATATTTTGTCGGCATATTCCCATAGTTATGTGATGAGCTTAAATACAATTGTAAATAATTATTAAAAATGCCATTTGTAATTGGAGAATTTTATTGCGTTCTATGTACAAAATGCAGTCATTGGTGGTTGAACGTTAAACCATGTGACCAATCATGGACTTTGGTAGTTGTAGTTCTAATTTAAAAATAATTTGGAACTAAATCACATAGATTCAAAATGTTACTAGAAAAACCTTATTGATGATCATTTTTTTGTTTAGTGTTCTCTCGTTTATCACACTAGTTACGTTATAAAAGTACCTTGAAAGACAACAACCCTTTATTTATTAACTCTTTATTTTTTACAATAATTCTCAGTGTTTTCAGGCTGTGAAAGTCCTCGCTACACACTTTATATTCTCTCTTCTTAAAGTTCAGACTTTCATAAGAAAAGAAGTCCAGTAGGATAGAATGAAAACAAAGATCTGATCGTGACTGACCCTTAGATTTGACAAACTGAATGCATTTCGTACAGGAGACGTTGCACAGAGGAGATGGACTGACAGTGGTCCACAGCCAATCAGGATGCAGAACACAATCTGTTGCTGAAATAAATTCATCTGTGAAACAGCAAAGCTGGGGAACGCTGTATGTCGTAAACCTTGTTCTCCATTTAGCATTTTAGTGTAAAAAAGTTGCTCCTTCAAATGTAACTGGCGCTCTCGTAGCTTGGACAGCCTACCGCATGCTTTACGACGCGACCAGCAGGAGGCGAAAAACCGAAACACACAAGTGTTTAAAGGTTTTGCACAAGCAGGTGTGTGAAAGGCAGAGTCCACTACATGAGATGGAAAATCCGCTCACAAAAGTCTGTTTGAACATTAACAGAGATCATATCAGTCTGATACGGAACCAGAAGCTCTCCTTCTGCTGCTGTTCTTTGTCAACTTCCAGATTTAGTCACAGATGATGTTGAACCTTCAGTAAATTTCAAAGCAAATGTTTTTTCAAGCAAAAGATCGAATGTTTTTGTTTTTGTGAAGCAGCAACCACATGAATCATTTACGTTGATATAAATTATTCCAAAGTCCATCCTGCTGTTCCTGTAGTTACTTAAAAGTTAAACCGCTTCCTCTTGAGCTGAAAGTCCAACTTTCATTACAGTTTCCCGGTTCCTCCCCACAGGTATGTACCTGAGGAGAACAGGTGTGACGGGCAGTCATCTGATCAGCCAGAGCAGAGCACATCTACTTCTGCTGAGCCAAGCTGAAGGAAATGGCACAGCGAGGAAGTCCAATGGATTCGCTAAAGTTTGCTTGTTCCATCTGTCTGGATCTACTGAAGGATCCGGTCACCATTCCCTGTGGACACAACTACTGCATGAACTGTATCAAGATCCACTGGAATGGAGAAGATCAGAGAAGAGTCTACAGCTGTCCTCAGTGCAGGAGGACCTTCAATCCAAGGCCGGTTCTGGTGAAAAACACCATGTTAGCAGAGTTAGTGGAGGAGCTGAGGAAGACTGAACTCAGATCTGCTCTCTGCTACGCTGGACCTGAAGATGTGTCCTGTGACGTCTGCTCTGGGAGGAAGATGAAAGCCGTCAAGTCCTGTCTGGACTGTCTGGCTTCTTTCTGTGAGGAACATCTCCAACCTCATTATGAATCTTTGGAAAATCATGAACTCATTGAAGCATCGAAAAGCCTAAAGCAGAACGTCTGCTCACGTCACAACAAGATGATGAAGATCTTCTGTCGCACTGATCAGAGGTGTATCTGTTATCTCTGTCTGATGGACGAACACAAAGGCCACGAGACGCTTTCAACTGCAACGGAAAGAATTGAAAAGCAAAAGGACCTTGAGGACACTCGACAACAAATCCAGCAGAGGATCAAGTACAGAGAGAAAGACATGAGGCTGTTCCAGCAGGAGGTGAAGAACATCAAGGTTTCTGCTGGCAAAGCAGTGGAAGACAGTGAGGAGATCTTCTCTGAGATGATCCGGCTCATCCAGAAAAGAAGCTCTGAGGTGAAGCAGCAGATCAGATCCCTGCAGGAAAAGGAAGTGAGTCGAGTCGTGGATCTTCAGGAGATCCTGGAGCAGGAGATCAGGGATCTGAAGAGCAAAGACAGAGAGATGGAGGAGCTCTCACACACAGAGGACCACAGCCAGTTCCTGCACAGATACGCCTCAGTGTCAGCACTCAGTCAGTCCACACACTCATCCAGCTTCCACCTTCGTCCTCTGAAGTACTTTGAGGAGGTGATGGCAGCTGCAGCAGACACCAGAGACAAACTACAGGAGCTCCTGAGGGACAAACGGGAAAACGTCCCCCTGGCTGAGGCTAAAACGGACATTTTACCACCAAAACCACCAAGTCAAGAGCAGTCACCAAGACCAGAACCAAGACCAGAACCAAAGACCAGGGAGGACTTTCTGAAATATTCAAGAGAAATCATTCTGGATCCAAACACAGCACACAGACGTCTGGTTCTATCTGAGGAGAACACAACTGCATCACAAATGAGCAATGATGAGTCTTATCCTGATCATCCAGACAGATTTACTTTCTGGCCTCAGGTTCTGAGCTCAGAGAGTCTGAGCGGGCGCTGTTACTGGGAGGTGAAGTGGAATCAAGGTGAGCTTTGTGTCGCAGTCGCATACAAGAACATCAGAAGAGCAGGTGATTCAACAGAATCTGCTTTTGGGTTCAACAACAAGTCGTGGTCACTACACTGTGGCTACTGCGGCAGGTACACTTTTTCTCACAGCAATATTCAAACCCGTCTCCCTGGTCCCGATTCCTCCAGGGTGGGAGTGTACCTGGATCACGAAGCCGGCGTTCTGTCCTTCTACAGCGTCTCTGAAACCATGACTCTGCTCCACCGAGTCCAGACCACCTTCACTCAGCCGCTCCACGCCGGAGTCCTGTTCTGTGAAAATAGCCACCTGTACTGCCCCTCTACAGCAACGTTCATTAAACTGAAATAGAACGATTTCCTTTAAGGAAGGACTTGATAAAATACCTTTAAACTCGTGTTTGTATCACGTCTTTCCTGCTCAGATGCCAGAAGTCTTTTGAGGGGCATTTGGACTTGTTTTGTTGATGTTTGTTTTCTTTTACTTGATCAATAATGGAGGCTATCAATCCTTCTGAGCACCTTAAATAACTACATTTACTTTGAAAGGTTTGTCTGAATAAATGGGACTCATGCGCAGAAAGTCGTGATCATTCAGGACACTGCTGTATTTGATCGTCCAGCTGATACTCAGAGTAAACTTACCAGTTTGGTTGAAAGGATTGAATTCTCTGCAGCAAACTGCTTCCATGACAATAGAATCACATCATCTGCAAAAGTGATAATAAAGTTCTAGTGTCACAAAAAGGAACTCCGTGTTTTTTGGCCAGATATTTAAGTGCTGATGAGTAACTGTAAAAAAAAATAATGACAACTCTTTCAAGAGTTTAGTCACCTTGTGAAAGAAGTAGAATCTTCTTATGCCAACTATCCTCCTGCTCTTGGTGTAGACAGACAGCTCTCAGCTGTTGGCCAACAGACCTACACTCCAACATCTTTACAAAAGATACTCCAACAAATGATCACATTTCTTCTGAAAACCCAGGATAAGGAATTGGTCCGTATTGTTTACAGTCGGACGAGATTATTCTCCGGCATGTGTCGTGTACCTCTGCACAAACCTAAACCGTGGAGGAGTCAAGCATCCTAGTAAGTATAATGTAAATGTTATACTCGTTTGAGGAGAAGAACCCATTTTACCGATTCAGAGGCCCCATACCTTTGTGTAAAAAGATTCAAAAGACTTGTTAGCCAAAATGGTTCAACCGCATCAAATCCTTAAGGATCTCTGGATCAAGTCCATGTCTGGGGCTCGGTCACTGCAGGGTGGACTGACTTCATGGGTGACCTCAGTTCTTCTGATGGGCGCTCCAGTCCTTTGGATCAGTTTGTCCAGCAGAAAATAAGTCGATAAGAAAAAGAAGATTGTCCAGGTGCTGTTAAAGCGAATGCAAAGACGGAATGGGTTGGCCACCTCAATGAAGGAGTCATGAAAGGAAGTCCGAATTAGACTCCATGTTCTCCAAATGCCCTGAAATGTGAGGGAGGAGTCCGTCTAGGATTGAACATTACACTTTCAAGCTGATTTCCAACTTCAGACTACAAATCCCCATCTGTAGGAGCGTGAACATGAAGCACCCTCCTTAAACGGGTCATCTGGACCACAGAGAAACTTTAGATGAACGTCTGAGGAAACGTCTGAGGAAAACACGTTTACCCCTCCCCCGTGGCGTTCCAAACAGGAAGTAGCTGTTGGCTCCAAGAATCCAAAATCCCATAGACTTCTCTAGAGAAATAAACAGCTTTTACTCAGTCATTCTGAATGACCTTTCTTGCTCTGATACTTTGAAAACATTTTCTTGAAAATCTTCATTTTTTTTCATGATAGTTTGTCGGTAGTTCTAGTTATTTAAGTAATAACTTATTTTCGCCCTAACTGAGCGGCACCGCAGAGCTCTCACCGCGCGCGCTCAGTTTTTATTTGCGCCCGCTCAGTTTCAGGGGGCGTTTTTGTCACTCAGGGGGTGGTAATGTGGCAACACTGGGTTTTAGAAAAAGGGGTGAACCAACAACGCCACCTGGGGCTGCTCGGCCCCAGGAATTAAACACAAACCAAGGCACGTATAAGTATTACTTTAACAGAGGCAGAGGCTGTAATTAGTTTAAAAAAATAATTTATTATAGTGAAATAAAAGATCAGAGGACGGGTTAAAACGAGCAGTTCAGGAGACGGAGCTTACCGAGGTGGCTAGCACTGCAAACAAAAACACCCAAAGTGTGATGCACTGCACACGTGGAGGAGAGAACCACACGGCACGCCGGAACCCACCACCAAACAGCAATCCCTACCTCGGGCTCCAATCTCCTGGAACAAACCGGGATAATAGAATAAAAAAAACCAAGAAGATAAAAATGAATTTCCTAAAAATACCACAATGAAGTTGGCCCCCTTAGGTGCCGCTGGCATCAATGAAGTTTTTAGAGTCGAGTCCACAGTTAGCGCGAGGCCGTGGCGACATGCAGTCTCCTCCGTACGGCGGGGCGCGTCCGTCCGACTCTGGGCCAAACGCGGCGGGAGGCAGGGGGGCAACCCGTACGTGTTACAAGAATAAAACAGGTAAGGCAAAGCAGCAGCTTCAATCCCCTATTTGTGGGGAGGAAAGCACAGCGTGCAGCAGAGAGTCTGAAAAAACAAAATATTAAAATGCCAGAGGTTTGTTAAAAAACACAAGCGTGCAGGAGATGCTTCCTATAGTCCGCACCGGCACGTTGAGGGAGTGGATCTGGGTGAAACAGTCGTCGCGATGATAGCTACTGACGTCACCTATGCACGCCCAACATCAGCTGACAGGTCATATACAGTGAACTGTGGATGAGTCTACTTGTGAGTTCCCCATACACCTGGTATGGGAGGGAGGGAGGACTCCCTCACTCACTCGTGGCTCGTCTATGGCAATCAAAATGGATCATGCCAAAAGGCAAAGGAGAGCTTTTAAAGCACCACCTCCTAATTGAATGGGCGGGCGTGCACAATCTACTAATCAGCTACCTGGCCTGCTTACCACAGTAACATTTCTGGTTGATCTGATTGGCCAAAATTTCTGGTCGAATCCGTGAGGCAATGGGGTGGGGCTTTCATTCCGGGGCGGATGAAACGTGGATTAAAACGTTAAGGAAGGACCAAGAACAAGATGGTGTAGCAGGTTCTTTGTGCTTTAAGTTGACTCATGTCATGACTCACTTTATTAGGTAAATCTACATGTAGATTTTAGTTACTGTCGGTTGGGCGACATTACAGACTTAAGCAGAACACCGTGCTTTACATAAAAAAAATGAGGAAGGAGAGCACTATGAAAAAACGAGTGAAAGCATGATCTTAATGAACGTCAAAAATACGTCTGACACCCCTGGATAAGATATGACAAGTTTACCATAATCTATTATTCTCTGAAATGATTATAATTAACTGCCGCTTATGGGCATTCTTCCTCTTTTAGCACCTCGGGAGGTGGTGTGTCAGACGTATTTTTGACGTTTATTAAGATCATGGTTAACCCGTTGTTTTTTCATAGTGGTCTCCTTGCTCACCGGCGGCCAGACCGGCGTTCCGGCGGCCAGACCGGCGTTCCGGCGGCCAGATCGGCGTTCCGGCGGCCAGACCCGGCGTTCCAGCAGCCAGACCGGCGTTCCGGCAGCCAGATCGGCGTTCCGGCGGCTAGACCCGGCGTTCCGGCGGCCAGACCCGGCGTTCCGGCGGCTAGACCCGGCGTTCCAGCAGCCAGATCGGCGTTCCGGCAGCCAGATCGGCGTTCCGGCGGCTAGACCGGCGTTCCGGCGGCCAGATCGGCGTTCCGGCGGCTAGACCCGGCGTTCCGGCGGCCAGACCGGCGTTCCGGCGGCTAGACCCGGCGTTCCGGCGGCCAGACCCGGCGTTCCGGCGACCAGACCCGGCGTTCCGGCGGCCAGATCGGCGTTCCGGCGGCCAGACCGGCGTTCCGGCGGCCAGACCGGCGTTCCGGCGGCCAGATCGGCGTTCCGGCAGCCAGACCGTCGTTCCGGCGGCCAGATCGGCGTTCCGGCAGCCAGACCGTCGTTCCGGCGGCTAGACCGGCGTTCCGGCGGCCAGATCGGCGTTTCGGCGGCTAGAAAAAAAAAAACTGAGCGCGCGCGGTGAGAGCTTTGCACGCTCAGTTATAAAATACGTGCCCTTAGATTAATGGCAGAGATGTGACGCCATACCTGTCCTTCAACATGTCAATTCATGTTAAAGAGGCAGAGAAATGCAAAAAAAGTGCAGGTTTCAGAAAACAGCAAGTATAAGAAAATCCTTTAAACTAAAAAAAAAAAGCTTTATAAAATGCTATATTTACTGTGGCATGCCCGTGTGATTATGCACGTTAGCACCACGGATAACACCTGCGTCCGTTTTTACCATCGACGAAAAAAAGTTTAATTTTGAAAGAACAAAAACAACATAATTTATGACACAAAAAATGCATTTTAAAAAGGACTCAGTGAGAAAGGAGAGGCCACCAGGCCTTACTGACGAAGTTTTTATGTAGATGACAAAGAGGTGGAAGGGACAAACCGCGTCTCCAGAAGCCAGGAGGGGGGGCTGGATCGGAGACGCAACGGAGACAAAGTAAACTGTGGGTTGTAAGATGGATTCTCCGCGCATGGCACCGCAGACGGCCAGCGTAAATCTGCAGAGTGACGATGTCTGGCTCCAACATGGTGGCATTCGTATAGATAAAAAAATGGCGACTGAATCGACTTTATTGGGTTGTTTTTGATCAATCTATGGGTTCTTATATATGATCAATTGGAAAACCTGAAAAATACAATGTTTTTGTTTACGAGAAAATACAAGTGTGAAACATAAATAAGGGTTACGACACGACATGGACCCATTTATTATCAATAACAGAAAGTTTGCTGATTTGTTTGATCACGATTTAAATGTAATCATATTAAAAGCATGAAACTTATTTGAACTTAGTTATAACGATTAAACACTGCTGTGCAAAAACAAAAAGAATACAAATTTGTCTCTGAATAAAGTTAGTTTGTCTTATTTGAATGCTTCTTTGATTATTCCGTGATCATTTTTGAAAAATTAAAATACAAATGTGTCAAAAGTAAAAAGCAAACTGTTTTAGAACACCTCTTGTGACCTGCAGTACTTCAGTTCAAACACTTGATGGTGGCAACAGAAAAGCTAACAGAAGAGGGAAGTGACTCTTAACAGTGAAGTATTTGGAACAAACTAAAAGGACAGAATGAAAACACTTCAAAACAAATATAGGTGTTTTTAAAGCAAAAAACTAAAACTACTGAGTCCATGAACTCATAAGTGGATAGAACCTTCAGGTTGTTGACTCGTTGAAAACAACATTACACTCCTCCCGTTCCTGTTGCCGCCCCTTCCACTGATCTGACACACATGGGACGGGTCTAGTGACTGTTCTGCAGAGAGCAGGAGCAGACAGAGCTTCTGTAAATCTTCAGTTTGTTCTTCTTTATGACACGTTAGGGTTTGATTTCCAGGAAACGAAACTACGACATTCCCGGTGAAGACGAGAAATGGCGCAGAAAGAAACTCTCTCTGTAAAGTTCTCTTGTTCCATCTGTCTGGATCTACTGAAGGATCCGGTGACTGTTCCCTGTGGACACAGCTACTGCATGAGCTGTATCAAGACCTACTGGGACGGAGAAGATCAGAGAACCCACAGCTGTCCTCAGTGCAGGAGGACCTTCAATCCAAGGCCGGTTCTGGAGAAAAACATCATGTTAGCAGAGTTAGTGGAGGAGCTGAAGAAGACTGAACTCAGATCTGCTCCAGTTGATCTTTGTTATTCTGGACCTGAAGATGTGAACTGTGACGTCTGCTCTGGGAGGAAGATGAAAGCCGTCAAGTCCTGTCTGGACTGTCTGGCTTCTTTCTGTGAGGAACATCTCCAACCTCATTATGCTCCAGCTTTACGGAAACACAAGCTGGTGGATCCCTCCAGGAATCTACAGCAGAACGTCTGCTCTCTTCACGAAGAGGTGATGAAGATCTTCTGTCGCACTGATCAGAGGTGTATCTGTTATCTCTGTCTGATGGACGAACACAAAGGCCATGAGACGCTTTCAATTGCAACTGAATTTACAGAGAAGCAGAAGAAACTCCAGGAGATTCAAGAACAAATCCAGCAGAGGATCAAGTACAGAGAGAAAGACATGAGGCTGTTCCAGCAGGAGGTGGAGAACATCAACGAATCTGCTGACAAAGCAGTGGAGAACAGTGAGGAGATCTTCTCTGAGATGATCCGGCTCATCCAGAAAAGAAGCTCTGAGGTGAAGCAGCAGATCAGATCCCAGCAGGAAGCCGACGTTAGTCGAGTCCTGGATCTTCAGGAGATCCTGGAGCAGGAGATCAGGGATCTGAAGAGCAAAGACAGAGAGATGGAGGAGCTCTCACACACAGAGGACCACAGCCAGTTCCTGCACAGATACGCCTCAGTGTCAGCACTCAGTCAGTCCACACACTCTTCCAGCTTCCACCTTCGTCCTCAGAAGTACTTTGAGGAGGTGATGGCAGCTGCAGCAGACACCAGAGACAAACTACGGGAACTCCTGAGGGACAAACAGGCAGAAATCTCACAGACTGTGCCCCAAGTCCAGGATTCAGCCTCATCATCAAAGCAGGAAGATCCCAGAGAGAACTTCCTGAAATATTCACGTAAAATCACACTGGATCCAAACACAGCACATGAGCTGCTGGACATTTCTGAGGGGAACAGAAAAGTAACCATGATGAGAGAAAGATACTTCTATCCTGATCATCCAGACCGGTTCACTAGGCGATGGCAGGTTCTGAGCAAACAGAGTTTGACCGGGCGCTGTTACTGGGAGGTGGAGTGGAGTGGAGGAGGAGTGGAAATTGCAGTGGCCTTTAAAAGCATCGGCAGAGTCGGTGATTTTGATGACAGTTCATTTGGATTAAACAAGAAGTCGTGGGCTCTATGCTGTGGGGAAGACAGTTATACCTTCTATCACGACGGTAAAGACACTCCTGTCTCAGTTCCTGATTCCTCCACAATAGGAGTGTACCTGGACCACAAAGCCGGTGTTCTGTCCTTCTACAGCGTCTCTGAAACTATGACTCTGCTCCACACAGTCCAGACCAAGTTCACCAAACCGCTTCATGTTGGACTTTGGCTCTCACGCTCCAGTGGAACCACGGCAGAGATTATGAAACATGTCAGGGCTTAGGCCTTCAGGAGAAGCCACCAGTCATTCCAAAGCGTTGAATTTTCCTCATCACATCCCAGAAGGTGGTCATTTTCTTTTTTTACATAATGGATAATCAGCTACAAAGTGTCCATTATCAGAAAATTGATGGATTTTGAGAAGCAACAGACAACAAAGTAAAAAAGGGCAGGAATCTGCACATACCACGATCACGTACTAAACATGGTAACAATAGATCAACTATCAATTTGGAAACTTGTTATTTTTAATGTTAAAATGTTTTTTCTCAAGACAGGGACTATTTTATGTACGGTGTGACACATTGTCGTGGTAACCGCTACAGCTCATTCTGTCCAACTTGGTGTCAGAGGACCATCGACTGTATATATAAGGACTGGACTGAGTGACATAATCGATTGACAATGGATTATTTCAACAAGATGAAGTCAATTCGGTCGCCATTTTTTCACAATACGGATGTCGCCATGATGGAGCCAGATAACACCAGTAAGCTGTGACTGGTCCGAGTCAACGTCTCTATGGTAACCACTCTCGCCAATCCGGAGTGAGTTTGTTGAAAGGCCACACCCCACATTTTGAACATTGGATGTGGGGGCCAACAGGCTCCACCTACTTTTATTGAGGCATCTGATTGGCCAGTATAAACTTGAATAACTTGAACTACAGAAAAATATCTAAAAGAAATGAAGACATGGAAAAATTTCAGGGCAACAATAATGAAGTTGGTAAAGACATTGTTTTTTTTTTAAGAATGATTAGAAAACTGTTTGTCAAATAATTTTGTTACAAATAGGGTAAAAACAAAATTCATGAATATAGAACTCTATATACATATATCAATGCTTTGCTGTGTCATTGGAAATATCATCTTGTTTTATTTTTTAAGCAAATTATAACCTGTCCAAATGATCTATGTTACCTGTAATAAAGAGAATTAAAAAAGTGTTCGTTTCTATAGGAATTCCTGTGGGAGTGTTGGTGCAGGAGAGGCAGACCTATGAAGGGAATTGGCTTAAATTAGCTGCTAAAATGATCAAGTTGTTTTTGTAAGGCTGATTTGGATGAATTTCAACACAAAAGTTAAAAAAAAGCGAACAGAAAACTAGCTAAAGCTGTAAAGCAGCCAGGTTACATGGAGGATGAATTAAAGTACCGACGCCGGCGCTGGTTAGCTCTGCAGAGACACAGAAGAGGAGGTGGTGTTCAACAACACACGCTGTGGGCCAGGAAATTAGCTGCAAGTTAATGATCATGTTTTAAAACAACAAAAAACACTTTCAGTTGCTAAGCTAACACAACATGGTTCATGTCCCCCTGGGCGCAGACCACAGGGAAGACCCAAGGCTCAGTTCTGGCCTGGAAACGCCTCTGGATAACTCTGCCCTCACGGCCCAGATGAGCAGAAGAAAACGGGATGGATGTACAGATAGAGATGGATGGATGATGGATGGATGAAGTGCTGAACTGAAAGGGTTTTTTGGTTGAACTGGTCATGGGTGGGTGTGCAGCACGAATTCTGTTCTGATTTTCTGAACTTAAGGGAAATAGTGAAAGCATTAGAAGATGACCATCTAACAGTGAAATATTGAAGGTTTAAATGCATTAAAATCACATTTCAGCTGGAATGTTGCTTTAAGAAAGTCATAAGTTGCAGTTAAAAGTTATTCCCTTGTCCTCTGTAGAGGACGTGTCTAAACCTGAATACCTCCAAACCACTGCATTCTACTGAGGACATTTAAGCCTTTCAATCATACCAGATGTGAAGGGGTGGAACTCTGGGAATTGTAGTTTCTTGTGGAGGTGAAAACTATTTTGACCAAACAAATTTGATAATCAGGAGGATAAAATTTCTTTTAATTTCACTATTGGCAAATTGTTGCTACGCAATGGTTGCCATGGAGACCGTATGCAAACAATCCAGCCTTTTTTTGGTGTGCGTGTTTAATGGGAAATTTTTATTCTAAAGATTTAATGAACTTAACAAAAACAAAACATTTTTTTAGAGTAAACTGAATCAAGGTGTGAAATGAATATTAATGAAATATAAATAATCTAAATGCTGTAAAACAATAAAGGATTTGAAATCCTTCATCAGTGAAACAGAACTAACATGGACATGATGACTGAAATGGGTTTCAGTTACAGGAAGGGATTTGGCTGAACTGAGGCATAAAAAACCATTAAGGTTGAATCAGAGACGTTTCACACAAACCACAATAAAACAATACATTTTGTAGCTTCAGGTTCTGCACATTTAGAGACAATTCTTTTAAAAAAGAAACGATTTGAAAATTCAGTTTATTAGGAACAAAACAAAAAAAAAAAACATGACATGAAATGTCCAGAAAAACTTTAATGCCAGTGTTTGAAGTAACTGTCTCATTAAAGTTGATTTAGGAGTTTAGCAGAGATTCGATGTACTGTTTCAGCTCAACGTTTTCCCATCTTCCTGCAGGTTCACTTCTGCCAGCAGACTCAGGAAATCCAGGAGAAAACCAGAGGCCACGTTTTAAGCTGAAATCTATTCTGACAGGTGACCGTGACCAAGGTAAAGGTCAGGTGTTGCATTTTTACCATAAAATCTAGAAAAGAAAGTCATATTATTTCAAAAATCAGCTGGTAAAAATGCTGTGAACTGATGATCAGAACTGATTTCATCTGTTTTTTATGCAAAACACAACATTTTGGTCAAAACAGTTGGCAAACATGAAAGGTTTCTGGTAATTAAATATAACAAAGTTGATCTGAATGCTGAGAAATGTCAAATGCTGCAAAAAAACTTGAATTTGGAGGACGGAAAAACTAAAAGAAATTTGATCTTCTGTTAAAAGCATTTTAATCACTTTTTCTAACTTGCTAAAAATCTTGAAATGGAAACTCTTTGCACTTTCACGTCATTACTGTCAAATCCTAAAAGTGTCAAAAACAAATACAGCTGTGTGTGGTTTGTCACATGACCTGGTGCAGACTCACCTTTAACAAATATTCTGCGTCTGAAGTTTCATTCGGGTTCATTTATTCGGGCTCACAGATGAGTCAGACTTTCAAAGTAAATGTTTGTCTTGGATGTGGTGAAGTTCTGTGAGTGCTGGAGCTCATAAGAGTTCAGTTCGTCCGGTTAGAAAATTATTTAAAAATCAAAATACTGTAGACTTTCAGAATAAAAAGCACAGTTAATAAGAACAATAGAAAAAAACAGGCGTGTGCTCAGCACTTCAGAATAAAAGCCCACAGGAAGCAGCTCCTGTGGTGCGGCGATCCCGTTTCCCGTCCGCCGTCCTCCACATCAGAGAAACGAAACATAGTTTTTAGGAACAATCCCACGTTTCCCGCCCGCAAGTCCTAAAATCCAGTCTGTGTCTACAGACTCCACCTGTGTGATTACGTCCCCGACCTGCAGGGGGCACACCACAGCTCAGGGCACACAGAACACAGGCTGGACTTCCAGCTTCAACAGTGGAATACCTTCAGGGTGAGCTCGTCCTCGCGCTCCGCCGTGAAGTCGAACAAAACTTTGGCTGTTCGTCCGACCGGACACTGCTGGTCTGTGATTGGCTGAGCTGAAAACAGAAAGAAGCTTCACTAACACTGAACATGTCGCCGGCGCCACCTAAGACACAAGCTCCTTGACGTGCTTAGCGTAGCCTTGAAGGGCTAAACTCCGACAGGGATTCACGCCATAAATAAGCGATTCTTCAATCCTACCCTGGTAAGGCTGAGCAAAGCACCCTGGGAAGAGGCCTTCTCGGCCCTCCAGCCTCCCTCTGAGCCACTCTGCATCCACGTGCTCCGTCACTCTGATCAGCGCCCCCTTCTGGAAGGACAGATCCTCCGCGGTCTGACCGGGGAAGTCGAACACAGCCACCACCCACTCCTCCGCCTGCTCACAAGGCGCCACGGAGATTTAAACAGAAAAACAGGGATAAAGCCCTCAAAGAAGCAACAACAGACCGAAAATCTACACTGAGACGTCACACAGACGCACCTCTGAGTCCTGAGGGGTTTCTGTCACCGCTAAAGTTCAAGAGAAAATTCAAAAACAAACTTTAGAACAATTTTTAAGTTACATAATAATGGCAACAAGACTTTCAAAATAAAAGACATTTTCACAGAAAAGACAATAACTTTCATCCTTGAGTTCCTACTAAGAGTTGAACATTCAAACATCAAAGCAGTTTTACTGTTTTAAAATCTTTTAAAATGTTCCTTCATTAGGGACATCTGGGAAATGTTCTTAAAAAGATTTCCTAAAGTTCTGACAGTCGGTAACAGAAACGACGTGGTCGTGTCACCTGGTTTTAGAGATTCTCCCGAGTTATTCGGGTCTTTGCTGCTTTCGTCTGATGATGTCACCACCTGTGGGAGGGGCTCCACCACCTCCGTGAAGTTCAGGGGAAATATTCCGGATCTCCCGTGGATCTGGCCCCGCCCCCACTCGTCTCCAATCACCTCCTGCAGGGCGATGACGTCGCCCCTCGAGAAGGTGAGCTCGTCGTCCGCTTCGCCTTCGTAGTCAAACCTGGCGACGCAGCGGGGGCCGCTGCGGACACATGGAGGTCAGCGGGGGAGGGGCTTTTAGCCGTCTTAGTGACTCACTGACTCACCAGACAGGGGCGGGGTCTGGATGATCCTTCAGCTCCACAGGCTCCACAGGTATGATGGACTGGAGAGACACAGTCGTAGAACTCTGTTAACAGACGGTTAGAGCGACATGAAGACAGAGCAGATCAGCAGCAGAACCTGGGGGGGCTCTGGGACCGGTTTGGTTGGGGTGTCCTCAGGTGGGGTGTCCAGGAGCTCCTGCAACGGCATGATGAGGGGGGGGCTGGAAGGCTCTTTCTCGTCCTTTGAGACCTGCTCAGAAGGGGCCGAGTTCGGGTCATCCAGGACGATCAGAACCTCCTGCTTCTGAGAAGAACAGAGAAGAATGAAGCGGATCCCTGCAGCAGGGACAGCGGGTTCAGACGAAGGTTCGAGTACCATGTAGCTGTTGTAGAGCGGGTGTCCAGGTTTAGGCCGGGGTGGCAACGGCGGTCCTCTTTTTCCTCCCTTTTGAGCCTGGGAGTGATTGGCTGAAGAAGAAAGGGGCGGAGCAGCCTTGGAAGGATTCTGATTGGACGAGGAGCGCAAGTTGACAGCTGGAGGCGGCGGCCTGCCAGGGATGGATTTGATTGGAGGAGGTCGAAGAGGGAGGAGTTTTGCACCTGCAGGGCTGCAGAAGGGAGAAAGAGGCGGGGTTTGTTGAAAGGTTTGGTAAAGGTAGAGTACATTCAGAAAACATATCCAAACATTGATTTGTGTGTAGGATTCCATCAAGGCAAAAAGCAGAAAAATACATATTTTTTTACAGATTTTGCCTTGGCTGGGTAGTTAAAGGGTTAAACCGCAGGTGGCGCCGGCGACACGATATTTGCGCTGATACTTAGTTGAGCTGATCCACAAAGCTGCTTTTCTCTGCGTCAAACTAGTTAGTTAACTTTAATTGCGTAAACGGCTGAAGCGCCACGATAGGATAAGTTGTAAAACTTATCTCACCGTGGAGGAAGAGGAGGGTCTGTGGGCTGTGCCTTGTTATTAATCCTCTCAGCTTTCCTCAAAGCGGGGGCGGGACCTGTGGGCGGGGCCTGCCCAGCAGGTTTGGGAGGAGATGATGTTGGTTTGGTGGTTGGATCTGGTGGTGTTTGTGACACCGGAGCAGGTTTGGTTGCCAGGTTTGGAGCTGTGGGCACAAAGCGGATCATGTGACTGACATGGCCTCCATCTGAAAGTTTGATCGTTTCCTGTCTGTTTCATGACAAATCGTCACGAAGCTTTAATGCTTCGTGCAAAAGTCATGGTAAGAAGTGGCAGAACTGAAGGTTGTGAAACATTTGCACACGAGACACACAGCTTTCAGTACATCAACACACACACAGTTTCCATCAACAGTGAGGGCTTGTTTCTTCCTGCACAATCAGAGCATTTTTCTCGCTCTGGTTTACACAACTCTCCCTGTTTGTGTCCCACAAAACTCCGCTGTCACATGCAAACACATAAAACGTGTCCATGTCTGCAGATTTATACGTCCAGACGGACATGTTGTGTGTGTCCGCTGTGCTGCAGCGCACACACGTACACTCGGTGCTCTTACTGCTCATCCTGCGGGCGGACGCCGGAGCTGCGGGTTTAGTCGGGGCGCCGGAACGGACACTTCCTGCTTTCACTGCGAGACCCACCAAACGAAGACATGAGGAGGAGAAGGAGACATAATGATCAGAAATGAATCAGTTTCCTGTGGAATTCAGCTTCACATCATCAAACAGAAAATAAACTTCATCTCCAGTGTTTTATGCTGAAAAGTAACAATTCCTACATTTTCCAGTTCAAACTTATCAGGATCAACAACTGTTCTTTTTCCTTCATTAGTCATTTCTGTCTGTGTTTAAGGACACAATCTTGAGTTTGAACGCGGCTCAGAATGCTTTTTTCCAAAACATAAAGATCAAACTCTAAAGCACCCTCCAGGATGAAGCTGCCTTCCCCACGAGTGGCTGGGTTAGGCTCCAGCAGCCCATGCATGGACGCGCGAGAGTTTTGAACGTGGAAGTCTGAAATGGATATACACGCACGTTTACACAGACTTTTCATTGGGAGTGACTGCTTGATGGCGTGTTTCTGAGCTCACTGTGAACGCGCTCTCCCTCTGCACCTGCAGGGGGCAGCAGAGAGAGCCCTCACCTGATTGGACGCTGGGTGAAGACTCTCCTGGGGTTGCGTTGCCTCTCTTTTCCGTGTGTGGAGCGCCCAGACTCGCTCTGGGAGCCGCCGCCGGTCTCGGTGGGGGTGTGGGGATCAGCGGAGTGGAGGTGGGGAGCTTTGGCGGAGGCGGCCTCGGCGCAGGAACAGGGGCGGGGCCAGTTGTTGCTGCGGTGTCGGTGGCAGACTGAGGTTTTGGTGCCAAACAGGGTTTCTTAGTAGTTCTGCATGGGCCGGGTTCTGATGCGGTGGAACTGGAGGCTAATGGTTTTGCAGCAGTTTGGGGTTTCGGGTTCAATTCCTGGCTGATAGTTTCAGCGTTTTCTGGTTGATCCTGGTCTGCAGACTTGCATCCGTCGTCCAGAGAAACCCCGGCTGATGGTGTGGGGGCGGGTGAAAAGGTTTTGGGTTTCGGGGCGATCACAGGGGGGGCCGACCTGCCAGGTTGCCCCTGGAGACGGGGGCGTGGTCGCGGCTCAGGTCTCTCTGCTTCCTGCTGCTGCTCGAACGCCTGGATCCTGAGTTTCAGGGTCGCCATGTCTTCCTCCTCCTCTTCTTCCTCACTGTCTGACTGGATGGGCTCACCGCTGTCACCGCCGTCACCGCCGTCACCGCCGTCACCGCCGTCCCCCTGGTGATCGGGGAAACCCCAGTCGTCTGAACTGAACGCCTGGAGCAGCTCCTGCAGATACCTGCCCTGGCCCTCCTCCTGCTGCGAGCTGGAGTTTTCTGCGCGGCAGGCTAATGTGGCGGCACCGTCGTCCCGCAGCTTCACCAAAGTCTGAACTTTGACCTCCTTCCTGAGCTGTTGAAGGCCGGCTTTAGAGCGGGGGAGTGGCCTGGGGCGCTCCACAGCCCCGTTGTGAGGAGGAGCTACAAAGCACAGATCCAGGAGGTCAGTTTGAGCCGCACAGGTCGAGCTTGGAGGAAGACTCGTCTCCGGGAGGTCTGTCTCCACACTGGCCTGAAAGGAGGGATGTGATTGGCTGCTGGGGACGGTGAAGTCACCCGGTGATTTATCAGGGAGAGGAGGTCGCGGCGGTCTCCCCAGTCTTTCTACTGCACACAGAAAGCAAACCCACCTCAAAAATCAAGAGGAGGTGAAAACAAAATTGAAGAACATCAGTTCCTCTCACCTCTGGACTGCTCGGGTTCAGGCCCCGCCTCCGTCTGAGTGGCGATGGTTATCGAAGGAAGTGGATTGAATGCTGAAGGGGGCAACAACGAGGAAGGAGGAAGGAGTTCCTGCTCCTGTGTCTTCTCCTTGATCACGTCCTCATAGGAAGGAGGCGGCTGAGGAGGAGAAGCAGAAAGAACTTGTTCAACTTCAGGTTTTTATGTTGAGAGGAAACTGAAATCTGCAGGAGATTAAACATGTCAGAGATGTTTGATGAAGGTAAGAAAGCTGAGGAAAATCCAGGACAGTCCAGCAGCTCAACAGATTTAGACATTTTTGTTCAATTGGTCAGAATTTAAAGCTACGTTTGGCAGCAAAAACACCAAAAACAACCAAAGAGCGAGAGATGAATGCAGGAGAAAGCCCGGCTGGAAGGTGACACTTCACCAACATCAGCTCTTTGGTTTGCTCCACCAGGGTTCATGTTCACATCTGCGGAATTGAACCTTCATGTACCTTCGTGTCTTATTTCCATTTTGAACTTCAGAGTCATTAAGAGGACAGACAGAAACACCAAGAATTCTTGATTCATTTAAACATTAAACTAAATAAATTACCAGGTTCAGTTCAGACCATTGACTGTGTCTGAGAACTGGAGCGAGTAAGTGTGATGTCATCCATGGAAAATGGTTTACTCCCGGCTTCAACTATATAAAATCAATTTAGTCGAACATTTTTTTTACAATTTAGATGCCGCCATGTTGGAGCCAGAGGATGTCAGTAAGCAGATGGGTCCTGGTGGATCCGAGTCAACATTTCTATAGCAACCACTTTGACCAATCAGGAGTGAGCTTGTTGCAAGGCCACACCTTTACCACTTGAAAGCAGGTCACCTGACATCTGTCAAAGGTTATAAACCTTTAGACATGAGGGCCAGTGGGCCACACCTTTTTTATTCATCTGATTGGTCAGTTTATAACTTTACCGTAAAAAAATAAACTTTAGCTTCTTGATGATAAAATGCTACCATAACCTCACCTGGATGGACGGAGGGATGGTGGGTCCCCAGATCTGTGCGGCGGGGGGAGGAGGGGGTGGGATTCCTGCCGCCACGCCGGGAAACCAGGAAGTGGAGGGAAGCGGCTCCGCTGACAGGATGGTGATCTGTGGTCGCCTGGTAGTCATAAAGATGAAGAAATACGTGTTTTAATCAAGAAAATACCAGAATTTTTAAAAATGCAAAATTAGGCAAAAATGATTTAGAAAACTTTTTTTTCTGTCCTACAGCAGTCCTGGACTGAAGGACCAGATTGATTTCACAAATGTTCTTAGTGCGCCTTTGAACAGACCTGTTTGTCACCCCCAAAGGTTTAAAAAAATAAAATGGTTGCTACGGAGGTAAAAGCATCAGCTGCATTTGGAAAAATAAAAAAAGCTTTTTTCATTGTCAAGTGCAGGGTAGACCAGTCAAGTGGAGAGCGAGGGGCGTGTAGCAGCCTCTCAGTCAGTGAGGGTAGATCTGAAGGGAGTGGCGAGGGCGGGTAGCGCCTGCAGGCCGTACAGCATCGATCGTGGCTTTCATTTAAAACTATATATGCAGCAAAAATATGTTTATATTTTATATTTTATAATGTTTCAATGAACATTAAAGCAAATATTCTCACTGTGAACAGGCCATCCATCAGGAGACACACACACACACACACACACACACACACACACACACACACACACACACACACACACACACACACCCACACACACACACCCACACACACACACCCACACACACACACCCACACACACACACACGCACGCACACACGCACCCCCCCCCACCCCCCCCCACACACACGCACACACACACACACACACACCCCCACACCCACACACACACACACTTTCAGCTTCAAATAAAAATGAAAACATATTTATTTTGAGATGAAGTTCTGTAGAAACATCTGAAGCATCCAAAAACATTGATAAAAAGAGGTGACATGAGAGAAATATTTGCAGATATATATCTAGATAGATAGATCTATCTATCTAGATATATATCTATTTAAATATAGATATATATTTGTTTTTTATGTGAGGAGTAAACAGGAGAAAGTGGGTCAGCTGACTCCTGCAGAGCGTTGAAGTCTGGGATTTGTTTCCTGTAAACACAATCGGCTCTTTTCTGAACTCGGTGGAAGCGGGTTGGACCGTCAGCTCAGTCTCTGCTGAGCTCCTGAATCAAACTTGTTTGTGCAGATTTACCTCCGGTTTCTGTCTCGCTCTCGGTCTGCGGGCGCCTCTGAGAGGGAGGTGGGCCGGGGAGAGGCTGGCGGAGAAAGCCAAACATTAAAACAAAGTCCTGGTAAATCAGAACTACCACAAACAGATCCTCGGTAAAGACATTATCTGGAGCAAAAGCTTCTTATGCCTTCATCCCTCTGTGAGATGATGAAGATCTGCACTTCATCCAACCAAACACGTTTCTGCTGCTTCAACAGGGACAGCTCACCTTCACCTCAAACTCTGCCGTCTGGCCCCACCCCCTCAAACATCATCATCTGCATGGTGTCAGACTTAAAAAAAGAACTTTTCTCAGCAATACTTGACCTCTATATCTTGTTAGGGTCACCTGAACCCCTGTAACCATGGAGACGGTTGATCTTCATCACAGCTGCGTTTTTCTACCTTTTTCTGGGCTGAAAGTTTTCATTTTAGCCTCAAACATAAACATGTTCAGGAGTTTTTCGGCATCTCTTCTCCTTCAAATCCACTAATTCGGACTTCCGGTTCTCCTAAATTCTTCAGGAGCAGCTTCTCATCTCCTGCTGTGGTCAAAAGGTCATCGTGGTGGAGCAGGGGGCGAAGGGGGTCACTCACTTCTCTTGATGACTGCTCTGATGGACGACAGAGGACCTTGGCTGCAGGGAGAGGAAGAGGAGAAGCATCAGATGAAGTTGATCACATGTCTGCTGATGGTTCACAGTCATGGACTCCAGCAGCGACTGCTGTGTGACTCATGAGCCAGAGGGCAGATTTATGAAGAGAACTAGTGTTACCAGCGGAACTTGAAAAGTTTGGAAGAAAGAAAAAACATCAATGGCATCAACAAAACCAAAATGGCCACCTTAGCCGGTGGTCATGTGACGTAAACGGGTTAGGAACGAAGCAGCCGCCATGTGACCTCAGTGACCGCCTCACAGCAGGCCTCCACCGTACCAAAGTCTAAAGTGTTGTACCTGACGTTGATACAGACGTTAAAAACTAATCAGCGAAATCTAAAGTTTGAATCAGTGAACTATCCTGACTCCAGGATATCCAAAGCTCAGGACTTTATTCTTTTGCTCGTTGCTTTGCCCCGCCCTCGTAATTCCTGACCAATGACTGAAGAGATCTTTAGTCACATGGTTTGTTTACAGCCTTTTACTTTGAACCAGAAACGTCCAGTTGACGACAGCCTTCATACAGACCAGACGAAAGGTTCAGGACTCGGTACGGACCAACAAACATTTTCAGTCAGAAAACACCAAACGAGTCACTGTTACTGATAAATAAATGTTACCAGTAAACATTTCTTTTCATTTGGTAACAGTTTTAGGTTTTATGCTTTTCTTTAAGTTTTCAGAATTCCTGCAAATGTAAACCTTTTATTTTTTTTATTTTTTGATTCTTCTTTCAGGTTTACAACGTTCATTTTTTAAAGTTTTAAAATCCTTATTAAACAATCTGGCTTTTTATTGACTTTAAGCCGATCTTGATTTGACCCCATTTTTTTCTCCTTTGTGACTTTAAATCACAAGTTTTGATCAAAATTTCATGAACAAAATGTGTATCAATTAATATTTTATTTCATGAATAAATCAATGAGGTTTCCTACATGGTGAGCATTACAGTTTAAAGGAGCAAAACTTTCATTTATGTCTTTTGATCGTCTGTACAGATTGAGTTGGTCTTTTCTTCTGCTTTGATTTTTTTTATGGTTAAGTTTTGTTTCTTTTTTTTTCAGTATTAACATTTAAAATAAACTGAGAACTCTCAGAAATCTCTTTAGCATCTTTTTAGTTTCTTTGTGGTGGAAATTGTCTTTCTATGACAGTTATTGAATCTGTCATTTTATTTTCTACTTTACATGAGAAACACCATGAAATTTAAACCTAAAAACTTATTTTGTTTATTAATTACTGCAGTTTTTGTCCGTTTTCTGCATCACAGAATCTATTTCATCTGCATCTAAGATAAACACATCACTGTTGCATCAGTAAAGATCCGTCTTTCTCCTGCAGCTTCACGTAGAACCAAACTCCACCAGGAGAAGTTTAAGAAGGACATTCAGAGCATCAGGGTTCAGAACATCATCAGAAATACCGGACCTGGTCAGCTGACCCGATACGTCAGTGAATCCCACATCTTTGTGCAGCACAACACAGAAAAGCACAAAGACAGTCAGATTAGGACTCAGAACTGGGTCTCAGTGAGCAGACAAGTCCTGCAGAGTTGCTAAGAGCTGGCCGTGAACAAACACACGACTCAACAGTTCCTCCAGCTCTGCAGGAACTCTGTGCTCCTGGAGACGCTGCGTTTCTTTACCGTCGATCTCATTTTCTTTTGCTCCGTTGCTTCATTTCAGGGAGTTTATGACTCAAACCAACCGATCAGGCAGAAACTCTGCACAGCTGAGTATTTCTACCAAACAGAGGTTAATAAAAGTAAAGTTTCTCTTTGTGGTTTGATGGAGAACTTCCAGGCTCCAGGAAAGGAAGCAGAAGTTCAGCCTTCAGGCTGCTGTTCTCCTCTCTCAGTTGGTAAACTTCTCATTTTAAAGTTGTTTTACTTTAGTAATGAATAAACGGAAACATTTAGCTAGAACTGTTTTACTGGATGTTGAGGTTTTCCATTCTTTTTCTAATACCGTATATCTTGCAATAGTAGCTCCGGTGTTTTTTCCAATAATTTGGCAGCCGGCCGGGTGTTTCTAAGCGAGAGAGGCGTTTATTAGTATATTGAAGAGAGCGCCCACAATTGGAAGATATACGGTATTGCAATAATAGCCTGGAATCATTTTTAGACATGTTTTTCATACACAGTAAAATGTATTTCATAAGCGTGTTCATCATGCTGTTCCGGGTGTTTGGTTTTTCAGTGCTATATAAACGCGGAGCTGCAGAGATTAGAGCTGCAAGATCATCGATAAACGTTGATTAGACAAACTTTGGTGGTGTCACACGCCACTATTCTGCCTTACTTTACCTCCATCTAACTGAAGGATGAAAGAGGCGTTTTTTTTTTTAATATTCAGGCGATTTGGTTTTTGAATATTCGATGCACCTCTAATTCTTACATTCAAAATTTACAGAAAATTTGATTTTTTTTAGCCAAAATAGTTACAAGATTGACAGAAACTTGATTCATAGATTCAACCTGATTTGATAAAAGTATTTTAAGCCCAGATTGTTTACATTTAAACCTTTTCTTTGCATTTTATTAAAAATAGTGAAAATTAAATTCTCAAAACATTAAGATCCAAGAAGATGGAGAAAGACTGTTTTCCCAATGGACTCTCAGGATTCTTGCTTAGTGTGTTGACTTGGACTTCATAACAAAATTCCTGCAGACACACCAAAAATCAGAAGTTTTTCACTCTGCTGTTGGCTTTAAAAGAAACTTCTTAAACCTGCCCAGAGGATCTGAATGAACAAAACCCAGGAGAGTTTGCAGAATCTCCAGACCTGCAAATCCTCACAGCTGTCGATTCCGAGAGCAAAAACCTGAGGAGGATTGAAAACACAAAACCGTCTGGTGCTTCCCTCCTGAAGGTGAAAGGCCGCTGGACAAAAAAGAACGAGCCCTTGTTTCCCCTCATAAAACCACACTTTAAACTCGGTGACTTCAGCAGCGCATCGCCATGCCAACCAGGCAGCAGCCAAATTCCTTCAGGGGGGGTGTAAGGACAAGAGGAGGGCCAAATTGGAACCAGCAAGACCTTCGTTTATTGGTTTTTCTGCCTCTTTTAGCTGCTGGTTTAGACTGAAACTCTTTCTGCAGATCCCAAACTCTCTCCATGTGCAAAGAGGAAACGTGCGTCTCACCTGTGGCGCTGCTCCGGCTTCCGTCTGTCCGGGCGACCTGAGGACAGACAGACAGACAGAGCTACTCAAAATCTGACGTTTCAGTTTAGACGTCATGAAAACAGAGAAGATGTCAGTTATAAACAGAAAGAAGCTGAAGATCTTCTACAACTGTACAAAATGGAACATAAAAAGCATTTGGGTTTTTCTTCCTTCTTTTTTAAATATTCAAGAATTAAAAAAAAAAAAAAGTCAACCTAAAATTACAATTCCTTTAAAGAAATTGCGTCTGATTGCTGTAAGCAATGATTTTATTAATCCTTCATAAACTGCTGCCACTAGAAAACTGTATAAAGAGCACAAACAGTGGATGATGACGTCATGATGAAGCGGGAGGGCCATTGTTACAGGACTTCTCTATAAATATGAAACAGCTGGAGGAACTTCATGTTTTTTCCTCCTTTTATGCAAAGCATCCTAATTCTGGAGCGTTGATCTGAAAGACAAATAGAAGCAAAAACTTCTGTTTGTGTCTTTGTTACAGAAGTCGATGTAAAATCCTCTCAAGAGGAGAATCAGTGGGAAACGAAGCCTTCGTTTTGTCTCTCTGCTGCTTCGTTTGCAGCAGGTGGAGACGAGGAGGTGACACACCTCCTAAACCCTTCGTCTCTGCAAGACTTTTAGCAGAAAACGCTTCCAGATGATGGATCCAGAGCTGCTCCTTTCTCTTCACTTTCATTTTAAGTCTAAAACTCTTTCAAAAACATTGTTGCCACAGATTAGATTAGCATGTTTCACATACCAACAACCTGCCAGAAATCCAGTTTGTTTCTCAAACGGTCCACGCCTTCTTGTAACCAGCAATAATTCACTTGAGCGGCAAAAGGATAAACGTTAGGAACGCCTCTGAAGACGCAGAGGGAGAAATCTGACAGTGTAAACACTGGAACATCACTGCTGAAGTCCTGTGACGGACAGGAGAACTGTCCAGGGTGCACCCGGCCTACAGCTGACAGAAACTAGGTAGAATCCAGAGATCCTAAAAACAACAAATGGGAATCAAAGACGGATGACTGCTGCATTCATCCTGGGCTGAGACCTTGTTATAGTTAACAAGTGTTAGTCATGTTGTTGCCAGAATCTACCCACTTTGGTGTAGTGTTATGGAGACAAACTTCTGAGCTATTGTCACATGCACCAGTACAGGAGTTGACCCAAACAGGTGTTGTGGGTTTTGGGGGTTTCCGGGTCAGTGGAGGGTCATGAAGAGGAGCAGCTGCATTTTAAGAGGAACGCAGACAATGCTACAAGTAATGCTGTTACTTGGTGCCCTTCATCACACTTCAGGGGTTTGTACAGCTTTAGCCAAACTGCTCTGACTGCAGGTGAAAAATGGAAAATCCTGTACAGGCCATGTAAGTAACACATACATGTACAGTTTGTAGGATTTGCAGGGCAGGAGGTTGAAAAATGAAAAGCCTGTGCGACATGCCTGCATCTCCCCTCTTTCACCCTTAATTTAAATATTTTTGCTCTATGAGCCGATAAAAAAGCAGATAAAAACGCAGTGTAAAAATCAGGTTTGTGACGTAGCAACTGGCATTGGCGGCCCAAACTCTGTCCCTGCTCCACTCCAATTCTGATGCAGACAAATAGATTAATTGACGTCTTCATTTTCCACGTTTGAGGTCCCATCTGGCTCAAAAATCTACAGCTTAATAGCTCCACTGTAGGCTTGAGCTTTTTTGTGCAGAGCAAATGTTAGCTTGGGTTTGTGAGAGGCTGTAAGCTAGCAGGAGAGAGTGTGAACACAGGAATGATGGGATATCAACGTAGGGTTACTTCTGTGCCAACAGTTCCACTCACAACCCAGAGACAAATTTCTGAAGATCTCCTGCCGCACTGCAGAAAATACGTCATCAAAAACATCACAGGCTTGTTGATTTTGACTAAAAACTTCATAATCAAGATAAACACTGAAAACGATTTGAAAATAGATAAAAATATAGTTGGAGTAGGACTTTAAGATTCTTTTATTTTCTCAAAAATCAAATGTTTGTCTTAAGTATGAATTCTGGTTGTGCTTATTGACCTGGAACCGATTTTCTGTGGTTCACGGTGCTCAAATATCTGTCCAAATGATTTACTACAACTTCTGTAAACTACAAAGCTGCATCGCTTGATGGATTGCTGGAGCATTGTGGGTACTGTAGTCAGAAGCCAGGTAGAGTGATTCATACCAACACAATAAACAGAAAAAGTGAGAGTATTGGTTTGCATTGTATGTGCGACACCTGAACAAAGTTATCACTAAAGTTTTACTCATCTGTGGCGTTGCTTTCTCTGCAAAGACATTATCTGGCTGAATAAAACATTCCAACATTCTCCATAAACCTCAGAAACTGTTTTTGCTTCATCACTGCAAAAGCACCAAGAGTCCAGTGTTCTCCACATCAACTGAGGAAATTCTTTGGTGAAAAACAACATCTTTGTGCTGCTAAAACATTCTGCTCATAAAATACTGAGTTTTTTTAGAAAAATAAACTTTTCTGGTGAAGTCTGTTAAAGGCAGCAGATGTGAATGACAGGAATTCATGGTTTTCCAGGAGCAGGACGTTCCACTTTAGTTTCTGGATCACTATAGTGAACGCAGAATGAAATAAACAACCAAAGTGACCATTTGAACCCAGTTTCCAGAGCTAATCTAGTGGAGAATAAACAGAATCTAAAAATACAGCAGGAGATGATGCTGGGTCCAGCTGTTGTTGGCTTGTATCTTCAAACTATGAGTCACTTGGTGAGTGGGAACTCTTGGATCCACGGAGTTCACTGGTCAGTTTCCAAACGTTACTGGTTTTTAATGCGTCACTGATGCACATTTCCACAAACTGAAACAGCACAAACTCTCAAAGGAAGACACAGAACTCTCAACCTCTTGTAGAAAAACGGTCTGACAAAAATGTCAGACAGTTCTCCAAGGATCTTTGTGAAGGTCGTAAACCTTCATGAGGAACGAATGTGAATGAATCTCTTTCTGCAGGGTTAACAGGAAGCAGAAGATAAAAGCCAATAAAACATCTCTCCTGACATCCCACCTCTTTATTTCAATGGTTAAAAAGAGGAGAAAGAACTCCAGTGAAGTCCAGGAATGGAGTTTCTTCCTTTGTAAATCTGTGTTTCTTTCCCCGTTTCCTACCTCCTCCTTTCTCCTCCTCTTCTCAGTCCAAAGTGATAACCAGGTCAGCTCGGCCCTGTTTGGAAATACAGATCTAAACGTCCTGAAAAGGATTTTTCTTCTTTCCTCCTGCTCCTACAGACGTGAGGATTGATCTTTTCTGCTCGCTCCTTTCCTTCCTTTCTCCCACTTTCTGCGCGTCGGCCCGGACCGCCCGTCCGCTCCGGCCCGGCCTCCTGATTGGCGGAGAGCTTGCAGGAAGCGAGGCCGCGGTTGGCTGTTGGGGGATTCTGCTGGAGTCATCAGAGTTTTAACACTTCCAGATGTTTGTCTAAGCTGCGAGCAGGAGACCCAGATGCACAGCACATTTCAAGCAGCTCTCATCATTCATTGCGTTTTTTTTTTTTTTGGTAAAAAGAGGTCAGACGAGTGGAGGTTTTAAAAAAAAAAAAAAAAAGCTTCCATGTTTTTTTAAGTGTTTTGCTAAACAAAGACTAACCTGTAGAGAACGCTGCATCACAGACTGCAGAAGAAAACTCCATTTGCACTATTAAAACCTTCTGTAACATGAGAACTCCAGTCCACAAAGACCACGTTTGATTCCCGTGAGATTCTTTGGCTCAACGTTCCACCACCTTTTTTTATAAGCTCCATAAATATCAGCAAAAGTACTGAAATCTGTGGAGTTTTGTTTGACCTGCTTCGACTAATAAATCTTTAGTAAGTAACTGAGTTTGGGTAAATTCTCATCAACGTTATGTTTTATTAAGATTTAAGATGATGTAGAAGCTTTTAAAGTTTATACTAATGAGCGTTTCAGTGAAATAAACACTCAGAGTTTAGCTGAACTTTGGTCGAGTTTTTGTTTTTAGAAGAAGAGATCATTTCTTTACAAAGCTCACATTTGTGTGTCAAATTTTTGTCTGCCGCCTCTGTTTGAACAGCCGTTAAAGTTCGCTGCTTGACGCTACATTCACATCGGACTCGTGAACACGTCTTCAAGTGACCACTTCCAAGGAAAAGTCTACATAAACGCACGTACATCCGGGTTTTTGGGCTTCCGCCCTCAAAACTCTCGTGTTCACGCATCGCTAGATTTTAAGTCAGTTTTCGGACTCAGTTACACAAAGACAAAGTTAAAGCGCTCCTACTTTGACCAATCACGGACTCGGACTTGGTAATGATATATGGTTAGTGTCCTTTACAAAACATGGAAGTGCCAATCGTTTGAAAATGGATCATGAAGGAGAAATTAATAATTGTAGTTTGTACCGGGGTGGACTTCTATGACACCTAGTCTTCCATTTATCAGAATAAAGCTGTGAAAGATAAATACTGGAGTGAGATTTTCCCCGCTTTGACATTTCACACCAAGCCTCTTCCAACTGTGAGTACGTGCGCTAGGATCAGGTCACGACAGCCTACGAAGTTCACCGTCCACTTCAGGAGTTGCATCTGAATGACAGCCTCTTTCAGCGGTACTTCCGTCTCTCTGGGACTCAGTTTGACAATTTTCTGTCCCGCAAAAACGTTAACATTAAAAAAAATTAAATGAGAGGATCTTTTGATTATTGTCTCAAAACAAATTTAAATGTAAATGTAAAATGTAAATGTCTATCATAAAGTTCAGGAGGAGAACCATCAGATTCTTCTCCATGTCGGCTTTGGAGTCCACCTGCTGATCCTCAACACGTCAACATCAACGTCACAAACCAAAACTGAGTTCCTAATTGGTTGATGTGGCGCCAAGTTCTGCCAAAGTTCTGATATTTCCACTCTGGAAACATTGCAATGCGAGCCAAATATTTGGACAATTTTTGACGTTCTACTTGGAGAACGTTGCCGCAGCGCCAAAAGCAGACTGCAGCTGGTGTGTCTAAAATGCACCACAGAATTTTTGACCAAGTTTATCGTCTGACTGGACACTCCTGACGTGAAAATCACCTTTGGTGTGAATCAAGCTTTAGGCTTCCAATATAATTTGGAAATCTGCACTTTTACGGCATAAAGCAGCAAGTTAATGCCAATTCGGTGTTAAAATAATGTCACGCCAAAGAATCATTAACCTCTAAATGTCAGAACTATTCAGGTACAGTGGTCCCTCAGTATAATGCTGTTCATTTTTTACTGTCTCACTGCTTCACAGATATTATTTAGTGCAAATTTGCATTCTTTTTGTTATTTTTTACAGTGCATTGTGTCCTATATCCCCTCCTGGAGGTTGACCTTCGGTGTCTCAGAGTACAGGTCTCCTGTACAGGATGCCTTCAGTTTGTCAAATCTACATAACTCTTCGATTGTGATCAGATTTTGTTTCATTCTATAAAACTGAACTTTTTTTTTTTTTTTACTTTGAGAGTTTGTGTGAAAATGTTTGTCTGTCTGAGAAAAGTGGATAAAATGTGTAGTGAGAAGTTTTACAGCCTTAAAACCCCTAGAATTATAAAAAAAAAAAAAAAGACTTTGCAGATTTCCTCTATAAGGGGTTTATATTTGGAACGTAACTACAGTAATAAATGAGGAAACGCTGTAATTGCGTTCATTTCTAATTCAGGAAATGATGCGATACGAGCTGTATCTGCATTGGTTGATTAAAGAGATCAATTAAAGCTTGTTTGTGTTTGTCTGTTTTGTAAAAACATCTAAAACCGTCTGATTCTGTGAGTGAAACTGGAGCCGTGTTGTTCCAGCAGAAAACCACGGCGTGACACGAACCCGTCATCATGTCAGAGTTGGAACAAAAACAACCACAAAGGGATCAAAGCTGTGAGCCTGAAAGTGCTGGTTTCTATCTAATGGAGGTGAGGAGGACGCCACGCTGCTGCGGTTATTCTCATGCAGGTACTGCGACCTTTGCCATGTTTCCATAAGAATGTGCCCTTTAACTAAATAAGTTCCTCGTTTCATTCAAGCCAAATGATTAGAAAGGAGGAACTTTACGGGCGTCTTTAAATGAACTGCTATTATACAAACGGTCGGCTCTGAACTCGTCCAGCTGATCTAAAGAGGCTGCTTTGACGTGCAGCTGACACCGCGCCGCCTTAGTTTGGATGCAGGATCGCATTTCTGCAGCTCGGAGGGTTTTCTTTATCTGCAGGACAAGATCGAGTTTTCACGCAGCGCTGCAGGATAACGGCCTAAAACACCAGGAGTCATTCAGGGCCGTAAACAAAAACCTGCTTATGAAGAGCAAATGCAAAACAACATAAACGGTCACGAGAACACGCCGCAAGAGAAAAGAAATGTTTTTATTGATACTGAACAGTTTTCATGGGTTTGTTTAGCTTTATTTGTGGGTTGTAAACAGTATTTGAATGTTTTTCATTTGTTAGAGAGATGCAATAAAAATAACCTAATCAGTGGAGCTTTATGCTCTAACACAAAACCTTTTCTTGATTTTCTTCCTGAAAGATGGAAGGTTGACAGAATAAATGCTTTGTTTCACGTAATGAAAGAAAACAGACGTTAACTCAACTTGTGAAAGACTGAATCAGAGTTTCTGCACTTCTGTTGGTCGGATCTGAATGCTTGATGGATTCAATATGTTTACTAGAAAAAAAGAGGTCAACCTGTGCAGGATGTGTCAGTTTTTAACCCCTAAATCTTCTAAAGATCTCTTCACTCATTGACCAGGAATTACGAGGCAAAGCAACGAGAGAAAAAACTACGGAAATTCTAAGCTTTGCAATCATTTAGTTTGTTATTCAAAGGTTATATTTCATGGACCAGTTTTGAACGTCTGATTCAAGGTCAGGTCCAACACTTTTTACGTCGGTTTAGAAGGCTAATAAGTGTTTAGATTATCGGGAAAACAGTGTGAGAAGCAACGTTGTTTTAATGAGCCTGCATTCATCCAACATTTCAAAGAGTTGCTGTGTCTCTCACTGCTCCACTACTGCGCTTACATCCCATCACGACCGGCTACGGTGGCCATTTAGGTTCAGTTGTTCCGCGCCGAGCCTATACAGACGGAAAAACTCAAGCAAACTAGATCTCTGTCCGATTGGAAACGTACTGAGACCATCTCAAAAGATGGGTCCAAGAGTGGTTCCTGGTCCTGGAACAGAGTCCGCTTGGGTGCATCCAAACTAAAAATGTGTTCCGGATTCTTGGGGGGAACATCGGGTTCAATTTAAGAGAACCGAATGTGTCCAGTGTGAACACACCCTTAAAAAGTGTATAAAGTGTTTTATGAGGAGTTTTACTGCCTTAAAATATCTGTAATCATACTTTGCAGATTTCCCCTTCTGAGGAATTTTTCAGGACAAAACTCGAGCGATAAACGAGGAAGAACTGAGCCACAGTGGAGGGTAAAGAGCCCTGGTTTATATAGTTTCAGAGTTTCCCCTCAAATCATTTGTGGTTCCTGGAGTCTCCGGGCAGAAAGCAGGAGCCAGAATTTCAACTTCAACAGGGTTACGTTGCTTTTAGAACCTTTTCGCCTCTTCATCGCTGGATTTTCTTTCTCCCATCATTCCTCGTGTCTGCGTCCGACCAACACTCAGGCCCTGACTGTACCTGCTGTCTGGAGATGACTCATACCACCAAAACAACAAGTCCAGGTGGTGTTTAGAAGCACGCCGTCATTTTCCTGCAGGTGCAAAAAAACACCTTCATCACCAGATAGGGCTGCAGGCACCGCCGCCACACTAAAGCCCCTTCTGCATATTCACAGAGGAGGCCAGAAGGTTTTTCCAGAGAGCGTGACAGGCCCCTGGCACCACATCAGCTGTGTGACCTCTGACCCACACGGAGACACACCCATCTGCTGGGTTTAGAGCTCCAATCTGTGGTTTCCTTCAAAGCCACGACTAACTCCACGAAGGAAACTCTCAAATAAAAGGGAAAACAAATAAACCAACTGGAGTCAAAGTGAAAGAGAAGCCATGTTTACGTGATAAAAGTGATTTAAACATAATCGGTTTACCAACATTTAAACCAAAACTAGTTTTTTTTAAACTTTCTGAGCTCCAACCAAACATCTTCAAAACTCCAAAAACCCTTGTGTGTTTCCTGAACATCTGAAACATTTGGCAGGAGGAGAAGGAGAAGCTTTTACCACCAGTGTGGGGCATTTCACAGGAACATTTCAAGAATGTCTCTTTCAAAATAAACTTCCTGATCCCAAAACTATATCATTGAGACTTTTATTTTTTAAATCCAGATGCTGCAGTTTAGGTTTTCGTGTTCAGTGTAAATCTACAGACTCGTGAAAGTTTATTTACCCCACAAATCCCGGTAATCCCGAACTGGAGCAGGTGTACGCGGGGCAAATAAGTTTGTTTTTACCTGCGGAGCCTCCCGGCTGCCGTCGGACCACTTGCTCCCGACTTTCCCTCCTCAGGCTCTCCTGCTCCTCGTCGGTCCGAGCTTCGGCCATTTCTGCCCCGCTCCCTTCCTCCGTTTGCCTCGGGACTCCCCGGTCCGTCTCCTCCGTGTCTGTCAGGGTGGAACGCCGCAGGTTTACGACACCAGCCGCCGTCGCAGCAGCAGCATTCCTGCTCCGGTTTCTGTCGACGACACGAACAAGTTCGCCCCCGACACCGCCGCAACTTTTCCGCCTCTAAAACGCCTCCCGGCTCCGGTTACACGGTTCACGTTTCTGGGCTGGACGGTACCGAGCCGTGAATCCGCCTCAGAACCGCCGGTATCAGTGGCGGGACGGGAGGAGAGGAAGACTGCGCCGGAGTCCAGTTGATGACTTTCCCAAGATTCCCTCCGGACGCGCGAGCTCGCTACGACGCAGCACGCGCGGCGGTTCAGTGACGTCACGAAAGAAATGGAGATAGGAAGCAAATGATTAACGAATTTATCTCATTTCTTCCTATTGTTCACTAACTTATAACAATTTTACGGTTTAAAGAACGTGTATTGTTTTTTAATTGTGTTTGTAATAAATAAAGTTATTAAAAAAACAAATGCTTATTGAATTAACTTACAGGAAAATAAAGATAAGAAACGAAATAAACGTCAAAAATGAAGACAAAAGTAACATATTAATGTTACGAACAAATATTAGAGACAATTTAAATAAAAACAGGCGACTAGCAAAAATAAATAAACAAATAAAAATGTTGGAAATTAAAATCAATGTCAATCAAACATTTTGAACGTTTGATGAGGAGGTCAGTAGGCTCCACCTACTTTTCTTGAGGTATCTGATTGGCCAGTTAATAACTTGCATTACAGAAATTATGTAATGAAAAAAATAGGATTATCAGGTACATGCAAAAAATGAGCAACAGAACAATTCTGACCAATAGATGATGAGTATGACTGAGTATTTGCTGTTTCTTTCTCTATTGAAGTCTATGGGATTTTGGTTTCTTGGAGCCAGCAGCTACTTCCTGTTTGGAGAAGGAAGTAGTCAGGAAGGGGTCACTCAATCAATGATTTCAGCTGCAGACATGAATTTTATCTGGACCGATCACCTCTGACTTTGTCCTTGCAAATTTGGGAGAAACCAAAACCGTTTAGATGGAGTTCACTCTATCCAAAGGGTTCATTCCTGGGTTTGCTTAAACTTTCCAATAAATCAGTTATATCATAGTTTTCATAAATAACTCATTGAGCTAAAACATTTTGAAAATATTAACCAGGGAGCAAATCTGTTTTATTGTCAATGGAAAATTGCTTCCTTTAGAAACCAGTCTCCAGTGGTCACGCGAGGAACTGCAACATTTTTTATTTCTGCTTCAAATTCTGCAAAATAAATGTGCTGGGGCTTGATTTGATATCAGATTTTACTGAAATATTGTAAAAGTTTGTCACAAAAATGACTTTTAACAATTACACGCTAAATTTTGTTGCTAAAAATGAAGTAAAATAAAATGAAGGACCTTCTAAAAATTAGACATTTCTTACTTTGAGAAGATTTAAAGAAGGTGAAGATTGCAAAACAAAACTTTGATAAATTTCCAATTAAAATAATTAACATTTGCATTATTTTAAAGAAA